>CM052080.1:16201686-16534186 GCA_020010945.3 Muscidifurax raptorellus | reverse complement strand
AGAAAAGCAGTAAAAAAATTTGTCTCCCATAATGTGAGAAGAAGATTATTGTGAACGATTGTGTACACGACTGCACGCAACACCTGCCCGAAAGATCGATGGTTGCGCTATGATAAGTAGTGTAACGTTTTGTGCAGAACGATGCGTCTTTATTACATAAACACAAACAGGGTAAGTTACACTCGCGCTTCTGTATACCTATATATGTATATAGGATATGGTCGGCGAAAGGTGCAGCGCACCAACAACGTACACTTTAGCGTTTTTCCAGAGGGTGCGCGGACGGGAAGGGATAATACGCATAAAAATAATGACCGAGAAGGCCTACACTGGCCCGCGTGTCATCTTTCCGGTGACGGACGCGCAGCACGCGCGTACTATAGTATAGTATCATGAGACCGGGAGTGAGGTAGCGTATATATATACCGTATTATACTACACTACAACCATGGCTATTTTATTATTAAGAGAGTTTAATGCTTCGCGCGCGTATCACCGTTATTATCCTCATCGAAATTTTTTTCCCTTTCGTCGCGCGTGTATATATGCATGGCGCTCTCGGCTTTCGGCATTAATTAATTGCTCTCTCGCCGCTGCCGCCGCTCTCTGTGAGTTTAAGCGCGCTCTTCTTTTTTTGCAATTTGCATGCGCGCACGCGGCGGCTTTCACGGACGGAAATATTCGTGTTATTATTAAGCGGCTGGAAAAAAAAGGAGCGGGGATATATTTCATGCTTGAATCGGAAAGGTTTTTAGCGCCGGCTTGAAGGGAGGAGAGAGAACGAATTGGGTTACTCGAGAGAATTCTGCTGCTCGGCCTGTTTCATTGAATTAGATCACAGCTGCACACACTCTTTATCTCTCTCTGCGTCATATGTTGATTTCGTTTCGTTTCGTTTCACGGCTTTGTTTTGCAAGCGGGAGAGTATAATCATGGATTTGGCTGTATGTCATTCGTTATAATAATATGAGAAACATACTGGTCATTTTTCAAATCGATCATGAATTTTAAATTTAACTTTGGTGTACATACAAACGAAGCGTGCGTTAACCCTTCAGTGCACAGTCAAACAACGTAATCAGGAACTTCCAAAAGAAGAGAATCGCGTGAGCGTGGGGCTGATCCCTTTGTAATCGGCGCTTATATGCGCGCGCGCACACGCACACACAAGCCGGAAGCAAAACGCGCGCATTCGTGCACTCATCATCATCATCATCGACCCGCGATCACCCGTCCGAAAACCACAGGTCGCCGAAAATCGTCGAGTCCGCCATATGATGCGGTGGAGTATAGAGTCGACGACATCTGCGACACGATGTCTTCGACCCTTAGGTCCGCAACAAGACGATAATACACGTCAATAATTAGCTCAGCGAGGAAATAATTGAGCCGGCTGTGTCTCGAAGAGATTCCGCCCTTTGACGAAGGAAGAACACGTCTCTCTGTCGTCGTGGGCATCTAAACTGCTGTCGTCGTTGCCGGAGGCGCTTTCCTCCTCGCCACATATATATACTATATAAGTGTGTAATTGCCCGTACCGGACGTTAGCCTCTACTACCCGACGAAAATTGAGGGATTTGACGTTTGTATTTCTCTCTCTGAGTCTACTTCTGTCGCTTTTTTTTTGTTGTGCCTTAGGTTCAAAGACCGTCAAATTGCCCGTTGGACATGCGCTGCCATTTTCGAACGATTAGCAGCTCTCGAGGAAGTGTCTTGCTACACGCGTCTTATTTTCTTGTGTCTTTATTAAAAGTTTTTCTGGGCCTTTTCTTTCGGGGGACAGCAACTAATGGCTACACTGGTATATGCAGTCTGTTGCCCGCAACGTGTGCTTAAAGTGAGATTAGGGATTATTAAATTTTGATGAAAGTTGAGTTTTTTGACGACATCATTATAAGGGATATTGCGCAGCTGATGTGTATTAAGTCGACGTAAAAACTGTGGTTTACACACGTTTTCAATTTGTCACTTATGCTCGTTCTATATCTCGAAAAATCAACCAAATATAAATTATTGCAACCACAGCAAATATATTCATATGTCCACGAAACAAACATTCATTTATCTTGTTTCGCGTCGAAATATACCGCAGCTCCTTTTTGATTGCCCCACGATTAAGAGTCGATAATTTACGTTTCACCGGCGGGATTATTAAAACTGACGCGTCCCCTTACTCATAAAGTCGGGATCTCCAAAAAACCGCAGTGGAATCCGTTTATATGCTTTCGCAACGTCGCAAATTACAACGTAAAAAAAACAAGCGCGTCGTTCCCCACACACACATGAACAATTTCAAGGAAAATATTAATGTCACGGAGATTCCGCCCACCCCGAGGAGAAAAAACGAAGGACTCGTCTCTCGCTCGCGCATACAATAATAAAAGCCAGGAAGAAAACGAAGCAGCCGTCGCTCTGGAAACCGGTCAAATTAAGCGCAAACTCGCGCGACGCGCCGCGTGTAATTTTTCATTCGCTCGAGGAGGAGGATCGTCCCTCGAGGGAGACAAAGAAGGAACGACGAAAAAGAAGTCATCGCCTATATATATATATATATATGTGTGTGTGTGTGTCAGTGTGTGTGCATGCCGAGAAGATAAAAGGAGAACTGGCTGTGCAATATACCTGTATATATACTTGTGAAACTGTTGTGCTGTATATAGTGATGAGGAGAGGACGAGGACGATATTATGGGCGGCACCCGGTCTCTCGCGCGACGAGCGGACTGAATCGGTTCTCGGTATTCGAACTAGCCGCACGCAGTATATAGGTTTTACACGTCGTCCGGGGAATATACCGTACGGTCCGCAGGTGACACGCGTGAGGCGGGGAAGAGGTGAAATGTGCGGGTTGTGGAGAATGTTAAAATGAGATAGATGAACCCGCTCTCTCGCTCTTTCTGTGGTGTGGGTATAATTGAGGGATGCTCTCGGAGAATGTTGTAATGTCGTAATGCGTAGGCGAAGCGGGAGATAAATCACTTGGACCGGGACGCTCGCTGCAGCATTATTATATATAAAGACGTGACGATTAAGTGCGTGAGAGTTGCTGTGTTATTTGGCTGAATAGCAACTGCAGCATCGGCAACGCAGTGATGATTATTTTATAACGAGATTATATTCGAACACTCCTATATAAGCAGTGTATTTGACTAAATTAAATCAAAGGATAAAATTCTTCGACACGCCGGACAACACTGACGGAGAGCAAAACTCGGGCTTCCCCTCGTGTATATATTATGAACTACACGAAAAATTCACCCGGAGAAATGTAGGTAGGCAAACACGCACACACAGACATCAGCAGCAGCTCTCGACCACCGTGCTCGAGGCGCGACCACGAAAACGACGCGCACGCTGAATTTTATTACACCGCAGAGCTGCCGTGTGCAGCGTGCTCTCAAAGGGCGAGACTAAATTAGAAAGAGAAGCTGCGCATATACACGCGACGCGACAGAAAGAAAGTCCGGAGGACGCGCATAATTCCGATTATGCTGATGATTGCCGCTGAAGACGACGACGAGCCGCCTTTACGCAGCAATTTCTAACGTGGGAGAATATCTCACCGTAATCTCTTCGGATCCGTCGTCCCTCCTCGTTTTTTTTTCATTTTTTTCCGGAGTAGTATGAGCGGTCTCTTTTCCCTGCTCTTCGGGAGGATGACGGTCGTTAGAAAGATTTTGAAATATTGTGAGCTAGTTTTTTTCCTCCTATTATACTTATACATTTTTCGGAGGATGTAGTTTGTTATATGGCTCGCGCCGGCAGGTTTTGTGGATGATTCTCAAACAAGGTGCAAAGTTGGCTTTGGATTTTACTCTCTGCGGCCGCGTGGATTATGGAGCATTTATCGGGTATAAATTAACCCTTGACAAAGCGTAAATCACTATGTGCGCGAGAGCCGACTATTGGTTTAAAACTTCTAAAGAATCGACTCTAATTAACATACTTTCATCGTTCGAGTTTATAATATGCCGACATTACAAAGCCTCTCGCACAATCAGTCAACGAAAAATTTCCTCGACTAATTACCCCCACAAGACTTCGCACACGTTATACACACGAGATATACCTCACTCGTCGTACGTCGACCAGAATGGAAAAAAAAACGAACCAAACGCACATATCCCAGTTGATAATTAACCATTGTAGAGGCGTGTGTGCATATGAATTTATTGCACTTGAGCTCGCGAGAGCGCAGCGAGATGGATGAATTTCTTTGTCTTTCCCGTCACTGTACGTGAGAGCCTATATATGTATGCGAACACACACGCGTGCACTTTCTACTTTTACACGCACATATGACCGCGCGTTGACTATTATTTTGAGCGGTGCTGGTGCTTTAATTACGGAATTATATGATGCGGAATCGAGGAGAGGATGATGAGCTACTGTATTGCATATACATATATATGTATATATACACGCGAAACATTGTTAATTCGTTCGCAACTTCCGCGACGCGAGCAGCATATACGAGAGAACGAGCACGCGTTGTTAACGTATCGAAACCAACGGACAGCCGTTTAATGAGTTTTGTTCACTCTCTCGCGGGGTCGTTGTTCCCCGTCGCGCCGCGGTCTTGCTTATTCCATGCATTCGTGATCGCGAGCATAGCCAAGAAGGACTACGTATACTAGACTATACTACGTCGTCTCTCGCGCATGCGACTTTCATCGACAGTCTCTTTTCACAGCGGCGTCTCCTTTTTTGCCTCGTCTCGTCGACGTACTTCTTTCTTTTTTTTCTTTTTTTTTGATTCCTAGAAACTAGGAATTCTCGTTAGGTAAGCCGAACGAGAATCGTAAATCAGATTATTCGATTAACTGTTTTTCCCTCCACCTGTGTATGCAGTGTATACAGTGTGGATGTGTGTGTGTGTCTGTGTGTACGCGCAGTCTCGATTATAGGCTAACTCGCTATAAATTTTTTGCGCATCGCCGGCCGGTAATAAGCCGGGGAATATGTAATTTTCTCCCGTGTATGTGTGCAAATATACGGATTTTTTTTGTCACGGTTTCTCCGGGACTTTAGAACAAACATTACAATGCGAAATGATAAGGCATTACGATTGCGCGCGGCGAGCATAAGCTTATAAGAAAGCATCGTATATATATAGAGGGGAGAAAAAGACTCGGTTAAGAGTGGATAAATGCGTGCATCGACTACAGTTTCTACAGTGCTTCTGTCGTTAAAATTATATCCAAACGTATATAAGGAACGAGCGCGTTTGGTTTTTTTTATATCCTCGAGTCGTTGTGTAGCTTATTTCAACGAGACAGACGGACGCGATGAAAAGCAGAAAGTCACCTGTGCAACGCTCGTCGTCTATATAATATCGTTTGAAAATGCACTTTTTCAGTCATAAAAATCACAGTAAAACGGCCATATAAATAACGTTAACTTCGCAGAACACAGGCGCTGATGAAACGTAGAGCTCAGAAGAACGTTCATAGAAGTCGACGTAAAGAATCAATAAAATCGACAATAAATCATCCACGACGCTAAAATGAAAAAGAAAAAATCAAAGACGAGAACAATCCCATAAGACAACTTATTTCCTTCGATAACTGCGCCTCTCTAGCGTAATATACTATATACAGGCGTCCTTATTCCTCTCTCCTCTAGCTCATACGCTCGCGCTCCGGGCGCGAAAATCCCGCGGCTGTATACGCATAATGAGCTGCGTGTATGCGCGAACGCGCTGCTTAATTTCCGCGAGCGCCATCAATCAAAGCGCGCGGAAGTCGCCGCACATATATGTGAGAGCGTGACGAATAAGCGACGAGCAATTTTTTTTTCACGCGAATTGATTACGGTAAAACAGGGCGCGACCGAAGTCTTCGGAGATTGAGTGCACGGAGGACTGATCGTGGGGGGAAGTCGCCTTGTTTATGCGTGGAAAATTGTCTTGGCATGTGCTATATAGGATAGAGTGTTTCTTTTTACGCATGTAGAAAAAGAAGTGTCAATGGATTATGGCTGAACTATATATATTATTCTACGCGCGCGAGACCTCGCACTTTCTACTCTTGATGTCGTAGTGATACTCGCGGAGGTTATGTCGAAAGTGTTGCGGTGTGGTATATTCTGGTTATATTGAATTTTTCTCACGTTCATGAGTATTGTGGAAGTCCTTTTTACGGTGCGAAAAATGCTAAGTTGCGACTTATTCCAGATTAGCGCTGTCGCAAAAAAGATGCGTTATACGTTTGCTTTCAAGATTTTCTGGAGCTCTGTGTATAATTATTTCGAAGCACGGTACTCTTGGACCATAGCCAATTTTTCTGTGTCCACTATTAGTTCAACATTTTTTTGGAACTTTTCCATAGAATTCACGATGATCGTTCACACGGGAGTTCGTTATAAGTAAATACAACTATACAACTTCGACAACTTATTGTTCGGCAAAAGATGCGGTTCCCGTATAATACTCACGTTGGATATCTTGCCTTTAATATCGGTTCTCACACCGCGTCCTTTTTTTGGTTCAGTTCATCTCTGCGATGAGGAACAGCAAGGAAAGGAGAATGCAAAAAAGCTCAAAAATATGACTATTACAATATAAAACATGTATTAATAGCAAAAAAAAAATCCACATACCAAGCCGTCGCAACTTATCCCGCGGCTGGTATAACCCAGCTGGTGGGACATTTTTCGCAAAAGTGTGTGACGCGCGTGAACGCGACATAATAACGCGCGCGCAGCAGCGTCTCTCTTCTCTCCTACTCTAACGTCGTATGGAAATGGGACTGGCGGGCGCGCGAAGGCATATTATAGTGGAGAGAAGAGTGGCATTGTATGGAAATTGCTGCACGGGAAGACGCTGTCGGAGGCAGCCACTGTGGCCGCTTGCAGTGTACACGTCGCCCGAGAGAAAGAGAGATATGATGCGAAGGAGGAGCTGCGAGCTAGTGTATATATATATGTATATTGCATATACATACACGGGCTTTCTGCCTGCGCAATTTTCTCGCTCTCGTGCTCCGCACTTGTCTCTGTGTTTTGCGCACCTTGCTCGCGCGAGAGTTTATCGCGCTGCTTTTGCGGAGAGCGCGCTATATACTTTTTGTTCCGGGAGGATCCAAGCCGGTGTACACGTGCCTTGTTGTTCGTTGTTTAGAGAACGTATATATATAAATTTTCCGACACTATAATCTGATGTATAAATCAGCGATAGAGTACTGCGCGAAGAGGAGAGATAGACTGAGTTTGGTCTCTATATATATAAGTAAATTAGTCGCCCGAGCAGAGTCCATCAAGTCCCTCTCTCGACTCCCTCTTTCCAAAAAGCCTTCTCCTGCGATCGTCCTTCACCCTTGGCGCGTATATTTTTCTTCGTCCGTCTCAATCCCTACGAGCGTTCGTCTTGGTCTATCCTATAGCCTCTTCCTCCCTCTCTCGCTCTCTGTTTCTCGCGCGCTCGTAATGTCCCTGTCAAGAAAGCGGCGAGCTTCACTCGCTGTATACACGTACCAGCCATAGGACGTACGTATCCTCGCGCGAGTGGGGCCCATAAAATCGGACGGCTTGTCGAGCAAGGCGCGAGAGAGAAACGCTGCTCGTTCGCGAAATACACGGGACGAGAGAAAGAGAGAGAAAACTGGACGGCTCTTATCCGCTCTCTGTACTTACGCCTTTGCTTTATTGCGAGAGACCGAGCGAGCAGCTCCCTGCTCGTATATATTTTTATATTTCGGAAGGGAGAAAGAGTTAGAGAGAGAGAGGGAGAGAGAGAGAGAGAGCGAAGGGAGCGAGTGCCGTCATTATTTTGCACGCGTACTCTACCTCCTCTTTTTTTTTGTTCTCGCGATTTTTGGTTTCATGAGAAACAAAGTTTGGGAATCGATGCTCGCGGGGTCAGTTGTTGAAATTACTCCAAAATCGAGAATAAAATTAACGACTTTCCGTCATCTGAAATGGCGTTGAAAAAAGGGAAATTAGTTGTTTTTTTCCAGCATTTTTCGTTTCGATCCACCATTATTTTCACGGTTTCCGCTTCGGCGCTCTTAGCATATTTCCACTTCGTGGATAATCGAGAATATCCGCCGACAGCGCTGTACGCCTCTCCTGCGCGAGCGCGCGTCTTCCGGAAATGAAGCAATTGAATGTATACACGTGGTAGTGTCGCTTGTATAAATTAATTCAGCGCTTTGTAATAGTTTTTTTCTGATTCACAGTGTCTCGACGACAATTATATAACGATTTTTCCGGTTTTTCTTTCGTTGTTCGGTTTCAAGGTCTGACTGCTGCACTTTTTTATGGAAAATGTCGTAATTTTTGTCGTATGTATATATATGTTATAATATATTCTTGACAAAAATATCCAAAAAGAAAACGTAAGTACTCGCTCTGGTGCAGACTCGAACAATTAATCACTTCCTCTCGCAGCGCGAAAACGAGCCTGCAATTAAAAAAAACAAAGCTCTCGTTCGCATTAAACCCGCGCCGTACTTCGCACACTTAAAAATCCATTTATCCTCGTCATGATCTCTTACGTCAATCCAGAATCAATAAACCCTCAGCGGCTTAATTTATTTAATAACAACTATCACCTCTCTCTCTCTCTCCCTCTCAGAGAAAGAAAAGAAACCCCCTTCCAATAGCAGCAGCAGCAACAGTGCATTTTCTCAAAGCTCTCTGCGCAAGTACCTCCCGAGCAAGTTCGCTTCTCCCGCGAAGGCGCGCGAGAGAAAGATCGAAGAAACTATCAATTATCTCCCGCAATCATCGCGGCGTACACACGCAGAGAGAGAGAGAGAGAGGGGGGGGGGGAGAGTCGAATCCGCTTCGGAGAAAATCGCCCTGGCAAGGTCGCTCTGCAGGCGGAAGGTACTGCACTCACGCAGCGAAAAAGAAGAGCCGAGGGACGGAGAAAAAAAGATCTCGCGCTGTAAATTATCGCGCGGAGAAGGTGTGCGCGCGATAAAACCACCGAATAAAATTTATAGGACGTTTTACAGAGTCGCGCGAGATTGGTGTCAGGAAGAATCGAGCGAGACGCGCCGAGAGGTCATGCGGAGTATTATAGACCTCCTGCGGACGATGCGTGTATGTGTGTGTATGTGCAGATTCTCGTAAAAGAGTATATTATGCGCTCGGCTGAGGGACAGGTGACCGGAGGCTGCTTTGATCGGCCGTGTGATTGCCCCGCGACCGCGCCTACACGTGCTCGGCGTTTATGATGTAAATCATTATAAAGGCGGGAGAGAGAGAGAGAGAGAGAGAGAGAGGAAACAGGTATGGTATATACATATATAGTTCTTCTCTTTTTGTCGAGAGAGCTTGACACTTCGCGCGGTGTGCTGGGACCTTTTCTTGCAACGGTCGAAGGGCACACACAAACATATATAAATATATATATATGCAGTCGCAACCCCCGTCGAGTCTGCCGACGTTTTACACGCGATATTGTGCGCGTTTGAGGAGACAGACGAGGGATACGGACGCTGTTATGTGTGTGTATGTCGTTTTTATATTGCGGGTCATTCTCTCTCTCTCTCTCCCTCTCTCTCTCTCTCTCTCTCTCTCTCTCTCTTTCTCGAGAAAGAAATGTATGATTTCTTTTCGCGTACTTTTGCGAATAACAGTGAGAGGAAGGATGAAAAACAGGTTTCGTCCGCGCGTGCAGCCAGTCGTTGTGCGATTTTTAACAGTAAACTTTGCGACGAAAAAGCCGTACAATATAATTTAAATCCGGCCGATGCTGCACAGTATAGAGCGACGACGTCTCTCGCTCTTTATGATCCCACTGCGTATACACACGGTGAACAGAGAGACAGTCGCCTGGTCACGTATATAATTACACCGCACAGCCGAAATCTTGTATACAGCGGACGAGCGCTACAGCACTGAAAATTGATCACGTAGCCCGACCACGTCTGTTATTATCGAAAATAAAAGTCACCGCTACTATATACTATACTACTATACTAAAGAAATTTCTGCGGCGACAATCTTTCTCCTCATTCTCTCATTCTTATATATATATATATATATATATTATATACCTATATGTCTCCCTTTCTCTCTCGCGTATACGTATATACGCGCACCTTCATTCCTCTGTCGCTCGGTCGCAGATCTAAGGCGATTGGCTGCCCTCGTATACGTGCCGCAGGTGGTACACAGTTTTTTGCCTTTTTTCGCGGTCCTTTTTAGTTTTTGTCGTTCGCTTTCGGGACGTGTACTTTTTGTGTCCGCGTTTGGTTGGATTTTTTTCACCCCGCGGAGAGAGAAGGCTCCTATATATACAGAGTCGCCGATGAAAAAAAGTAATCGAATCGTGTCGGAATGTGACGAGTCGCCGTGTCGGCTTAGATGTTTAGTCGAACTCGCTGTCAGAGAGCTGTATCTACTTATAATATACACGCAGGAAAAATCTAGAGCTTTGGCGGAATTGCGCAAGTGGCTTGTTTGGAGGTCGATCTAGCTCACCATAATTGAATTTCTGTAAATAATGAAAGCAGCTACCTGTCGTTATATTTACTTAAAAGCAATATTCGTCAGCGCTATATGTATATAGTGGAGTGTATTCTTTAATTAATACACCAAAATATCTTTGTCGCAATTCTAGGTCACTGCGATATCGAACAAACAATACGTACATATATAATACAAAGAAAGCAATTTCGTGTAGTACATGCACTATCCAATTGAATTCTGACAAGCGGCGCAATTTGTAAGTGCCTTCCTCATCGCGATCCTCGAAGCGCGTCGCCGCAATATATATATATATATATATATATATAATATATATATATGAGACTCCGCCCTCGCTATGTCACAACCTGGCGTGAAAGCGACGCGTGACGCGGAGATTCAGCTATATCGTGTATCATCATCATATAGCTGATGATGCTTGTGCAACTACGCTATATGCGTGCAGTGCGCGCGAAGGCGCTCGGCCGAAAACGCGAGCGTTTCTTTCTCGGAAATTTTGACAAAGGACTGCCGCAATGCGCGTCTGCGTAATAGCCGTTTTCTTTTCATTCCCTTGCACGTCGAGCGCGCATGCAAGGAGGAGCTGAAAGGTAATTACAGTTTTCGAGCATATAATACGGATATATATGCAGTATACCTATACACAAGCGAGGGTTGCTATTCGAACGAGGTGTCGGACTTTTCACCGATGAGAAGTTCGAGTTTTACGATACTGCACGTACGTTGTATAGTTTGCTCATAAGTGAATTTTACATAAGGTTGATAAACTGAGAAAAATCATACAGCAGTATGTAGTCGCGCGAGCGATGATTAACATGCTTCCTGATACACGATGCATGATAAGAGGCATCTCAGACAGCGCAGAGAAGGTATATACTTTTAAAGAGAAATTCAGGAAGGAACTTCACTCCACCCAATTACTGTACATGGAATCAGATTAATTCCACACCGTGCACCTTTGTGTATATACATACATACACATATACGCGCGCATTCTTCATTTCCAACATTACTTTATTGTTGCGGCGCAATTTAGCGTGGACTAATCATCGCACGAAGACTCGACTTCAGAATGGCGTAAAACTTAATATCCCGTAACCCAGCCGCGGCGCGGAATGAGAAATCACTTCTGAAGTATCCTCACTTCATCCGAAGAAAGAGTACCGTACGCCCATCGCTCATAAACGCGCGTGAGAGCTCTCATAAATTCCAGAACCGCGTGGTCTAACAAACTATGTAATTCGTATTTTTACAAAGTCACCGCGTGACTGTAATCTCTCGCGATGGACCTCATGCGCGACAGAGTCGCGTGCGCGAAAGCAAAGCTTCGCTATATATAATGCATCAGAAAAAAAAAGAAAAAAATCACTCGAGCGTTCGATCTCGCGCTCGGTTGCAGCGGAAAATAGCCGCCTCGTGTAGAGAGAAAGAGACGCGCGTGTGCGTGCGTGCGCTTTGTTGCTACTTTTATCTGTATACGCAATTTCGAGAGGTTGAATGAAATTGAAATGAGCGCACGCGATCCTAATCGTTGTTCTTATTCGGCTTTGCGCTTCTTATAAAGGATGTGATGGATGAAGCTATTTTTTTCATCCTGTCAGCTGTATCCACTACGAGAAGATATCACGAGTGGAAAAGTATTTATGGTTAGTTAGATGATTTATACTTTGCTTTAATTAATTATAATCCACCTTGGAGAGAGCTTCTGCGAGTGTAATTTAAAGGGGTGATTTCACCGAGTTATCGAAGAGAAAAAAGCACGCGTATATATATATAGTACATACGCATGCAGTGTCGATGTGTCGAAACGAGTTTCCAAGAAGGTATAAAGTCGGCCTGTTGGCGTCGCACAATGGCTCATTACTCCCAACAATTTCTTTTCTGCAATTCTAAAAAGCATTGTGTTTCACGCGCAAAGAGATAGAGTCGTGACGGCTGGGAGAAGGACATGCAGAGCAGCGAGTTTATTATACTGTACGTCAGTCCACGCTCGGCTAAAGAAGAGGAACGAGGAGGCGCGAGAAGCGGAAAAAAATAGAAACTCGCGAGTGCCAACGCAATTAGACACTCGTCTCCATTGGACGCGGCTCTCGGTATTTACGCGACTCCCTACTCTCTGCTGCGACGCTATTCGCTAGTTGTACTCGCTTGCAGGCAGTACGTGGAAAATTATATGTATAGTTGGACTTGCGGAGAAGAGGGTAGACGATATTCACCTGGAATATAATACTGGTCAAGGTATTTTATCAATGCATTGTTTTATATAAGTGTCGTTTATAAGTATAAATTAATTTTTCTTCCGAGTTGCCAAACAAAATCCAAAACGCTCTCAAAAACGCGTAACTAAGAAGTACTAAAAAAGAAGCACTGGAAGAGTCGACTGTGCGAATAAACTTAACGGAGCATGAAAACTATACAATATATAATATTATCTTGTACAAATTCTAGAAAATAAATAACTATAGGTTTACGATACAGATTGTGCTCAGTAAATAAATCCATCCAAAAAGTCCAATCAAACCGATTTGATTAGATGAAAAGCAACTAATGCTGAACACAATTTTTATTAACTACGACAAACGTAACGAACGCCTAACTTATATAGTTTCTCCTCGCATCGCGATCGTCAGAAGAGAAAAAAGAAGAAGGAACGCGCACGTCGCGACTACTTAACGGATTCGTGTTAATGTACGGGCGTCGCTCTCGGATCCGTTACGGCCTTAACGCAGTGTATGTATAAGCTCCTCGCGGTAATGCGCGTCTCTCTCTCTCTCTCTCTCTCTCTCTCTTTCTCTCTCTCTCTCTCTCTCTCTCGGCTGATATACAATATAAAGAAGCGACATTAAGCTCTCGCGACGCGTGCGCGCGACGACGAGGGCAAAAACGAGCGCGCTTCGAATATAATCATTCAACGTCCAGCCAAGCTGATTGTTTTATAAGTGAGAAATGTTCCGGGAGTAATAAAGAATAATTGCCTCGCGGACTCGCGGGTAAAAGCACCCAGAGGTGTATAGAGAGGGTTTATAATGCGGAGACGACGGTATATATATATATATATATATATATATATATATATATATATATATGCGTATACGTATAATACAACATGCATGTGTGCAGTGCGGATTCGAGAGTTGTTTGCACGCTCGGCGCACTGAGGCGGGGGATAGCTATACGTGTAGGATGATGGATGCTTGATGCGCGCGATGAGTGCATGCCGAGGACCGTGATTATTAATTTTTATAATACGGCAAGAGACAGGTATAAAACGGCGTCGCTAAACTCGATAGAGGCAGTGTCAACTTATATAACATACCTAAAACGTAAATATAAATTTGAATGAATATTAACCGCCTCTCTCTCTCTCTCTCTCTGTAGATATATATATGTAATACTGGAAGGGAATCAGAGTAAATCAATCCAGAATTATAAAAACAGCCGAGGGGCGAGAGCGTATCATTTACCGGCATTACTTGCATCACTGAGAGCCGTTGCCTACCGCACATGCGCGTATATACGCGTAATAACGCGCGCTTGCACGTATATAGATATATGCATATACACACATACCGGCTCGCGTGTATAATCGTATCAAACACGCGTGCAATCTTAATACGTTTCACGCGGCGCACAGTGGGTTCCCTTCTGTAGGACTATATACTCCCTCTCTTTTTCATATCTGCGCTGCAGCCGCAGCAGTGTATTCCCTTATCTCTTTCCTGCTCCCCTCTGTCCCTTCTCCGGCATATAGCGGAGATGCGAATCGCAAAATTAGCTCAGCCCGTCGCGCGAGTGTTCTATAGGTATATGAGCTATACACGCGGGTCCCCAGGAATGAGGCGTTTTTCGCATTATAAATTTATCAGTCTGCGGTATGCGAGTGTACATACACACACACACACACATACACACACACCTGTATATTAAAAAGGAAGAACAAGAGGCAAGTGTATATATATGTATATATAGCTTGGCGCGTTGATCGAAAGATGAAGGTATAGGGATATGCTCACCTCTGACCCGCCTCGGCGTTTTCGATATGGTTTGGCGCAGATATTTATTGGAGATAATTACAAGAGCGCTCGTAAAGTTGCCGCGCAGCGCAGCGGCGCTGATATCTTACACGCTTTTTGCGCGTGCAGTATCATACGCCGAGAGGACTAGTGATCGTCGTCGAGAAAAGGATGACGAAAGGCGGAGAGGAAGAGAGCGAGCGAAAAACGAGGAAGACGACTGCATATAGCAAGGGGCGCCGATTTATTTATGCTAAAGGAGAGATGCCGCCGCCGCCGCCGATGTTGTCGAGCGAACGAGCCTGATGCGCCGGTGTACGCGAGTATACATACATATATAGCGGCGGCGGAGCCTTTTTATCCGCCGAGTTTTACGATTCCGCGCTGAATTATTGTAATTAAGCCTGCTTAGGAGCGCGTGTGCTTTCAATTACAGCCGATCATTTGTTCAATTGTTCGCACTACATTTTGATTTTTGTATTGTATAAGAAAGAAAGACGCGTGCGCTGCGCAATAAGACAAGGCATATATATATGAAATAACAAGATAAGCAATAAGTGAAAAGTTAGTTGGCCGCGGTGAATCGATTAGGCGAAGCAGTAAAGGAAAGAAAGCATACAAAAAAAGAGATGAAGAAAGATCGGACGACCCCGTACAGCGCGCGAGCCACTATAGCTACTGCTGTATATTCGAAGCAGCTGCGGAATGAAAATCGATCAGCCGACTGAGATGATGCATCGATATCAAAAGCGCAGAGAGTGGTTTCGCGCTCGGACCTTTTTCAATTCTCTCTTGACTCTCTTGTATATATATATATATAGCTGCTTCGTTTCTCACACCGGGATACCCGCGAGACCAACTCTTTGTGCACTGCGCTCTGTCGTCTTTCTCTCTTGTTCAGAATGAGAGGGGTAAGAGACATGACACTGTTGAGAGCCGAATGAGGAATTTTCTCGGAGGTCGGTGCATACGCAGTGTATAGTCGGATGCACTTTTTGCATCTTGATTAATCCCCAGCGGAACTACTGTTTGTTTCGAATTTTTGATTGGTTCTATATTTATGTATATGTAATACGTTATAGTTCATAGAAAAATGGCCTGCAATATTTATTCTTAATATCCGCAATCGTACCCCTTATTTTGTTAGTACTTTCGCAGTGATACGCAGAATCAATCTTTTACCAGCCAAAAGAAGCACTTTTTAAAATAAATTTATTCTGTTTAATTTTCGGTATACGGCACACTTTTTATTTAGGTATAAATATAAATGAATACATTTTTGAGAAAACCCGCGTAATTGAAAGGGTATACACGAGAAGTAACAACAAATGTCAAAGGCTGCTGCAAAAGCCAGAGGTATCGGTAGCCAATATTCACGCGTAGTACACAGCTATTATCTCCCGTAGTATCACTCCCTGGCAATTTCATTCGAACACTTTACTAGCCTCGGAGTATTTTTTTCAGCGCTGGTCTATCTGTCGCCTCGCGCGAAGTGCGATGTTTCTGTACCACTATAGACAAAAATGCTGGCAACATTTCTGCCATTCGACGCCCACACGACCATTTAATTGGAATAAAACTTTATTCACGTCAGCTACACACTCGTAGAAAATTAACGACGAAAATCGTTAAGAGGTTAATTTTAATTGACCATTATTACTATAATTTTAATGTAAAAATTCAAGTGCGTATATAGTATAGCATCCCGGTATATTTCTTAAAGAAAAAAGTATTTTTTACGCCTTTCTGGTTTTACGAGAGCTAACATCGAAATTAGGCAGACGATGCGGAACATTTACCGAAGTTATATATCTCCCTCCCCCTGATTTATAATACATACAAGCCTCGATGCAGTTACACTCCGAAAATTTAAAAATCCGCACGAGAACACGAAGCTCCGCAACGAGAAGGACACTCGAACCAGCTCTAAAAGTATAAATTGTTTCTTCAATGCGCTTTTAATTCGGCGCGATCCGCGCAGCTCTCCTTCGTGACGAAGAGCATTCGGCCGGGTAATTTCATTCCTCGGCGCGCGTCGTAAAAGTTTATCGCGCGTCGATCGCCGGCTGCTTTCTCACGTGCAGCCCGAGAGGGACACATCGCGTATTCCCGGGCGGGTGACAGAAATGATCCGAGCCGATTTCTGGAAAGCAATTTCCGCGTTGCTGCTGCTGCAATTATAGACGGAGCAATTAAGCGCGCCAACGACTTTGGGATTTCGCGACGCGGGTACGACCCGAGCTCACGCGATTTTACTATGCGCGAGAATCGAGACACATACTTCTGTGTTTGCTTAATTGAGACGCGCGAGTGAGGGATGCGTTTCGAAATCACGATTTTTTTTCTTCATTTCGAATGGATTGGGGTTGACAGAAACGCTTGTATATACATGTTATGTTCATGCTAATTATTCGAGGATCTGATAAAATGTCGAAAGATCTACTTTCAGTGCTAATGACGATGCGCTCACGATTCTCAGTGCGTTTACATGCATTTTACATGAAGATTACGAAATATGCAATTATACTTATTTTATATATCTTTCTTTCTCTCTCCTTCTCTCTCTCTCTCTCTCTTTGGGTATATTGCACCGGGTGATTATATAGGAGAAACAAGAGTCGACGCTATCGCGTGCACCCGAACAGATGTATCATAATTTGATTGTGTATACGAAATATAATTATTTAACAAACTCTCGCTCGCGCGTGCTACGTGAGATCCCGTCTAAATTTTAATTAAGTCTCCGTATTATCGTTATTATACATATTTTAGGAGATTCCAAATATGGCTCAACTCTGTGTGTGTAAATGAGTGTGTATTATTTATTTTTAAGTGGTACGCGATGCGCGACGTTGAGCCATCGCTATATGTAAATTATCGAATTACCTCGAGCGCGGTAGTTTCGTCCCTGATCTATATGCAATATGTATAAAAAGGCACTAATCTCAACTAATTCATAGCGAAGTATGCTTCTTTTGTCGAGCGACTTTGAGAGATTAGTTATTGACGTCACACCGGCGTTATAACGTTGAGTAATTTAACAGAATCAGCTTCGAGGAAAGAAATTTTCATAATTTCAATGTACACTGCGCCACCGCCGTAAAAAGAAAAGTATCACGGCAATACATGCGTCACATAACGTTTTTATCACACACTAATTCATAAAAGACCTTGGAGTTCGAGCCAACGAAAAGAAAGCAATTTCGACGGCTCCAAGCCTGCGGATAGCGCAAAAATAATCTGCCAGCAATCAGCCAAAGCCTTCTCGAAAAGCAAGTGGAGTAGTAGTAGTAGTAGCTAGCGTATATATACAGAAGAAGAAAAAATAATAACTACAGCAGAGAGATAACCATAGGAAAATTACCTATTTCCTCGCAGACCAACCTCGTTGACTCCAGCGCTCATAACGTCCGCTATTCCGCACCAGAGGGCCGCAGCGCATAAAGCACGCGCGCAATATAAGAAAGAGCTCGTCGATTTCCGAGCCGCTGCCGCCTTTCTCAATTAAATTAACATTTAAGAAAAGCGCGCTCGCAACGTCGTCCGCCCATCAACAATATCAGCTCGAGGCAAGTCAGCGTGACAACGCGCTGCTGCTGCCCGCTTTTCCACTCTTTCTTTATTCCGCGAGTATAATAACAATGCACGCGCGCGGCAGTTAAGTTCACGCTGCGCTGAACGGGAAAAGCGCGAGCTGCTAGATGTATATATATAACAGCACTTGACGCACGCACGATGTGAGCCGATCTGCGGGCCGAAACCGACGCGACCTCCTTCCTACGTTAATATATCGCGTCTACATGTGTATGTGTGCACCGATGAGTTTCGAGAGCAGGCTCTTTATTACTGTTCCTCTCTCGGAGGAGTCGTCGTTCCCATGGCGCTGGCGTTTTTTCGCCGTCTTCGAGAGAGCGCGATTTAACGGCTGTGCCGCCATCGTCATGGAGAACGCGATTTAAAGGGGTAAGCTGGAGGACAAAAGGTCCACCACGCCCCCCGAGTTATTCCACTGCTCCAAGGTGGGGAGGGAGAGTACTGCAAGGAGACGCGCGACACAAAGGATAATGTGCGCGGCTATATACCGCTGCGTGTACACGCGTATGCGCGAGGGACGGGGGTCGTTATTACCCATTATATATGGGGTGACGACTGCTTTGCGTGTGCGTGATATGGCTGCCCGTTCGAAGAAAAATTGAGCCAGTTAGTTAGTGTAAGTGATATGAGATGGTGTCAACATGATTTTTCGGTTTTTAATCTTCCGGATGATTATTATTCTTCGTATAGTTTCATTTCTTTATAGTATTTGTTGCGAAATAATTTTTATAATAGACAAAAATGCGCTACCTCAATATACAAAACCATCGAATCGTACCAAAATCATCTCTTTTTCTTTGGCTTACCTCTGCTTTTCATATAGTATACCCTTCTCCCTCTTATACATATATACGTCTGTATACATATATACGCCAAGGGTGGGTAGGTAGACGATGGCCCCTTTCGATTTAAATCCACAGCCGCCGCATGAAATAATTTCGGTAATCCTTCCAGCGCTAGATTAATAGCCCCCTCGCAATAATACGGTCGCCATATAAGAGTGCGTCGGTGAAATTCGTCAGTGGGCAAATATTCAAAAATACGTGCTCGCAGCTCCTTGAGTTCCACATATTAAAAAGTCAGACTGCTGTATATGTATACTCTCAATGTATTCTATCGATTTCAATTACTTTTTTATCCGAAAACGAAAACTTTGTAGAAAATTACTTTGAGGTTTAAAAAAATTGAAGATTCTCACATCATCGCGGTAAACGGCAACAGAGCTATATATCGTCAACGAGACTCGATCCACTCTTAACGAATCGCTCTCGCATTTATACTTCCTTCCTTCTTCCTCTATCTCTCTCACTCGCATTTAACCACCACAGCGAGAGATCATACGCAACGAGAGCGCCGTTCGTTCGTTGCAGCAGCCCCGAGGCGACGTTCCATACCTACTGTGTAGCACGTGCTGCTCTCTCTCTCTCTCACTCCCTCTCTCTGCATCAATTCTGTCAATTGTCAATTCGAGCAAGGGGAGCCAGGGAGATAAAGCGCGCGCCGTTTGAAGTGTGTAATCCCATTTCCGAGGCCCGCCGCCGCGGGCCAAAGTGCCCAGAGCCACTTTTACCGAATTGGATGACGCGAATTTCCCTTTCTCGTCTGCTGCATCCGCACAGGGACGAGGCTCGAATTTTTACACGACGTGTGGTTTTTGCTGCTATCGTTTTAAGAAATTCTAATTCGATCGGAGTCTACTGTGCACACAAAAGCCGCGACGCGATGACTTTCTTAAGACTCTATATTATACATTTTGTGAAAAAATTTCAATGGGTCTTCAAAGCCGACTTTGTAATATTGACACTAATCGCTTCAGCATAATAATAGGACACGTTGCGTGACTACGTCTCAAAGTCATTGTCGCGTCTTCTCCGCAGCATACGACGATACTATACGTATATATATATATATATATATATATATATATATATATATATATATATATATATATATATATATATATATATATCGACGTTTAAAATTCAGTCCAAAATTTGCGCCGACCCTTAAACGAAAATTGTTGTTATGTATACACTGCAGCGCGGCTGAGCTCGATAAAAATCGCGACGACCACCAGTTTGGCGTAATTATCGGTTGTTACGACGTGACATCCTGCGCGGAATTCCGAGTAAAGTCGCACGAAACTTTGTAAGGCGAGCTGTGAATTTTTGGCGCGACAGATGGTACCAGATACCGCTAATTATGCTTTTATTTTTGGGACCGTGTTTATCCTATACGTGTCATTATATTCAAAGTGATTTTGTCGCGATTGTGCCGGATAAATAATCTGATGATGCTCAAGCTCACTGTTTATGCCCACATACGTGGGCATAATTTAAACGGAAAATTATTCAATGTATATACATATCTAGTTTAACATATACTGCGTCGCACCCATACACTTTTTTTTCAATTTCGCAAAATCTACGCAAAGCAATATACCTCTTCTTCAAAAGCCGCGAAATTCAGAGACAGCCAACAAAACACCAGAAGAGCCACTCGGTAAAGCCCAAGCGAGTTTGCGGCCGAGCCTCTACGTGGGGCAAATGCGATTTGCCAGGCAATTTGCGGCGCGACAAAATTTAAATCGCAAAGCACATTTGACGCGTGAACTCGTGTTCCCGCGCGCGGGGGTGAGAGGACATGTCCTTTTGTGCGGCGGCGATCCAAAGTGGATTCCGAGTAATACGCGCCCGAACGAGAGGGTGAATCGCAAATTCAGAGGAGAGCATGCGCTTCGCGCACTATGTGTATATACATGTGGGCATCAGGTAATTTCATTTTTAACGTCCGACTGGAGATCGAGGAGAGCTGTGCACTTGACGCGGGAGACACTCCCCACGCCGTATATAGTATTGCGTCGGCGGCAGCGCAGAGGAACTGTCACGTAGCTTGAGTGACAACAGTAAGCGGATTTCAATGATTAGTTTTAAATTGAATTTTTCACGGGCGATTCCTTCTCTTTTCTTTATCGACGGAATTCCGAGCGCTTTGCTTTTTTTCATTCCCTCTGCGTCTGCCCGGTGCAGCCGATTTTCTATACATGTATATCTACACAAGATAACGCATACACGTATATATCATAAATTCTGTTATATCAATGCGCGTTCAAGGCCGCCTGCGTGAATCAGGCTTCGCGATGCTGAGATAACGCGGAGAAACCACTCACTTAGAGATTTTTAAATCCTGCCAAGTGTTTACACACAATTTTCTTTACAGCCATTCTAAAATCCGAAAACGGCAGTAGTCTTATCAGCGGCGGCTTCGCAGGCCGAACAAGCGACAGAAAAAATATGTTAGAAAGTAGGCATTGATAAAGGCCGCGTGGAACAGCAAAAACACACTCTGAGCTTAGCCGTAAGAATCCAAAAGGTACTGCAGATAGCGCACACATTATGCAAACATAGCTCGGAGGACACATTATATACGCAGTTCCTGGTAAGGTTTTTAATATAAGCTCTTCCATCCCTGAGTAGACCCGAGAAATATGCTCGACAGACAAGGCCGCCGGGAATATACGAAGCAACTGATGCAACCATTGTCCTCGGCGGTCAGCTCATCCGATCACACACAGGTATATACCCTCGCGCACGTATATATATGTATATAGCTGGCACTTGTCACCCGGTTTTATCGGTCGTTAAACCCCTGAGCGTACGGAGGGCCTACGCCTTAAAACCTTAATTGCATTATTTATCGTCGAGACGGTGCGTCGTCGAGGTCATCTCTCGAAATCCTTTAAGCCGCTTGGGAAATTGCGTAAATCGTTTACGAGGGCAGTGGAACGATTTTTTGCGTGCACTACGACCGCTACTTTTACTCCTTTTTTTCCACCGTGCGCGCGCTCTCTCGCGCCGATTAATCCGCTGAGAGTGCTCTCGTAATTATCATCATAAAAGCGAGATGATTTACACGGGGGGAGATTTGTGTGTGCCACGAGAGTAAACATATAGATTAAAGCTTTTCCCGAAAACAGATTTCTGCGAGATCTGCAAGCAATATTGACAGGGCATGTCTGCTCTCTTCGAACACGTGGTTATTCAAAACAAACTTTTTTCTTAAGCTATATACATCAGCAAGATAGACTCGACGGATTGTATATACGAGGATTCGGCGTTATCTCGATGCTTTTCGAAAACTATGCTTCGTTAATTGGTTCGTCTTCGATAAAAGGAAAATTTAGTTTGGACCAAATTTTTCTCATAAATACAAATATAATTCGCTTTTGAAATGGGGTTCGTTAAATTAAAAGTACGCTTTGAAATAAAACAAGAGAGCGCACTGGCTGAGTGATGCAGCGGTAAAGTTTCTAAACCAACGTCTACACAACCAAATAATTATTTAAAATTGTAAGTAGCTCGAGTAGTGAGAGAGAGAAAAGGACGTAGATGTAGAGAGAGCCCCGCATTGTAGCTCGGCGCGCGCACCAACCGTAATTAAGACCTTTTCTCGACCGCAAGGTCCAGACTGTAATTAGGACAATGATGCTCGCGTTCACAGCTTCTGCACTATACGTATATACGCATACGGTATAATATAAAGTAAGCCACGCGTCGCGCCCGACGATCTGCGGAATTTTTCGCGCGACCATCGCTACGCTTTCACAATGTTGTAAATTCAGATGAAAATTATTATAGTTGCGGAATAAAAGCGGCTATATACTATATTTCTCACGTAAGTTTTATTCCCGCGCAAGAATTCGATCCATGGAATATTCCTTCGGGAGCATCTGCGCACACGGTCTGAAAACTAGCAGTTTTCCGTGTGGCATTGTCATTGCGATCGCGATTATGAAAGCTGCGGCCGTGCAACAATAGCCGCGCGTTCGCAGAGTTCTTCCTTCCGCTAATCGGTCGTGACGAAGAAGTCGTAAAAAATAAGATCGCTTTACGAGTATACCCGGAGATACGAGCGAGTGGCCCGACGACTTCGTGGAAGGGTTATTCCCCTTGTCACGAAAGGTGCCGAGTTCTCGCATAAAAAAATATGCATCACGCGAGCTGACTCCTCTTTTCCCTATAATGTATGTGTATATATATATATATATATATATAGGTACTCCTTTCCTTCCCTTGTTACAGGTGCGCGCTCACATATATAGCGCACAGCATACAGCAAGTCGATCGTAAAACGCGACCCGAATCTGTCCCACTGCGCGCGAGTTCGAGTAAACGTGCTCGGCTGCGTGCTGCAAGCTAGATATGTGTATATATAGTATTCATTGCAGAGAGCGATGGAATAAACGAGCGCCTTACGATGTGGAAGGAGAGATACGACGTTTTCACTGTCTACTGCGGAACGAGAGCGTTTTTCTCGACAAGTTTCTCTCTATTGTACGCGCGACTATGATATTTGCATACCGAAAATAATACTCGCCAAAGCTCTGATGGATAAAATTACGTATTGCATTTTCGTATAAGGAAAAATATTCCATTTTACGAAAGATTATATAAAAGACACTTTTATAGTCCCCCGGATTTCGGAATTCCCAAATTGCTTTGAATAATAAAAAAAGACACAAGTGTTTTTGCGTGAAAGTTGATTGCCCGACATCTAGCTGTCTGGAGAGTGAGAGAGGAGAGTAACAAAAAAAATCTGTTCCGAGAAGTCATTCACAGCTGTCAAATTATAGAAAATAAAGGTCCGAGAGAAAGAGAGAGTGAAAGTAAAAATTCGAAGTCGCAGCTATAACGTCAACGAGCGCGCGCAATTATATACTGCTCGCGCGAAAATTGGACCCATCCTTACGAATACATATCGGCCGCGTGGCGCGCGAACAAAAAATTGCCTAATACGAGTAAGAGAGTCTCGTCAGCTGTTGTCTTCTTTTGCGCATAGACGTCGAATGTGAATAAACGCCTTCTGCCGCGAGGGAATTACGTTATAACGGCGTAGTTTGTTACAGAGTTTGCGAATTAAGCAATTATTTGAGTGAATAACAAGCGTGCGAAAGGTAATTTGATTGATTCTAATTTCGAAGCATGGGTATTTTTTACCGCTGAATTCAAATTAGGAATAACCAGTTTTTCTGTCATTCACTTGCTATCGATATAGATAATGAATAAATACTGTTGCAAGAGGCAATTTTTCTTTGTCTGTTGATGATTTTTAAAAATATGTTTGAGATACGACGATTTGAAAAATACTCCAGAAGATATATAATGGATGTAATAATCAAATTAAGTATAAACGACATGTTTGAGTGACAAGGTCGCCGACACGCTGACCCCTGTCATTGCGCTAACAGTGTAGATAAATTTGCATGCCGCTCAGCTTGATACAGAGCTAATCGCATATAAGATGGATTGGCGAAAAATACGTCTTTATAATATAAGGCCTATTTTGTCGCCCAACAAGACTCCGATAAAACTGACTTAGTTGACTTATCGCATATTTTTGCGGACGCGCAAACAAGTTTTTTGACGACAGATGACTTTGCAACGACTTAGATTAGCTCATTTTTGCACTTCAAGTCGATGCAATTAGCAAGAGTAATAGCCATTTAATTGGCTGCGATAGGAGAGCATTTATCTATCGTGTGTCTCTGCTTCGTGTCGTTGCTAATAGGTACTTGATTTATCGACGTCTCTGTTTCGTCAAATGATATCAAAACTTTACAATATAACAGTATGTTCTTATAAATAAAGTATCAGCATCGGTCGATTAAGTTGGAACTCCACTGATTTACAATTTTGTTTTCCTACATATTCAAATTTCAGGGCCTCAATTGTGGTGATAAAAGCAGGTTTCATGCCAATTAAAAGCCTTTTTCATTCATCAAAACTTCAATTATTACGTAAAAACCATTGATTATTGTGAAATATCAAGGTTTTTGCAAGCGTAAAGTAGTTCGACAACACTAATCCAAAAAATGTTGGTATAATTCTCATTGTTCATCTATAATAAATCCAGAATTTATTAACAATAAAAACCTTTAAAAACCCTATAATATAATAATAATATTATAACAAATTTATTTGGAAAAGATGTCTTCATAAAAAATATTAACTTATTTTCAAAATGTTACAAAGAATCGTGTAAAAATGTTCATAATGAATGCAAGAAACTTTTTGAAGCCAAGCGAATAAATTCCAAGAAAAATGTGTTTAAAGTTTTATGTTTCTATGCAATCTAATGTAAAATATTTACCACAATCTATCAACATTGGTACAACTTTGAGTTTTTATATCAGGCTAATCTCAAAAAGTTCAAAAAAATAATTTAAAAAATCACTGAAGTTATTCTTAATAATATTTCGTCCATAAAATGAACAACTGGATAACGATTATTGTATACAACAAATTCACAAATTAAACGGCAAAAAAAAACTCTTGAGAGGCTTAAAATACAGGAAACGGGCAGCCTCTCAGAGGCTATAGCAAGATCCTCCCCCTTGAAAAGAAAAAGAAAACCGAAAAAGAAAACCGAAAAAGAAATCGGCGCAGAAAACCCGTAAAAGAATCTCTCTCTCCTCTACGATATATATCTCGATGACGACGCAACACGGCAGCTCACGCGAAGGTATACCATATAAGCTTATATCGACCAACCCAACCCGAGAAACCCTCCTCTCAGGATAGAGAGCTACACGAAGAAAAAGCGGTCCTTGTCATCTCGAGTTTTTGCCACCATAAACCGGAAGATGTGCGCGTACATGTGCGCAACACACCGGCCTCAGGTGCGCGCGCGCTCTCCGAGGAAAAGCCGACGCGGCAAGGCTAACCTCACGTTTTACGGCTTTTCCAGAATTTTAACGACACCACTAAATGTCCGGACTTGAAGCCGATAATGGACTGTTTAGTAGCCACCGCTGCTCTTTGCCGACGAGTATTTTCAATCTCGTTCTCGAAAGCTTCGTTCCTCGCATTATATATACGCGAAGTATATGAGCGCGACCTTTCATGTGTACGGTGACGCTGCGCCATATGAGCGCGACGACGATCTTGCGCATTTTCACAAGCCTGCTTGGATGATTTAGTGCGAGTTGTTAGGGGTTTCGATTATAGATTTTCTTCTTTTTTCGCCTAAGGGAGCTAGGATAAGAGCGGATTATTATAGTTGGTAATATTAGAGCCGAGGCTTGGGAGGTAAGTGTCTTTTGCTTGCACGTATATTACGTCAAAGTTGCAGAGTACACGGAGATAAAATACTCGGATATATTGTTAATACATCACCACATCTAAAATTACAATTTCACTCCATATTCGCACTCAAACGCTCGTTTTAATTACGTCAGCGCTGCGATCAGTAACACCTCATGCAAATTCTCTTTCGGCAGCAGCGCGCACCACCATCACGTGATGCGTTCGCGTTAAAACGAAGAAGTATACAGAAGAAGGAAGAAGACAGGCATGGCGCTCCGTTACACTCGGTTTGCGCGACGTCACGGCTCGCGATTCGATGGCACTGCTCTCTTCGCGGTCTGGCGCTTCTCCCGCGTCCGGTTGACAGTTGACACCCACTTTGACACACTACGCTGTATAGATATATACATATAGCGCCCGGCGCATTGTGTGGAGCCGCGTGAGCGTAGCGGCGGCGCCTGGCGCATTGTTGAAGCTCTCTCTCTCTCTCTCACTCTCTCTCTCTCTCTCTCTCTCTCTCTCCCTCCCGTTCGTTCCTTTAACGTCTTTCTTCCGCGCGTGTATATATAAGCGTGAATGGGGCTTCCTTTTTGTCGCTGTACCTTTCAATTACCTCGTTTCGGCTTTTTCAAAACGTTTCAATCGATAGCCAGTTCCCGAGTTTTATCAGCTATATAGGTACTCGCTCTAGCGCGATGTAATCTACAACGAAAAAACAACAACGTGAGCGGGCTTGTATAAATCAAGCCGTAAATAATGAAAGAAAATCCAATCCGAACCCCTGGGTACACGCGTGTTTACGTCGCGGCTGCGCGCATATGTAACGTCATATCCGCGCGCCCACGCACCCGTCTCCAGTCAACTTACAAAAAAGCGGCGCGCTCGAAATTTTGACATTTTTGGACGTGCGCACCCCCTTCCCCCTATTCCGCATTTTTGCAGCGGATTTTCCGACGGCCCGAGCATACACACACGCCACTAGAGCGATTGAATAATTTAGTGACAAGCGACCTCGCGTGTCTCCTGCATGCGTGTGTCGGCGTGTAGGTATATGTATTATACGTCATACACTGTGTGTAGAAAGAGTATATATTATATACATCAACGAGACGAGCTAAAAGAGAAAAGAGCGAGAGAGGTGTATGTGACACACCCCGAGTGTTTTTTTCGGAATGGCAGAGCTTGCGAGCTTTTATTATCGCGATCCCTACGTGTCGTCTACTGCTGGCACGTAATGCGGTTGAGCTATGAAAAAAATTGGTAGCAGGAATTCCAACAATGCGAACACCCGTCACTTGACATACCCGTTCATTCAAGACTTAATAGACCAAACATCACCATCAGGCATCAGCCCCGCAATTATGTACGATCGATCAGAAAAGTGTTATCATTCCCCGGCTATTCAATCGAGACGCGCATTCTTTGAGCTCGCGCAAGAAGCAGCAGCAGACATATAATCGGCGGTAAAAATCAAGCGGCTCTTGCAGCAAAAGAATCTCCGAGATAACCGATCGCGTCGACTACCGGACAGTAGTCCCCGCGCGTGGTAGCGCCGCGCACTTCACATTTGAAAACGCATTAACGCGGCAGCAGCATTATATCAACGCCGTCGTATATACAGCAGCGCATTAGCATAGCATACGCCCCTCGCATTTGAATCGAAAGAGCACGAGAGTGTGTGTGTGTGTGAGAGAGAGAGAGAGAGAGAGAGAGAGAGAGAGAGAGAGAGAGAGAGAGAGAGAGAGAGAGAGATAGGCGGCAAAATAGCGTCGGCGGTCCCTCGGTACTATATAGGTATACTTATACATATACGTACATGTCGAGAGAGACAGAGAGAGCTTCGAAGCTTCGAAGGAAGGCAGCGGTGGCAGAGCGTCGTCCCTTTGTCATGGTAATATCGAAGAGGCAGGACGCGCCTGGCACGTCATCCATCCCGTATATACGACGGAGCCGACGTCGACGTCTCGCCACCGCCGCTCTCGTAGTAGTGTATATACATTTCCAAGGCATGAATAACATGACGCTGCAGCTCGCGTGCCAGGACATACAGCGCGCGACGAGCATCAGAGCTCCGTCGATGCGCGCGTGAGCGCGAACGAGGGATGATGAGAGATGCTCGCTGGCTACCGTCACGCTCTATGTATATCTATATTGTGTATATGCTGTACCAGATCGAGTAACTTGTGTCCCCTTCGCACGGAGAGAGAGAGAGAGAGAGAGAGAGAGAGAGAGAGAGAGAGAGAGAGAGAGAGGAACAGAGAAAGAGAGAAGCAGCCGAGTCAGGGCTGTATGAATATTCTGTTTGCTTTTCCTATAGGGAGAGTGAGAGAGAGCACACTGTGCGCTGTTATGCTGACCTCAGCCTCTCTTGTCTATTTGATCGTGGAGATACATTGTTATGAGAGTCTGTGTAGCTGCAGCGGGGCCAAAGCGAGCGGTTTTCACCGAGGCGCGACGCTCTCGCGACTGATGAAGAAAAATACGTCGTACATATAGCGAGACCGGGGCTTCAAGGGCTCGATGAGCAGAATCTTCTGTGTGGATTGATATGGAAATTTTTTCGGATTTGTTGTTTGACGCTTTTGTGGGCTGCGCTTCAATCTATTTTCGAATATATAAATGATCGATGATGCTCCGACTTGACTCCGGAAGTTATAAATCTCCGCAGAAAACGACTGTATAATGGAATCCAAAATTTTATATCGCATCTTCGTAAACTTTCACCTTCTTATATTATTATATGTGCTGCAATAGCAAGAGAGAAGACACACGCCGTCAACGAGGAATATCGCGCTTTTGCGCGATGACGATGGAATCTACTTGCGATAAAATTGCTGTTCCCCTTCGGCGCGACTCATGTCCTTGAAAATAAACGATGCGACTGCAAGTATATATATGAGCGCTCAAGTCAATCATAATATTCTTACTCAAAAAGGGAATAAATTTACGTAATACTAACCATGGAGATATATAGAGGCTTCACAAGTATATTATCATAAATTACGGTATATCTAATTGTGAGACCTATATATATCGCTGATAATAATGCCCTTAATTTCAAGATCAATCGAGGAAAGTTCATTGGCAATTTCAAAACTGAAAGCAAAAACTCTCGAACGAGCTGCTGCTGCTGTAGCAGCAACTTGAACAAATGAAAAAAAGTTACCATCATCTCGCTTTCATCGTCAATGAAATAACGATGACGGGACTGTATATACGACAAAATCGTGACCACACACTTATATATATATATATATATATATATATAACACACACATACATACGTACGATCTCGGCGATCGCAATTAATGGCGGCCCCGATTTATCGTGGGATAAATGTCTCCAGCGCGATATGTCTCATTAGCATAAAACAGGACGCGTGCGCCACGGGTGAGAGAGCCTGCTCTCTCGATTCTTTCTCTCTCTATATATGTATACGCGGTATATGATACAGCACCGGGTATATACCTATATGAATGTGCACGTTATATGTGGGTGCCGTAGCAGGTATTCGCGATCGTCCTCCTCTGCTTCTTGCGATATTAAACGGCGATTATTCCGAAACGCGCGCTCGCGGCGGCAGGATGTATTTTAAATACGAGGATATGTGCCGCGCGCGGCGGTAGGGAGAAAGGGGGCTTTGATATTATGCTTCGCAAATTTTCAATTTTTTTTTCGTACCCAACTCGACGTATATTAGTTTACTCGATCTAATATAAGCGGGATGTATACAGAACAAGAGATCTGTGCGGCAAGCATCTGAGCTGCGTTAGTGTTCGCGGCGAGATTTTGAATTGTATTATTGTTCGCGGCGAGAAAGAAATGCGTTACTCATCGATGGTATAATGTGAACTGTGTTAGTCTTCGCAAATATCTTTGCTAGCCAGAGCTAGAGGGAAGTAAAAATGGTAGGGGAAAGTCTAGTTCAAAACTATTTTATTTTGCGGCCATCACAATATAAAAAAGTTATTATGTATACATTTATATGCTATAGTGTGGATGTATCTAAGTCAGAAAGGCTAAATCTCCTCGGTTAATATTGATCTAACTATCTCTCTCTATATATATGTATGTATATAAATAATATTCAACGCTAATAATTCAATCATCGCTCTCTCGCGTTATACTCCCCCATATGATATGCGCATCAATTACAAACTTTCCAGTATATATATGTACATATATCAGTATATCATTCCAGCATAATATAATAGCATAATCACGTCAAAACTATATTACCTCTTCGCGCGCGGGCCCATGAAGAAAGTCACCGCCGCGTTTTTCGCGAAAATAATCCGCGCTCCTATGGAAATCAGACGGCTCTCTGCAGCCGTGAGAAACTTCCGTGCTACAGCTCTGCACGCATTTCCCACAAAGTAGTCTCGCTCTCGGCGATCTCTCTCGCGCCGCACACGCGTGTATATATAAAGTCACCGGCGAATTCATGTATATAATACACACACCTATATAGACACCGTCCAGAAAAGCCGCGCGCCGGATATTAATAGTCCGATACGTTGCGCCGATAAATCCCCTGATATATCTATCTCATTATCATAAGCTCCGAGAGATGCTGCTATGCAGTGCGCGAGCGTACAATGATGCGCGCATGTAACACACGTGCGCATAACCTCACTGACGCGCGACCCCCGGGCATCGAGAGTGTTCGTGTGCAATTGCGCTCGCGGCGATTTTAATGACAGCTTTCGACCTCGACTGATGCGGCAGCCTTCGAAGATCGTCGATCCTAGATGTTGCTGTGTGTACTCGATCGATGGTCTGGAGATTAGAGAGAGATTAGCGGAAGGGGGGGGGGGAGGCGAAGAGAGAAAAAGAATCGAAACGTCGCCGGTTGACGGCAGTCGATCGTAAGTCTTGCTCGCCGCGCGGCGATGGCAAATTGATTGTTTACTGTACAAACGGAGAGATATTGCTTGTGTGTAGAGGTGTATCCCGCGTGTATGAATTTTTCTGCTTATTGCTTTTATGAACGTTTGTTTTCTATAAATATATATATATACATACACAGCGATCTTTGGGTATTTACGAGCTAAATACTTTTCCGAGAAGGGGATAATTGATTCTCTCACGCCGCCGACGACGAGTTTTTAATACCGCGCTTTACAGCCGTCAATTTGAAATGTAAAGCTTGTACTGTCGCAAAGAGGCATTAATTACTTCAGTTTAAACGTCAGCGAGTTATTGTTACGCATCGGGGATTTTTTTCTTCTAGCATTGCTTTGTTCGAGCCGCTCATTTTTACAACAAGTCATAATTATATTATAGCTATAGATGAATGATGCCGATGATGAAATACTTCGTTTGGTCGAGATATGAAAGAAAATGAGAGCTTGGATCAATCAGTTGCGATAAAATAAGTAAAAGAAACAGTTTCAACTGTATAATACTCTCTCCGAAAAAAAGTAACGCGGAAAAACCGACAAGTCGTTCAATGCGCAGCGCATGCCCGCGGACACGCACACGTGTACATGTATACGGTAGTAGAAACAGCGAATACAATGCAAAGAGCCTTATTAAATTTTTACCCGGCGAGCTGTGCAAACAACCTGCGCCGCTCAATAACAGACGCGAAAATGTAACTCGCTCTCTGCGTTATACCATACCTATGCAGCAGCAGCAGCAGCAGCGGTGCTCCTTTGCACACAAAGCAGCCGTCTCCCTCACCCTCTCACTCTGGAAAATGACGAAACTGCAGAAACAATAAACGTTGCGCGTACGTGTATACTCTCCCGCGAAAACTACCAGCAGCGGCAGCGACAGAGAAAAATAACGAGACGAGCGCAATTTTCCCCCCCAAAGGCGGTGTCATTACACGCGTCCGCGCAAAAGTATGTGTGTGCATTCGGAGTCGCGCTGCTGCAGAGACACACGATATGGAAGCTGTGTGTATACACATATGCACATACCGCACGGCTGCGGCGTATACGAATTAGAAATGCAAAACCTGCGGCTCTGCAATTTTCCAAAGAGTGAGTGAGACACGCTCTTTTTCTCCGTCTCTTCTCTCGCGCGCTCGAGGCGGCGACTGCGGCGCATTATCGCCGGCGCGCGATCGATTTAATTTACATAAAGGACGATTTGGAGGGGAATAATGCCTCGTTCGAGGAAGTGATTTTCTATTGCCCGAGTATGTAGCGTGTGCAGCGCGAGTCACCGCAGCTGCTATAAACTTAGCCATGTGTGTGTGTGTGTGTGTGTGTGTGTGTGTGCGGCGACGAGCTTCTATCCGCCGACGCTACTGAAATTTCGCTCCAATGTAATGTCTTGGACGATTTCTAGGAATTATACATATACCCTACAGGTAGCACAGCGAGTCGCTGCGGGAGGGAGAGAAGAAACACGACGTTTCTTTCCTGCCTGTCCGATACTTATACCTTGAGTTTCTGCGACTTAACTATATAATGCGTGGGTACGGCTGTGCATTGACAGGATAATATTTCGAATAACGTGGATTTCGTTGCTCCGGCTTGTTATTGGAACTGAGCTCGGAAAGCATAAGTAGCGATTATTGCGGCGCGTAATAATGATTGCAAATTTGAATACTGAATTTAAAGGGCAAGAACAATACATAATATATATATATATATATTTCTAAAAGAAAAAAGAATTTTACAGGATGAATGCACAGATTTATTTTTAGAAGAAGTAGAGCAAATTAGCGACGATTTGCATTATATGCATGCAAAAATCAGCCTACATTTTCGTCCGGCGTGACACATATTCGCTCGAAGGAGAGGCCGAAAAGCTGTGCAGTATGCATATATATATATATATATATATATATATATATATATATATATATATAACGTATATCGATCTGGACGGAATACATGCCGAAGGCTCTTGAGAAACTGCGATGTCCGCGACGGAACCGAGTGCAGAGAGAAGGTCGGTCGAGGCCTCGTGCACATATATATATATTATGTATAATATTAGTTAAACGAGAAAGCGGTATTCGCGAAACGTAAACATCCTTGGACGATTATAATGATATATACTTTAATGTGAATTTAAAAAATGGAGACCTATAAATAGTGTATATCGTATTTATTAATTTAATTATAAATTAAATTGAACCGTATATATAAATTTGCCGAAGCGATTGCAAAGGGAGTGGGCTTATTTATTTCTTTCCATCAGTACCGATGGTTTCAGATGATTGATAATAGATGCCGACGTCTTTCTCTCTCTGTCTGTCTGTCTCTCTCTCTCTCTCTTTCTCTCTCTCTTAGAAAAACGTCCATTAAAAGGAGTACCTGTGCGCACAATACCTAATTACCGACAAAACTATCATTGCGCTCGCAAAAAGCCGGCATAACAACGCAGAATTATCAGCAGTGCGCGCATATATAAGCTCGTCGGCGCGCTGCGGCAAAAAGAAGCGAATTATGCAAAAATCGTCGCGCTGTCGTAAGCGTCGCGCGCGTATATATATATATATATATATATATATATATATATATATATATATATATATATAGAGGGAGAGAGAGAGAGAAATCTCATATCTCTATATACTCTACACACAAGCGCGGCTAATGTCTGATGGCAGCGATCGAGCACAAACAAGCGCTGCAAGGTGCACCGCAGCCATGCGCGCGGCGTGGGTGTGTTCGCTGTGGAATTGACCTTTGGAGTCACCGCGCTGCAAATGTATCTCTCTCTTATATGTGTATTGGTAAAGGGACAGTAGCGTTATTGGAAAGGGAGATCCGAGAGAGATTGTAAATTCTACTGTGTGTGTGGCTTTTCTACTGATTGATTATAGACTCGGGTTCGATAGTCGCATTGTGCAAGCGCGTGTATGTATGTATGTACGTATATACATATATATCCAGAGAAAGAGTATTACAGCGAGATTTAATTATGGTAATCAGCGTTCGAGCTATGAACGATTCTGCGGCTTAAAGATGAGGAATTGAAAAAAAATTTACACCGTATAATGGAGTGGTATCGTTGATGTAATTTAATCTGTCATTTAGAGGCTTTACTTTGCTGAACATGGAAATCAATTATGTTTATGCGCCGGGCTTTGATCGCATCAATTAAGGAATCGAGCGAAATGATTTATAATATCGCCTGCTTTATAAGGCAACCTGTTTAGACCATTTGTGGACTGTATACACACATTAAAATAAGACTTACATATAAACATTACATATATACCGTTCATTAGTAGCTAATTTGCATCCAAGGCGTATAATGCAGTGTGAATTTTTCTTTTGTATTAAATGTCGGATGTGGCTTATATATATACAGCGTGCGAATTTTATATTCTGCACACGTGACGACTTGGGCAAACATATATAAGTATAGAAACATGACCGATCTTTTGATCAAGCAATTATTAAAAATATAAACGCATTAATGATCGCTGGATTTTCGTCCAGCGCGTAAATCGAATAACGCATCAGCGGAAAGTAGGACTGTTCGCCTGATCATAATCGAGCCGAGAATCTTGACGCCGTCGCGCGTGTTTATTATATATGCGCTGCGGCGAGCGATCGCGGGAGACAAAAGGTGTCTGCTCTCGCCTATATTCCTATATAGCTAACATCGTTAATTACAAGGCTGAGAAAACTCCGCGACATGTGCAGCGCGCGACGCCGTCATCCGCTGATATTTTTCCCGGTAATTTTTTTTCACCTTCCTTTGATTTCGCTCTCTTGTGTTATTACGTGCGTCCTCCGAGAGAGGACACGTGCAGCAGCGACGGAATGACAAATCGCGCATAAATTAAATTAATGTCGCGCTTAATCGCGAGAGCTATATATACACTTGCGATGTCCGGTTTTTTCTTTTAATCTCGCGTTGGGATTCTTCTGTGCGTCGTCGCGCGCGCTTTAAAATTACCTATATACGACGATTCTCGTCGCGGCGTCGCATTAAATTCCACGCTCGCTCGCTCGCGCGCACGGTGTGTTTATTATATAGAGGCGGCGAGAGCCGGAGGCGCTTTTAATGCTGCGTGTCATCGTTCGCTTGCCGCAGCGCTATATGGTATGTGTTATAAGAAAAAAAAGAGAAGGAGAATATGTGCCGCAAAATCTCGAGTATACGCGGGATTTTTACGATTGATACGCGCGCGTGTGGTATGCGGTATTTTTGTTTTATGAAAATACTCGGAGTATTTTAATTGGCCTGGTCGATGCTATGCGCGATTGGTTTTTAAATTGATTTTTAGTCATGAATGGTTATTTCCAACGTTAATATATAAAACTTTTTTTTCACGCAGAGAATGATTTCACTATAAAACCGTATTATTGGAGAATTATACATAAGAGCTATTAAGAGATATTTTTACCGCGAGCCGTGAAAAATCTCCGCAACAATGGCACACACGCGAACAACGCAAAAGCTAATAACCGGCATTGTTCTCTAATTAATGAATTCGGTAAAGGCCACCCGCGCCACGAACCGATCATTAAAATCACATTCGAACGTTATAAATCTTTCCCGTACACACACGCACAGGAAAAAAACCTCAGTCCTAATGAATCGAGTGTGTTTTCGCACGACAAAGCCATATATAACACAACAGCTCCCACGGAAAACTGACTCCTCTCTCGCCCCCTCCATTCAAAAACGATACTCTCATTCTTTCATACAATGCGACTATATCTGGCCCGAAAAAAGAAAAAAAAAGGGAGCAGCTAATGGAGAAGATTCCTCGAGGATCAATAGCACCTTGCGGCGCTCGTCGAATCTCCATTTCCATTCCCGGGACGTGGGAGCGGGGCGTGACGAATGCCCACTTGTCGCTCGAGCACAATGCGACGACCGCAGAGGAATAAGGGTCGCCGCATTGCGACAAAACGACAGCTATGCACGCCAGCCCGAAAGAAGCTCGACACAACAATACTGTCCCCTGACGTTATTATTAGCTTTGGGCTGCAGCACGACTCGAGAGAGTATATACCTGCGCGCGAGCGACTTATAATGCAGGTGACACGGCAGCACCTGTGCCTCGACAGTTTCCACTCGATTGAACGCGCGGCGTGAGAGAGAGAGAGAGAGAGAGAGAGAGATAGATAGATAGATAGATAGTTTTATTATTGCGCCTTGGGGTAGGACCCCATCTGGCGGTTTATACATCAGCGAATATACAGAGACAAAGTTTACTTAAAACTAAACATATGCGAAGTACAACTTGAAACTTACGAATTAACTTACATGCTATAGGACTTACAATATAGTTAACTAAACGCTCAGTCCCTCTCTAACTATCCGAGCCTCCCAGTCGGCCTGGTCCCGGGCTAGTAGTTCCTTATAAAGCTTGCGCTTCACAACAGGAATGCATTGCTCCGAAAAATCTGTGATGCCTAAACTGTTTAATAGAGCAGAAGCTTGAACGCAAAAGGATTTGTTCCAAGCTTCCGTACGAGGTGCGGCATATAAAAGGCCCTGTGGAACGTTTCTAGCCGATCGTCGAATCTCTAGGTTGCTATCTAGAATCGTGAAAGAGAGAGAGAGAGAGAGAGAGAGAGAGAGAGAGGCCGATTTCAGCTGCAGCGGTTCCCATAGAGCCAACGCGCTTTTATAGAGGTCTATCGACGTTGATGCGTTTTTTTTCTGTCGCAGTGGCAGCAACAGCTTTTTTCTCTCTTGCAAGGTAACTTAATTAGGAAAATGCAATTTTTATACCAGCGTCGTTTGCTTTTTAATTCACCGCATTTGCATGGTACTTACTCGATGATTTATATTTTTGTATACGCGGCTGTTTTTTTTCTCTCTCCTGACGAGTGTTTCACTAAGTTTTTATTCTAATCATCAAGCGCGTATTTGCATTTTATGATCACTGAGCGTGTTTTTTTCTTCTACAACTTAATAGAGCCATACTTGCTTAAAAAAGTGCACACGGCTAATCGTCAACGGACATCAACGACAAAGAGAATTATTAAAAAAAATGATGCTACGATTTCATAGGAACATCAAGTACTCGGATATGTATTCTTCCCACAATACACCGGAGCGTATAATCAATGTGTGCATACTTTGACGCGCGATTTTCGAGTCATCGGAGACAAATTGAAAGAGCCTCTCACGACAGTCGCAGGGACATTGCGTCAAGGGTCCCCCTTCTAACAGGATTAGCCCGCTCGGCCCTTTCGAAATATATCCTACATATACTGCATTATATATATATATATATATATATATATATATATATATATAGGGGACTCCAGGCGGAAAATAAAAAAGAAGAAAAGCGGCGAGAGAGGCCGACGACATTGTCGCACAGCATTGTGAGAGGGATAGAATAAGACGGGGTCGAGGGCGCGGGTAGATCAGCGGATTACACGCCGCTGTTGTAGCACACTTGACTTTGCCTATTACAATAAACGCGAGCCGCTCGTAAAACTTGTCTCGCGCGCGCGCTCCTTATCGCTCCGTATATAGATGGTAAAAGAGAGCGCTTAATACACTTTGTTTCGCCGCGCATGCACTCTCTTGGTTATTTACTTCTGTTGTGTATAATTAACTTACGCGGGGGAACAATGCTTCTATAAATCATCGCGCGCCAGAGCGGTCAAACGTTGCGCGCATGTCGTCGACGCGGGGATAATTGACAAGGTGGCACGGGCATTAAAATGTTTTGTAATAAAATAATGCCGTTATTACGGGTTACGGTGCTTGTGATTGATTTCGCTTTCCCTCTCTTAACCGTGCAAAACTCTGCTGTTCTGCGCTTATATGACCGCGCTTGTGCGATTATTAGAGACATGTTGCTCTCGTTTGGAATTATTAGGTAACGCTTTGGCTTTGCTTGGCTGTTATAGATACATGGTTATAAAGGATTTTTAATTTCGTTTGCTTATCGATCGAGTCGACGCTGTGCAGAGCTCGTGTAGACACAATCGTAGACGTTCATAAATTAATCTCCCGCCGTTCCTCATATATCTATATATACTCTATAATTACTCATGAGCATCACCGCGAAAGCCGCGAAATTCAAACGCCACGTATAAATCACGTTTCACTCGGCGTACAATATAGCATATATAATGGATCACGCGCAACGCATACCGAGTCCTCTCGGAAATAGACCAATTAAATCAGCGAAGCCTCGTAACACGAAGCAGAGCATCGCAGAAGCGGTACCCATTATCCCCTAGCCGCGAGTGACATCACGGAAAAACTATGCCCCGCACTCTCTCCTATAAGGACGTCCCGCATCCCTGCCGCAGCATGGTAGTACTATATACTGAACTAAAAGAAGAAGAAGAAGAAGCCTCCGGCCGGAGATAAAGATAATTAACGTCGGAGCGGCTGCCGAATGCGTTACTCCCGCGAGCCAATAATTAATTGCCCCGGTGCTGATTGAGAAAGCACCTAAGTACAGAGTCCGTTAATTCCATCCGCGACTACTACTACATACTACAACTTGCGCGCGCTTGAGCGTGCGAGAGAGAGCGAGAGAGAGAGAGAGAGTAAGAGAGAGAGAGAGATGTACATGCGGTGGACGTTGATTTTCCACAGCAGCAGGAGCACAGGCGGCGCTCGATTTAGAAAGTCCGCGCACTGGAATTTTCTCACAGGCAGATCGATCGGACGCTATATATGTGTGTATATATATTCGCGACTGCATTCTGCCGATTAGATTCTTCGCGGGAGAAAGAGTCGTCGTGCGAGGAGAGCAATTACACGGCATCTGGTTTATATGCTCGTCTCCCGATTTTACAAGAGCTGCGAGCTTTCTTTGTTGCGCGCAACTTCATGTGAGCAGCTTCGAGGCGCAGATGACACTCTCTCTTATATATATATACATGTAAGTATGTGTAAAGTATAGAGAGCGCGAGAATCTCTTTTGTTGCGAGAGAGCGGCGCGCATTATGCGGCGACCTTTCGAGGGAATTAATCGTCGTAAATTTGTATAAGCTGAATTTTATTGCTGTCGTGTCGCGGGGAGACGTTTTTAGAATCGCGCCGGGAGATTTAAGCCTGTGTATAGGCTGCTGCGTTTCGTCACCGCGAGAAAAGCCTGTGAAGGTATTAGACGATGGAAAAATTTAGGTCGTCCCGCGCGAAGGCTGCTTAATTTATTATTAAAATTATATTTGTGTTAAAATAATTATTTTTCACCGCTGAGTTATGAACGATAAATTCTGCAGCGCTGATGAGAGAGGAAATCTATATTATAATAAGTTATTTCGGAATATTTTTTGCATACTTCTTTCTGTTGCGCCGTGGCGGCAGCAGGCAGCTGGCATCAACGTTTACGGCGAATATTTTCATTTACTTAGAAGTAATTTTCTTTCTTTAAGCTAACGCACGGCTTTTGCTTTTATTATTGCGTACGCGTTGTATGTTACACGTGCGGATACTATAAGTGAACTTATGGCGTGGAGTTAATTACTCGTTTTCGCAAATCAATTTACGCACGAACGACGATTCTTCACACGTAAATCAGTTATTATACTATAAGCTAATATAATAAGTATTTCCCGCTTTTCTTCTCATCGACGCTAACATTGATAGGTATATATATAGCATAACCGTCGCGGCGCAAAATATAATCCCACGGAAGGACATCACACTGTCTCTTCAACTCTCGGTGCACGCTGCAATGCAATGTATGTGCAGTATATATAGATATATACACGAGCGCAGCGCGCAATGATGAAATCGGCGGTTTCAGCGATTACAGGGTGGGGACCGCCGCCGCCGCCGCCGCCGCCGCTGCAGCAGCCGCGGGCAATTAACTTAAACGAAGCGGGAGTGCCGTGACACGTACTTTGTCGCGCACGTTCTCTGACGTCGGCATCAGACGGCGTATACGTATATATATATAGCAGCCCGCGCGGCGACAATAACCCACTAGGCTCTCATTGTGTATAAGCTACCTACATACACGCAGCCTCCGGAGTGTGTATATACGTGCGGCGCAGGGTGTTATTTCCCGACGAACGCTAATTGACCCTTTAATGAGCACTTGCGCACCGTTTTTTCTTCGTCTTCGTTCCTCTTATTCTGCTGCTGCTGCTGCTGCTGCGTGAGTGTGTGTACAGTGAGAAGAAGATGGTGTACCGTCAGCGAGCGCGCGCTATGTCTTCATTTTGCGCAATAAAATCTCGTTACGATGTCGTTTCGAGACGGGAGAAAAGTTGGCCGCTTGATAATTCGCTGCGCGATGGCTTTTTATTTCGCGAAAATTGCGCGCTGTAAACGCGCAGGCGTAATGTTTATACTTGTCGTTTGATAGGGAAGTCTGCTGTTAAGCACTTGAAAAATATATCTATATATATGTATAAACAAAAAATATGATACAGCGAAAATGAGTCAATTATGGGACGACGCGAGATGCTTGCGGGCTATATTCACCTCGAATGTCTTTATATACACACACACATTTCGCGAGGGATTTTTTGCTTCGCTCATCAACGACGACTCGCGCGGTGTATATAGTGACCTATTTATGCGTCGCTATTACGTCTCGTGTTCCGTGTTGCGAATCGGTGAAAACACACAGCGTCTGATTTATGTTTGTATTCTCGAGAAACGCTCTCGTATCGCCGCCAGATCATCAGCGAAGCTCCGAAAAAAAGAAACAACCGACGGGGCCTAAAAAAGTTGACACCCATACTTAATTACTTCTAAGCACTGCGTGACTAAACGATATTTCTCCGCAGGATAATATATGTATAAGCGTGTAGAGAAGATATTCCATTGTCGGACATTTACAGATCGATCGCATCACGATTGAAAAAGCTTGCGACGACGTTTCGGTGCGAGTGTGTCTCGTCCATTAGTATATACATATAGCTTGGCTTAGGCGAGCGGGCGAAGATGGCGCACCGCAGATTAAAGACACGATGCTGATGCTGCGGATCCGGATCGATAGGGACTTGCGCGCAGTCTTTTGGCGGCAGATATCGTGGCGTTGATAGGCCCGGCTGCAGAGAGATCGGCGCGGCTCTCGTGATTTTAGCGCGCGGCTGGATGAACCTCCCCCGAAGAGAGAGAGAGATTTATCGGGGAAATCTATATACCAGCAATCGTGCTCTGTCGCTTGGCATCGGCTTGTTGGCTTTATTTTCTTGGAGAGATGCGGCACGTAATATAATAGTTTCGGTGCATTTTATAGCTTTCGCTGCTATTACGTATAGTCGAATTTTCGCGTACTTTTCTGAATAAATAATATTTATTTTGTTTATTGATTCGTGCGTGTGGTTATAATTTTCTTCGGAGTGATAGTTATGAAGATAAATTTCAAACGCACGGTTGTGTTAGGCAAACTGTTGTCTCTCAAAGAGTTTTGATTAGTATTTATAAATTTCAATATTAAAAAGGTATCCACGAGGAAATACAGGTATATTTCCTCAGAACAAATATCAGCACACTAAAATAAACTTCTCCATTGCAGAAATTGTTCTTTGTTTATTGTCTTTTCCTACCGGTATTGTCTCTCAGCACTTACCAAACCGCCTTTGCTCTTTCTCTGTTCATTTTATGCAAACGTCACGTAATTTTGAAAAGCCAAAAGAGCATCGCTCCGACACTCGAAAAGCTAATCGTCGCTTCAAAAGACATCTCGCCGTCGATCGCGTTCGCTGCAAGATTCGATCTCATCTTCCAGCTCCCCGAGAGTTTGCCGAAAAATCTCTCGCCTCGGCTCTTCTTATCTCTCATTCTCGGTCGGGACTCTTTCCTTCGGCACTAGGAAGTGATTGTGCGCGATAATCTGATAATGCCGGGATAAAGAGCCCGGTGCCGTAGCATTAAATATGGATTTCGGTAATGACAGGTCCCTGTCGCTGTGAAGAGGCCCGAAGGCGATTTTCGCGGAGGAATCGCGCGTTGATGCGAGGGAGACTCTACTCCTTCGTATATAATACACCCTTGAGATAATGCAGCGGGCAAAAAATGAAAAAAAGACAACGTGCGCGACGGAAAAGTTTGAACGTTGTTCTTTAATCTTAGGATATTGCTTTATGGATTGGCTGCCCTTTTGCGTGTAACTCTCTGCTGAAGATTTGCCCGCGCGAAAGTTTGGGAAAAGCTTTCCCCAAGTGGTTGGGAAGCACTTTACCCCAGCTACGACAATGAATTATTTTTAAATCAGTATGCGAAAAAATGATGGAGCAGTATGAAGGAAAAAGAAGAAAGTACCGAAAACGGTCCATTGTGAGAAAAACTCGAAAGTATATTATGCTGACTCAAAATTTTGAAAAATCATCCCTCTTTGTGGAGCGCCACCGAAAATTGTTTTCATTATAATAGCCAAAAAAACTAGATCCCTCCAACGAGGCGTTAACGCATTTGTGCGCTCGAGAGAGAGAGTGCCGCTTTAGATCTCTGCAGTTCGGCGCTTCAACAAAACGCTAACGTAGGCTCTTTGAACAGGAGAGAAATGTCCGTGGAATTCCAGACGAAATGAGGGTCTTGATACGCCTACTCCCAAATCATGGGTCCAGGTTTTACGTCTCGCGTTTGACTGATTTATAAAAAAGTATATATAGTATAGGCGCGCGCGCACACACAACGTCGGAGAGAAAAAGTCACGTGCGTCTGTTGATGTGCTCTTCGATTAAGCATATACTGTACGTAAGTGCTTTTATGTGACAAATTGAACTTTAATGTACTGAAGTTGTTCTTGTATACCTGTAAATTGAATTCTTTATGGGAAGTACAAAAGAGGATGTGCTGTTATAGGAAAGATTAAAAAAAAAGCCAAAGCGTCATCCCTCGAAATTTGTCTTTGTATTATATACGCTATATATACGAGGTATACGAGATATAATGATCGAGCGATCTCTTTTTCTTTTTATACCCCCCTCCCCCACAAGCGCAATCTCGGAATTCGAATCGAATTTCCATTCCTAATTGGACATCGGTGCATTATGTCCATATACATCTCTCCTCGGTCACACACAAGCACATAGACACAGCACCGCGAGGCAACGGAATCACGTATAACGATCGCCATAAAAACAACTATGTCACACGGCGACTGGAGACTGGAGAGTAGCTCGCGGTAATTTAAATCTCATTATATTGGGCCTGCGGTCTGCGGTTTCGATACAGCAGTGGCTCACTCGCACACACACACACGTATATATGTATATTTATAAACGCACGTATAGCTCGATATCGCCGCGAGTGAAACTCGTCGTCCCGTAATTTGCACTGCTAAATCTAGCGAGACCGCGACACAGAGGCTCGTTCCGACTCTTTCGACTGAAAAACGTCGAGAGAGAGAGAGAGAGAGAGAGAGAGAGAGAGAGAGAGAGAGAGAGAGAGAGAGAGAGAGAGAGAGAGAGAGAGAGAGAGGAAGAGCGCAGTGATCTGCTCGATCGAGCGTCGCCACGCTGATAGTTGTTTTCCATTTAATTTTCTATAAAACCAAAGAAGTCTGCTTTAGACGGTCTGCGGTTATTAATTGTCCGTTTTCCTTGTTCAGTGAAAATCGGTCAGTATAGCGGAGACGCCTGCGGTATGGTGCGTAAAAGCAATCGATTTGGGCTTATTGCGTATATACATTTATATAACGGTTCTACGGCTTTTTGCGCAAAACTGTGCGATTGACACTGATGGCGAGAGAAACTTCGTTTTAGAAACAAACGAGTGAAGCGTTTTTTACAGAGTACTTCATCCGAAAGCCAAAAATACAATTCACTTTGCATCACGAGCATGAACGCTTAAAATCACTTGTCAGCGCAATAGAACTTATGAAACTCTCAGCAGTACAATGTTTATACGCGAGCTGATGCGAGTATTGGCAATAAGGCCGGGGATATGAGCGTGTAACGACAAAATGAATTACACTGGTTCTTGAGAGCCTCGTCCTCGTCGTTGTCGTCATCCTCGGGAGGGTTATATGAAAATAATTTCGCTCTCGGAACTCGGGAGACGAAATAAAATTAAAGGATTCAATTTCTTTTTCTCCCGTTTGTGTTCGGCCCGTTGAGTGTATGCGTACGTCGGGCATCTAAGCGGCGAGAAAATTGGGGACATCGTAATTTGCCGAATAATTGGCCACGAATCAAAGTATAAATACGAATTTTGATGTGCCTCTGTAATGACGATAGGTTGTCCTTTACTTTTTGTGGCACCTTTTTATTCACGTCCGAATAACTCAGCTATACAAGGTCATTACGAGAAATTGGGTATTATTATTTTTTGGTCACCCACGATGTACTATTAGATATGCGTTATAGCGAGTATGACGACCTGTATATACATGTATAAACGAATATCGCGTGTGATTAAGAGTAATTTATGTCGCGCGGGCAAATCGAAACAATTTGCATAGGAGTAAAAAATAAATTACATCCGTACACCGCTTAATTAAAGAACTTGGAATGATTAAGGACACGCGCGCGTATAAATAACGCACAGCATTAAACCCTCGGCAAAAATGCAAAACGCGCGCGTAATTACTCGAAAACGCACTACCTCTCCCGGTGTAAAAAATTGATTACAAAACTCTCCCTCCCTCTCCCTTGCACTCCTCATCCCACGAGAATCAATTACGGAAGCATTTATCTTGCGCGCCAAGTCTCAGCGAATGGCCTCTTTTTTCCTTGCTATACTGCAACAGTAGCAGCAGCTTCTCTGCGCGAGCGCAACAAGTGGAAGCAAAAGCCACGGAGATGTGCGGCGGATGTCAAGTTGAGGGAAATAAAAAAGTCGCTCGCCCCCTCGTATACCCCCTAAGGGGGTCGAGACGGGGCTAATAAAGGAGCGCGCGCGACAGGGCGACACGCGCGCTAGGGAGGACGATATAAAAGAGCTGGAATAGAAGAAAAAAGACGGCGAGGGTTCGAGAGAGATGCTGGATAAGGATAAGCAGGGGAAAAGTGGCTCGAGTGTCGTTTCTCTCGGCGACACAATGGATTTTTATATATACCTTGGCTTTTATTGCCCTGTAAGTGTTATTATAATATAATACGTCTGCGACAAATATTGTCCTACTTAATCGCGCGGTTACGTATAAGTATAGCTGCATTATTTCCCGTTGGACGTTAAACGTTGACAATCGAATTAACGACCGAGAACGATACACTTTATACTTTCATCGGCAAGCTTAATTACACGTGCTCAGTCAAGCCTTACTAATTCATCCAATCTGCATCGGGGGGAAATTGTCAAAGATAGCAAAGCAAACACGTCTATATCAAAAGCAGATCAGGCACAGTGCGATGCGGATAGCTTCCGGAACGCGCGCGCACAAAAAAAACAACGGCTGCCTAAGCAAGCGTAATAATTTATTGCGCAAACAAAGCACGACGCTTACTGAAGCGTGAATAAGGAAGCGGCGACCGGTCTCGTTCAATTAATTCCGGCCGCCTTTGATCCGCTCCGCGAGATGCGCGGACAAGTATCGCGACCTTTTGCTCTGCCACCGGTAAAAAGCAATTATTCAGCCCGGAATGTTGCGCTGATCGAAAGAGAGAGATAATGTCTGCATCAGCGTATATATATATATATATATATATATATATATATATATATATATATATATTTCTAGAAGCTCTGAGCTGAGTTGTATTTGTATATATAGAGATACATATAGTGGAAGGGAGAGTTAGCAGACACGTGTCACTTTGAAATCGGGGGACATGACGCGCGGCGGTTGGTTTGTCCTTCCGCTCGACAAATCTCGTTAAGTTTTCATTTGTCCGATGGACCGGAGCGCCGCGCAGAATTATTGTCGTGTTCTCTCTTGGCTGGGCACGCTTTAATAATGAAAAACATGGGCTCGCGGTCTACGATTACCTTCCGACGTTGTAATGCTGCGATGTGCAAGTCAATAAGGGTCATCTGACAAAAAACTCCCTTATTTTTAATAAAAAAGAGGAAAAATAATCCATCGAATAACATTATGCGAAATCATGCGATTCCGCTTTCGCAATCACTAGCTATGGATAATCGGATTAACCGACGATCCGCGAGCGTTTTTTTCCCCGTCCCATCCCCGCAACACAAAGAGACAATCGCCGCACACCGCGGCAATCCATTAGCCGCTCGGCGGCACAATTATAGCCTAGACAAACCCTGTGTCAAACGCGGAAAGGAGTTTAGCATTTAGCACTGTGCGCGGCATCGCGCGAGGGTGCAGTACACGTATACATGTATATATATATATATATACAGGCGCGTTACACAAAGTGTGTATGCGTAAGCCCGGAGGGCCTGCGACCTCTCTGTGATCGGTCGCGCGTGTAATCAGCAAGTATGCAGATGATTAAATTTGCAACATCATCGCCGCGCACACGCTTTCGGAGCGAGTGAGAGGCGACTCTTGGCAAAGAGCGTTTGCACTGGCTTTGCAAAGGGAGTATATAGTTTCTCAAGAAGAGCCTTGGCAAGTTCGTCGTCTTATATATATATATATAGGAAAGTGTGTATATATATGTATATATATATATATATGTGTGGTGGCCAGCGTCCTCGCGGTTCGCCGAGCATCGAATCACCGGCGAGCCTCTCGGACGAAGTTGGACATCGCTCGCGCGCTTCGAGTTTCAGATATCTTGCAGCTTCGGGGAGTCTAAAGCTGCTGATGCTTCTTCTTCGTGGAAGGCGTATAGTAGCTATGCAGACTGAGATGATGACGATGATGATGATGCTGCTGCTGCTCTCCTTTCGCGATAGTTGAGAGACGAGTCGGACGATTAAGAGAGTTGCTTAGGGGTAATCTTTGATCTTAGAGCAAGAGACTTTCCTTTTTTAGTTTTTAATATGCAAGAATAAAGAAAGCTGCAGGAGATTGATGGACCAGCCGTGATAGTATACGTATTGATGATATGCAACATCTTGCAGATCTAATACACAGCCGCGTTTTCATTGAAATTGACGGCTAACCTAATATAATGTAGTTAATTTCACGCTGTAATTTGGATGCTTGATGGTGCACAATGTTGCGATTAATTTTTAATGTTGCCGAGCTCGTACATATTAATAAAATATCGAGAGACGAAAAAGGAAAGGTAATAAAATCTATATACTTCTAGCTGTCGTGTTATATGATTCAATCTCTAACGATGAATTATGTAATAAACATCAAACCAGTTTTTACGATGAAAAAGATATAAAACAGCTTCTTCTTCAATTTATATAATATCGTGTAACGATATCTTAATGTCTCACTCGCATATATAATCTATAACAGCAGGAAGTCGAGAGAAGACTCGATTTTTCACATTGCAATCTTTACTACGTTGTCGCGTCGTAAAAGTCTCTCATGATAAACAACTTCGTCCATGTTTAAATAGCTTACAGATAGTAAAACAATTCAAAGTAAATGGCAGTATCGCAATAATAGATGATTATCCTTTTCAAAATTGTCCGCTGCAAGTTGTCAAGAGGCCTCGTGGCAAATTTTTGAGAAAGCCAAAGGAAAAATCCTGGCGCCTGAATCATCGAAGGAGAATAATATAGCATATATACTTTCATTCCACGCACGGAAGCTTCTCGGCAATCCGCTCATTGTCAAGGTAAGCGAGCGAAGATTTCACGGAACACATTCTCTCTCCTCTTTTTTTCGTCGACGGGATTTGTCGATGCAGCCGCAGGTAACGTCATATTCTTTGGCCGACCAATCACAATATTTTTGACGAGTTATGTCAGGCTGCGTAGCGCGGGGGGATGAAAATGGGTCGGTCTATCGGTTTTCCCTTTTTTTGCTGCCTGTCGGCCTCCGTTTTGTGTTTGTCTTTTGTATATTCTTTGGATGCCGCGGCGGCGGTTCCCTCTTTTAGTTTGTCTGCCGGTCGAATATAGCAGGCTTGTTAAAATTACGAAAGTTTTAGTTTGTGATTTGGAAAATTTTCCTTTGTGTATTTAGGAGTGGCTTCGGGGGTAGAGACAGAAAAAGAGAGAGAGCGAGAGAGAGAGAGAGAGAGAGAGAGAGAGAGAGAGAGAGAGAGAGAGAGAGAGAGAGAGAGAGAGAGAGTTGATCTGTTTTACGAGTTTTGGCGTGATTTTGACGCTTATAGTGCCGTTACAAGGTGTATTCAAGAAATATTGTTATTTTATGAACTATTCGTCGATCTCATGTGCAGACATTATACGCGAATATACAAACTGAAACACAAACAACAAAATTGGATCTCCATAAAATCCTCGGTCGTTCGTCTCACGTAACACAATAGTAGACAAACTATATAATATCATCCTCCACTTTGAAGAAAAAAAGAAGATATTTCCAAGTCTCGGGTAACGTCATATTCTCCAGCCGACCAATCACAATATTTTTGACGAATTATTATGTATCCGCGCACAATGGCCATACACGTATATAGAGACAAAAAATAGAAGGCGAAGCTCAAAGACGATCTCCTGTCATAAATGTGCATTCAGCTGCGCGACGGGGAAACACATGCTCGGCGAAAAGCGGCGTTTAGTTCGGTAATTTCTAGAACGACACACAATGAAGGTCCTCTGTCCTTCATCCCTCTCTCTCCCTTGCCGCAACAAAGACACTGGAGCACAGCAGCAGCAGCGGCAACAGCAGCGTATCCTGCTTATCCCAGGGCACACGCGTGCGGCAGCATCATCCCCCGGGAAGACGCGAAGAGCCGTCGAGCGTGTGTAACGCGCTCAGCCGGCCGTGAGTTATGAGGGACGCGCGCAATATTAATATTTTGTATCATCCTTCCTTCGGGCGCGGCAGGATGTGTAGACCCTCGAGAGATTCTCTCGCTCTCTCGATTTTCATCTCGGCATGTTTCCCGTACGCGCTCCTGTCTTTTGTCGTGTTTTTAAAGTCCTATACTACACACGCGGGCTTTGATGCGAGAGCTGCAGATTCGTCTTGATTTCTTTACACGACGATTCCGCTTGGGATATATCGCCGCGCGCACGCGAGGGACGCCTGCTTTTTGTCGAGCGGCTATATAGGGTAGTCTGCTTTTTTCACGGCTTTGCGCGCGCCTTTACATTCGCGATTTTTTCCTAGACCTTTGTGCGTCGCTGATGCCAACGGAGTATAAATATTTTGACGTGTGAGTTTTCCCGGAAAGCCGCGGGTGCGATGAGTGTTACGTTCTCTCCGTTTGTGAAAAATGCGGTGTGACACTGCTATATGCAGCTCGATTGTTTAAACAAAAAAAAAACTTTCCCGTTGCCGTACCTAACGACGTGAAAAATCTCGAAGGAAATATCCCGCAAATAATTTCGAGCGCGTTTTTGAGATCGCGTCGAAAGAAATGCGAAAGCGCCCGCCGTCGTGGGTGAAAAGCCTAATTACAGAGCGGAGTCAATGTGTGAAAGCGAAATTATGTATTAGTGCTCGGCTCCTTTAAGATAAAGCGACTTTCCCACCTATACCTGAACTCGACGACTATATACTATACCGAAAGATCGATTTCGGACCAGCCCCTTTTCTCACTTTCCTCGTCTTCGCGCGCCAGATCGGAAACCTTGAAACCAGCAGCAGCAACAGCAGCGGGACCAGCAAAAACGAAAAATATGAGCTGCCGGTAGAGAGTGATTTGTTACAACGCAACCGTCAATAATTCTTCACGCTTCCGAGTACGAAGCCGTGTCCGTCTAATTATACACGAAAAATATCTCTCCCCTGCTTTTCGCAATTTGCCCGCGTAAAATTTGCTCGCTTTCGTGAAAATGTATATCGCCGGATGGGGATACATGCGCCTCTCTTGGGTGGCATTGTATGCGGCAGGCATTTGTTGAAGCATCATCTAAACTAATTGTTGACAGCGGGACAACGCCGTGATCCGGTATCGGCAATAACGTGACCTGTAGCCCGCTGTGCCGCGAACTCTTATACATGCTCGCTTCTTCTATTATATATACACGCACCGCTGTTGTTGCGTGTAGAAGAAGAAGAAGAAGAAGAAGAAGCGGAGATTAGACGGGATGAGAAGGAGTGAAACAGAGAGCGAAAATCGAAGCGGCGTTTTTACCTGGCGCGCGCACACGTGTGTATGACAGATACTTCGAGGAGGCATCCCCGAGGAGAGGCGTTTTCGTGTGCCGACAAAGCACGAAAACAAATAAATCGATTTTTCTTGAATTTTTGAAACCTAGCAGTTCGGGGAACACGGCCATTTTTTATATTTTGCAGCCGGGGCGCAGGCTCTCGAGCTGTGTCGCTAATGTATTTTTCGCTGCTGTTCTTCCTTTTTTTGCTCTATCGTTTTCTCGATGTTCGCGGCTGCTTTGTTGGAAAAAAAATACCGCGCGGATCGTCGATGTTTTCGAGAGATACATATTGGACAGGGACGATGATGAAATTTTTATGGCTTTTGAATATGTGTAAATAATCAACATTCATTAGAATTATTCAACAACAAATGTGTATTTTATGGGTAATTATACATGATTTTTTGAATGACGTTACGATGCATAACACTCATTGTACTGTATTACTCGATTGTTATGTACAAAAATGGGGTATTCTTCCATTGTGAAATGAATACGGATCGATTTCATCATTAAAATATCGTAGAGAAAGCAATAAATTTTGTAAAGTCCCACGGGCCACGACTCAACAATGGGAATCCCGTAGGGCAAGCGCCGCTGAAAGAAAGGCAAGAAGGCAGAGTTCAAGAAGAATAATAGCTGACGCGACAATGTCCTTGCAGAGGATCTCCTCCCATTGGTTGAACACGAATGACAAAAGTCGGATTTGCCGAATGGTTGAAGAACTAATCTCATTACCGAGAGATTTTCCAGTAGCTCTGTCATTCTTATTTGTACAATATAATAGACATTATTCTACACACTTGAAAAAAATTAACTCACTTAAAACGAACAAAAATCTATCATAAATATTACAAGTAAAATACATTAGATCCTTTCATACGCAATTACGCGGCGTACAAAAGCGTGGACCCGCAGAAACGGACAAATTCCATCCGACAGTCATCAGAGGGCCTCCCAGATCGGCAGAAAATCTTTCTCTTACGTGCATGACAATGCCCCAGCTAGTCGAGTGGCCCACAAGTCCCATAAATATCTCTGAAAAAACACATCATCCAGCCGTACGTAATAAACGCGCGATAGAGTGAACCCCGCGGCGCAAGCGCCACGAAAGAAGAGAGAAGAAAGCGAAGCAATTTGGCGGCGGCGGCAAGAGCGCGCGGCTCGATTTCCACGGCGTCCGTCGCGGTCCTGCCTTTTTCTCTCTTATTTCTCCGGGGCGGCGATGACACGGGGGTTTTTCTCGCAAAAACAATGGACGCAGGATGACGTTGCGAGGCGGCATCGGCTGTGGTAGGAAATCGCGCCCCCTGCTCTCTCTCTCTCTCTCACTCTTGAAAAAGGTGTGACCGGCTCCGCCCTACCTGCGGTTCGGCAACTGCGATGCGTCGTTCGTCTCTGTCTATATACGACCGAGGAAATTACTCGAGAAAGAGAGACCGTCGCTTCTTTTCACCGGTCCCACCGACCTGGACTATACATATATAATGTATACCTATATATTATAAGATACTTGCAGAGAGAGGCGAGAGAGAGGTTATTTATATTATTTCAACACCCTCACGTGGAAAGCCGCATAACATATATACGCCGCGAGGACCCATTGTTTCCGGGCGCGCGGTGCAACCGCAGAGTAGCGACCACAGAGGGACAGCTGTTTTCTCGCTCTTTCTCTCTTTCTGTTTTTCTATCTTTCTGCTGCTGCTGTGTGTTCCTAATGATGCCTCGGGTGGCGTGTTTGCTGTTCCAGAGCGCGCCGAAAGTAGCCGAAACCAGTAGGTAATTATATTGCGGTTTCTGCTTCTCGCTCGCGGGACCCTGTGCGGAAAATTCGGGTGCGTGCACCGATTTATTGATGAAATTACAGGCTTTTGTGAAGCTCGGATGAATTCGGATGCTTGGCTTGACGATCAAGTATCTGATGTGCATCATTTGCCATTGGAGGTAAATACTATATTGTACAATCACCTTAATTAAAATTAAATTATAAAACGACAAGCAGAACACGGACTTTAATCACTTTAGAGCTCGAAGAATCGTAAAGATATATACCGTTCCACATCATGCTTATTAGATTTGTCTCGCAGTAGCTCGTGATATGCTATTTTTTCACTCGCTATAAACTGTCGAGGAATTTTTCTCGCGCACATGGCCCTCGCTCTCTTCTAGATTACCGCGTACGTCAACGAGTTTAGCTTTTATTGTACATGCGCGTGCTGCACTATCGCCTCTCTTGCGTTATATTTCCGACGCACACGCGTATTTCCGACGAGCCTGAACAGATCCCCACGTGCAGTCGAACCACTTCGACGTGTCTTCCTCTTCTGTCGACCGACTCCCTATACAGGCATTATTGTTATTATTCAAGTTTCGATCGTTGCAAAATGAGCCGGAAAGTAAGCGGTTGTCTGGTGTCTTAAATACGAAATAAAAAATATCTTCTTCACATCGTCGATGATAATTTATAACGTATTATTTTATCAGTGCGGTTTACGAAAGTGCGTATAACACTTTCGCTGCTCTCATTACTTTCAATGAATGCAGTCTCATCGACGCGTGTGACTTTCAAAAACCTGCATCTCTCGAAAGAAACGAACAGTTTGAAACAGCCGTAAAACGAGCGTCAGCCCTTTTTCTCGTAAATATGGATCTGCAGATATGTATCCAATACATGTAACCAACGAACTGTCCAGAGTCCCAGAGTATCGCGATCTTGTGGTCGCATCGACGATAGTGTGGGACCCACACGCGACAGCTTCTCCCAAATTTCAAATTTCGCTTTCGATATATTGTGCCATGATGAAAATAAGGACTCGTAAAGAGTGACAATGTATATAAGATAAATTATTGCGGTTAAGCGAGAAACTCTGATCTTTGTGCTCGAAAAACACTTTCTCTCGCCATGCTTAAATCATTTTACATTCGCTTTCAATAAAATTTGAATATGCGGTTACTTATTGTACAATATAATACTTATACACTTATATTGGGAAACGTGTTATTTGTATTTAATAAAAAGTGAATAATGGTATATGCATCATATCGTCGCTTCCAATGAAGTGTTAAAAAAAACTTTGAAAAGTATTCGTCTTTGTGGCAAATAGTGAAATGTGTCATTTCTTCTTTGGGGGCGAAGATAGATAGGAATAATAATAAGCAATTCGCACAAGTCGGTTGATGGTAACGATGCAAACTAAAGTACTCGTTTACATATATAGTCCACCGTTTCTTGTATTAATAAACTCCTTAATAAAAATGAGCAAAGCTTCAATTAACATAAACAAGACGCGGCTTATCGCTACCCGCAGACGAGGGGAAAAAAGAGTAGCCAGAGGCAGACACACAGGGACTAGACGAAAAAAGTGAGGCGCGGCAAACAAAATCATCGGCGAAGAAAGGGAGTAACAAAAGATTTCAATTCCCCCCTGTTCAGCGCTCGTCATTAAAAAGTGGAACGAAACAATTTGCAAGGACGACGTGACGCCGCTGCGGTCGCTGCCTCTGGAATTGCGACGACTACTACTACACTGGCACGACCCTTTGATTCTGCAGCCGTATTATATATACACAAGAAATTCGCCTTCGAAACGCACACACACACACACTCTCTCTCTCTCTCCCTTTCTTTTCTGACAGACCAAATGCGCACAATCCCGAAATTGCACGTGCATACCCCGGGTGACACATAATGACAGAGCTGGACCGGACTGGACGAAGCTCGTGTCACTATATAATACCGCTGCGACGTTCACGCGACCACATTCCAGCACGCGAGACCTGCCGCCAGGCGACACTTGACTCTCGCTCGCTGTTTATAATGATCGGGTGTGTCTGCCGGCACGACAATGCGCGATGTGTCCACCGCTGGAACTCTTCTCTTTTGGTGACGTGTGCACGAAAGGAGGGTTCGCCAAAAAAAATCGGCCTGCAGACGGTGCCGCGGTTATTCTTTTATGCGCAGGCATGATGATGGGACGTCGATCAAATTGATATAGTGCGATTTTTATAAGGCAATAAGCTGCCTCCCTTTTTTCTTTGCGAGACGATAATAATGGATGATGGCTTATTAAAGTGTGAATAATAATTTTTGTCGCTCGCGGTGGTTTTCGTTTTCGACAAATAAGGTTTAGAGTGAACAAAGCAATATTTGTTGATCTCCATATAACTTTGGTCAATTTCAGCGGAGGTGTATTAATAGTTTCGAAGCGAAAGAACGGAGTGACTATTGGCATAGGGTATTCTATTTTTGTCGAAAGCCTCAACGTCGGGAGGAGGCCTGCAAGACATTCGTCGTATTGCCGTATGCTCTCGATGTCTTAGCCGACTAATAGAGTAAAGTGCATTTTCTCTTTAAACATCAACATGTGTTATCGCTTCTTCTTGAACGAATTTTCTTCCGAACCAAGTGAGAAATACAGTACATATTTATGGCTGTTACTTTATTGCCGCTGTACCGCGTGTTCAACAATTCGATACACAGGCGCACTAAAACGCCTTGTTTTTTGACGCTTTCGAGGAGACTCATGCATTTTTATCACCAGAGAAACCCAACGGCAGCGCACACTGATTCTCGGAAGACAAGCCGACACATTTAGCCCGATTATCATCAGCTGTTATAATTTACACAAACTCGGAGGCGCAACAACAATTACACAAACACGCGAGATCGCGATTACACCGAAGCGCGCGTTAAGAAGATAATCAAGGAAAAAAGAAAGAAAGACACCGTTATAACAAAGGCGCCACCGATTTTCCACTTGGCCAAGTCCGCGAAACAGTGCAACATCCCACATTCAGCGCATATATTTTATATAAGCTGTTGTGGCAATCAGCGCATAATGATCGCGCTCGAAACTCCGGATGATCCGCTTGTTGGCGGTCTCGTTAGCATCGGTGCACTCGTCTTCTATATAGAACCTCGCGATGTGTAATATACGCGGGGATGCGTCTTCGGATTACGATTAATGTCTAATACATAGCTTATGATATGCAATTAGTTGTCTAAAGGATTTGTTTCGCGACGGATCATTGGAGGTGTACAGCATACATTACGATGATATTTATTTCGTTTTAGACAAAAGTATCGCGCGTTCAACGGAACGTGCGGGGTATATATGTATCGACAACAAAGCTCACGACTGTTATACAAACAAACGCGCGCAAGCTCGAATCATCAAAGCGGCTCGTGTGTCGCAAAAAGAAACGACCGAATCATCTCTCTTTATTTACCTACGCCCACGCGTAGAAAGGGTTTTCCGCACTGACAGCAGTATATAGCTCGTCAAACCGCAAGTAGTATACGACGAAGGACACCACCCGGGTGGTCGCGGAGCTTCCGCGTAAGCGTCTCCGTCATATCCCCAGCACCGTCAAGTCTTTCCGAGAACGAGTCTTTGGTTTTTCGGTCGTTGTCACGCCGATCGCGCCCGGCACACATATCGAAAATACGCACCAGCGGGAATAGCTGCTTCGTGCGTGTATACATATATGTACCTATATACATATAAGCGTATATATATACGCACACATATACTATCGGGCAGCAGATGGCCGCGAGCGAGAGCTACCCCGCGACACTCAACCTCTGTATTTCTGTCCCACCCAGTATAAACAAAGCCAAGTGACGATCATGCTCCAGGAATAACGTCGAGTCGATGGGCTCGCGCGTGTGTGTATACGTTCGCTACTTCTTGTATACCTATACTCCCCCTCGTCGGCGTCGAACTTTCGCGGACGAGTGAAATAGCGAAGCTGGAAAAGCTCGCGACCAGCTATAAAGCAGTCGTTTGTGTGTCATATCTCGAATGAATAATTTTGTTGGTATTCATAGTAGTTGATTTCGCACAACGACAGTACTATTGCTCTCTATGATTCGACGCAGATGCTGCTGGAGGGAATATTAGTTCCGCGTTTGAGTAATAAGACGCGCACTAGGACTCTAAGCGTAGATATATAACATTTACCAAATCAATTCTTTGAACGTAAACAGAAAAACACGGGTGATTCTGAGAAACGCGTTACATTAAATTCTGGTTATTATCCGTGATTTTCTGGTTTCCCGCGAGCGCACACCCGCATAACACACGCACATGTATAACATCCAGATCTCGGTTACGGCCGACTGTATAATTAACAAGGCCGTCTTTATAGCGTTTTGTCGTCGCCGAGCGCGACATGCCGCGTGACGAGCGTCTCTCAGCCTCAGGATCCAGACTATAAAACGGCCTTTGTGCTGCTGCTGCTGCAGCACATGATCCCGCGAGACTGTTCGCATGTGCCACTGCCTTAGGAGACAAATGTAAACACTTTCGTGGCATTCCAAGGAGAAATCCCCTCAGGAGGGATTACGTACGTATGCGGTCTCGCCTATTGATAATCCAGCAGTGTGCGAGAGGAAAACGTCGAGCTTTTATCGGACACATTTAGCGGCGCGTGGTATTTTCGAATAATGTGTACATAAGGACCACTTGTGCGCGTCGGCTGGTTTCCGGTTCGGGATTATTTCGTTATCTTGTACCGTTGTGTTCTCGAGTGTCTTATAGGCGTGGCTCGTCATATACTTTTCGGACGTTAATTACAATCGACGGCTGTTTTTCGTTCTTGAAAACCGTGATTTTTCCTAACGCGCGTCATAATATTTATAGAAAGCTCCGCTCCTCGTGACTAATCCACGACTGCGCAAAAAAAGAAACCCTGTCGCAGCGTGCCTTTGATAAAAACGATCCAGCAAAAAAAAGTTTCTTGATAAACGATGTCACCGACCGGCGGCGTCCTCGAGTCGACCGCAAAAAAGCTCGCGCGCCATGTATCTTCGATCGCGCTCTTTTAGCTTTCACCGACTAGTTTTGGGAGGCGAACATCGATTACACGCGAACACACGCAGTCTATATTATATATCGCGCACGAACAACTCGTTCTCGGCCAAGCCGCGCAATGAAGACAAGGCTGCTGCCGCTGCTGGCTCCTTGGGCGGTAATTATCAACTGAGCGCGAGCGAAGTATATAGAAAGGAGAAATAGAGGAGGACGAAGACACACTCCCGCCCCCCGGCGCGCTCGACACGAATTCCAAAAGGTGATCCGTGTGCGTGTGTCACGCCCGCGGCGGCGGTGCGATTCTGAAAAGACACCATCGGAGATACTCGTCTGCACCGCACGGTGTAGTGTCATTCTTGTGAACTATGGCACCTCCTTCCCGCCGCGCAAAAATCGTTTTTTTTCGTTGCTTTTTACAATGCTAATGCACGGAATCTGTCGCGCGACGTTTTAATCAGACGTACGGCTGCGCAACGATCTGACTTTGTCGTGCCGCCGTTGATTGATTTCTAACCGCGAGGTGTATACACCGCGTGGTCTTGTCTATGGGAAAGATTTTTTACTTCTTGTATATATAAGACATTATATTGGTCGAGTTTGAAGAGAGAGAGAGAGAGAGAGAGAGAGAGAGAGAGGCCTGAATGGCTATATGGAATATTTGGACTGATAATTGATGTGCACACGGGGAAACGTGAAATTATCCGGATGATGAATTGCCGCGCGACCCATGTACGTTGTATATGTGTATATATATGCCAATGATACGCTGTCAGAATACTAAAATATGCCTTTGTGATTGATTTTAAAGAGTACGATTGCGCTCCTAATAATGCCGATCATTAATAAAAATCAATATTATAACGTTTCTCTGCAATAATTATAAACGAAATTGAAAATATTCCGTTCCGAGTCTATACTCCGACGAGTTCTCGACACGCAGATCAAGAAGATGAGATAGACGCGCAGATGCTTATCGAGTAAAACGTAGAAACGAATCCATTCACCGGCGCGTTTACCGGGTACTCGAAACGCGCGAGAAACGCGAGATGAGTAGTAACGTCCGGCTTTTGTGTCAAGTATAAGCTGGCAGTAGCTTATTCATGCACCAGTCACCAGTTTTTTTCTCCGCCGGCATCCTCTGCGCTACTTTCTCATTCCATATACATAAATATGCATTTGGCTGTATACAATATTTTTTGCATCTACATATAATATCTGCTCTGGTCGGATATGTTTTTGCAAGAATAGTTGATTGTTTGTTGAAGTTTGTCCGCAAAAGTCCCGAGATATTCATCATCAGCACCTTCCTTCATTCACTATCCCGCAGCAGCTCGCAACACATCCACAATTTTCCCCGCCACAACAGCTCATTCTGCTTATACAGCTCTCTTTCATCCTCCCCGGTCGAATATACGCGCGCGTATACTTCCACGCACATGTCCGCGCGGTAAATTAGGCTCGAGGCGCGTATATATATCCATACGCGGCGGTGGCGCGGGCCGCAGAAAAAAAGCCTCTCCCGCGCCGGCGAGATATTATTTCTCGGCATATGTGCGGGCGTGCGCCCGATATGCGTTTATATATATATATACCGACTCGTGTCTCTCCTTCTCCTTTTCAGAGCGCCCCGAGAGCTATGGTAATGTGCGGAGGGACGCGGACATGCGGACACGACGTCTTGTGTATAAGGACGTGAGCTTGTCTTCTTCTCCGCCGCTGCTTCTTCTTCTTCTTCTTCTTCTGAGGCTGCGCTTCTTCTTGGCTGAATATGCACACCGGGCAATCGCCGGATATGTATAAGAGCGAGGCAGAAGATGGCGCCTCTGGCCTCCGGCGCTGGCTGTGTATCGTCCCTGCCAAAATGCAGGATATACCTCTTTCCGTTGCCCGCGCGCGCTCGCATCAGGTGAAAATATATAGTAAGATGAAAAAAAAAAAAAGAAATCGCATGGGGAAGAATTTGCACCGCGGTAAGATTAAAGCAAAGCAGTCTCGATAAATAAAATCAACGCTTTTCAGAATGCATCAAGCGGTTCAGCGCGCTTTCGAACGAGTAGCAAGATCGAGAGATACAAATCACCGCACGCACCTCATCATCGCGCCCCGCTTATACACTAATAAGCCAAGGAAAAATCGAGCGCGCACGCAATACATAAAAACACGCGAGATCACGATAAAATCGCACCTAATTGCGAAATCTCACACACACATACAGAAACGTGTCGAGCTCGTGTACGGCTGAGCGTTTCAATAAATTACACCTCGATTCGAGTCGCCCCGCTATAACTCCACCGCCCATCGAAAAAGTCACACACAACAATGGACCACCGCCAAAAAAAATATATACAGTCGAGCCCCATAATAAATCGCTCTCCCGCTGCCTGTTTATTATCCCGAAATCCAAAAAATCCGTTTTCTCGCGCGCGTGCGGGCACACACTATCATGCTCGGCGATCATCCGTCGCGGAAAAGCGGCGCACTGCTGCACTTTTGCCGCTGCTTGTACGCTCGCGAGAAAGGTGGACAAGTTGAGTCTTAGGTCTCTGAAAGCGTGGGCGGAGCGGAGCACGCATAGCTCCCGGCCTCTTCGCGCGCTCCTCTTTCTTCGTCTCGGCCTTATTCGTTCCTCCCGCTCGCGCTCTTTCTCTCTCTCTCTTTCTCTCTCGCGCGGATGCGCGAATACGCTATACACGTGTCTCTAACCCTCCTCGACGCGCGACGTGTGTCTGCTGGCTTTCGTTTTTAGGCTGCGAGAAGAAGCTTCTCTCTCTTTCTCTTGTTTTCACCTTGCGCAGTTTCTCCGCCTGACGCGATGTTTCTTTAGCGGCTCTACTTATGTTTTTTATACACATACTCTCGTTACTCGCAGAAATGCGCATGAGCAATAATTACGTGTGATTATATTTATCGTCCCCGCGATCAATAAGTATATTTTCATTTACTCTCAAAAGCAGCAGTAGCAGCAGCAGCAGCAGCTGCCCTTTTCCAAAAACTTCCGACAAGCTGTATCAGCTCCGAGCCAAGCTCATCGCGCTTTAATTATTTCTCAAAGTCTCTAGCAAGTCTGGTGCTAGTTCCTTTGAACCTGCTATATCTCTTCTCCTATCTCTTCTTTATTCCTGCACGTACCGCAGACTGTCAGTCCGCTGACTTTTTGCCTACTGCTAGACACTCGCGCGATATCCTGGGGATGACGCGAGAGCAAGTTTAATGCTCCTGGCGGACTCGCATACCGCAAAGAAGAAGAAGAAGAAGCAACAGCAGCAGCAGCAGCAGCAGTAGAGCCCACCGTGGTAGAGACGACGTCGCGCCCGCCTCTGCATATATGTGTGTTATAGTTTTACCAGAGCAAGAGAGATGACGAGGAGGAAAGCTCGAGGCGGCGCAAACTTTTACCTATATCGCTGCTCCTCCGCACCGCGTTCTTCTTTGTCTTTGCTTCATTCTATATAGTCGCTTTGAGAGATAATGTGTGCACTTGTGTGATGGATGCAAGCGATTCGCTTTGTGCTCAGAGTTATATGAGCGCGCATAATATAATCAAGCTTATTCGCTTTTCAGCATTTTTCTTACGGCTCTGTACTGTGTTTTTGCCCCGATAACATTGTTTCGTTATAATATTGCTCAATTTCATTCGATTCGCGCGGAATTTTTTGAATTAATCACGCACGATTTTCCCAGGACTTATATATATATATATATATATTATAGCGAATGAAGCCCGAATTCCGCGCGTGATCGCACGCGCATAATGAAGCATATAATAATGCCAATATACTATATATATATATATATAGATCTCTTGCGGAAAATCATAACCAGCGCGTGTAGTAGGTGCGCGCAATTAGGCAAGTACCAAGGCGCGACCTTATCGCAGCGCGGCCGGCCCGTTAATTCGCAATTAAACGTTTCTTCTATATACCTCGTTTCAGAGCGTGAAATCACCCTCCATCTGGCTCGATGCTAATCAGCCGTTTACCCGCGCGCTCGCGAATAATTATACCGCCCGGCGCGCCTCACGGATCGCCAACTCAATTTTTCCTCATTACGCGACGCCGGCAATCGTCCTATGCGCCGATAAGCTGTATACGAGTATATGTACACACACGCCAGCGACGCCCGCACACACAGGTGCAACTACTATACGGTTCGATATCTCGCGCGCCGCGGTTCGCTCATTATCTCGGAAGCGCGCGTACACGTGTTACCGGGGGCTGCTGTGCTATCGTCGAGGCTCATCGGCTGTAGCCTACGTGTTGCTCGCGCGAGAGAAGAGGGAAAAGAAACGCGAGGGCTTCTCCAAACATGCTTCGGACTGTGCGCAAAGGGACTATATATATGCTATACTTTCGGGGGTATATAACGGGATGCGGATATAACTGCGAATGCGAGGAATTTGCGAGACCTGATCCTTCTTTTATTGTTAACTTTGTTAGCTACGGTGCAGCGTCTCTCTGTGCTCGCTATAGGCGACCACGAGATATTCTGCGCGCACATTAAGACTCACCTGTGTATACGCGCGCTAAGTGCACCCATTATACGCGCGAAGATGTAATCAGTGGATAGGTATTACAAAAGTATATGTATATAGCCGTTTACACTTGAAATTGATAGCATCATTGTACCAGGTTACATCATAATTATCATCTATATACGAACAAATCTGATATAAAGTTTCTGACACACACACACACACACACACACACATATATATATATATATATATATATATATATATATATATATATATATATCGCGAGAAAACGCGAAAAGGTAACACTTTTCAGTGGCGTGTCGTTGGTGTGTGTATAATAATGGAGCGAGACTGGAAATGTGAATAAAATTGAACTTGTTACATCGGGGGATGCGAAAAATCATTAATCACCGATGATTGATTTTGTGTCGCTAATTTAACCGTGCAAAACTTCAAAGACAGTAATAACCCATTCATCCGAAACTCATTAATCAAGCGCTATACGAGAACTTGATTATACACACGAATTTTCAAGCTGAAAGGATATTAGATGTTTGATTCGAATAACGATACAAATAATGTATCGTGGGATCGTCAGTTTCATCACGCAGGATAAATTTTGGCAAGCTTTACTAAAAAGTTTGGTAATTTGCTTACGGACCGAAAATACCAAAAAACTAAATATAATCTACAGAAAATTTTACTGTACGTGTAGGCAATTTGACTGCTATATATAGTAACATTTGTAAGAAAGTATAGGAATTATTATTATTAGAACTGATAATTTCTACTAACCCAAGTGATAATATTGAATAAACAGAATATAATAATTTTAAAGTGAATTTTCAAAATTTGGTACGATGAGCTGTTTGGGCGACAATTTAATTTCTTTGAATCCTGTTAATTCAGTGAAAAGCATACAATTTCTTTCCGTGTAGGAGAGCAGCAACGTACTTTACAATCAAAAAATAAAGAAAGAAAGAATCAACGCATCGGTCGCCTCGTAATTGCGCGCAATTCCGAAGCTCTCGGGAGCTGTACCTATATATACGAGTACATACCGAGCGAGGTTCATAAGCTGCATAATTCGCTTGCGCGCAGTGTCTTTGCATATATATATAGATATATATATATGTTTCTTGCTTTACTCCCATCACTTATACATCCTCCCGAGAGCATCTGTATAATACCTATAGGTCGAAGCGAGGACGGCGCTTTTCTCGCCCTGCAGTGCGATTTCCATGCACCGTCGGGCTGAAGGAAAAAAATGATGCTGCACTGCGTATGCACATATACGGAGCAAAATAGCTCGGCTTAATGTACCTGTGCGCGCAGCGGCGTTTTGCGCTGTTGGCATAGGAATGACGGCCGCGCGCGGTGGCGTTTACGCGTCTCGCTTTTGCCGGGTTTTACGATCGTCCGCGGGCATTCCGTACGTGTCGTTGCTGCGCCGCGCATGTGCCGCGGTCTTTGTTGCGTACGTAAATACAGCCTGTATTCCGTATGAAATTGGTGCGCGCGCGGGTCTTTCTTTTTCGAGACTCTCTCCTTTTGCGACGAGAATTTTCAAATTCCTCCGCGTACACTTCGCACAGGCTCGCGGGCACGTGTGCGTTCGAGTCCTTGATGGGATAAGAGACGCATTGAGCAAGTAGGGATTATATTGGGGAATAATTGCGAGCGTCGTAAATTTTTTACTCCTCTCGTATATAATGCGAATGAGAATCGTAAAGGAGACAAAGTTTTCTCTCTCCCCCTCTGAAATTCGAGATGTGGCACTTGTTTCGTCAGACTACGTGTCATTTATGACCGCGACGATATGGAAATCAATCGGCATATAGTGCGGATAATTCGTGACTCTCCAAACCACCTATAATGATAGGCATTCAGTGCTCGTAACGCTCGCGCGCGCGTTGCGTACCAGGAAAAATTTAGATAATATTTACGATTAGTGTGTTGCCTAAGACACGTATTTCGATGCCCGAAAAGGGAGTTTAATTATATTTAACGAGCGCGCGGTTTCCAGCAGTGTACTCCGCGACTCGAAGCGTGTATTCTACTTTATTGAAATTAAACTTTACGGGACGATAAAACGGCAAAAGGCGCGCGCTGAGACACACTCCCTTGTGCTATATACATACGTATATATATATGCTCTCACAGAGGTCCCGCACGACTTGCACTATTTCAATCGCCGAAAAATCCTGACCGAAGGGAGAAGTTTAGGCAAGATCGTGCATCATCGGCTCGGCAGAATTTTTTTGTCGCACAAAAATCCGCGTGATTCGCTTTGTCTTCGGAAATCGCGCGCGCCTCAAGCATCAAACCACGTCCTTCGACTCACTTCTCTGAAACCCAGCCAGCAGACATCAGAGAGAGAGAGAGAGAGAGAGAGAGAGAGAGAGAGAGAGAGAGAGAGAGAGAGAGAGAGAGAGAGAGAGAGAGAGAGAGAGAGAGAGAGAGAGTATTCGTTTCGAGTCGGGCTTTTTTGTCAGGACGCGATTTCTCACGATCGTTTTGGGTCCCAGCAGCAGCAGCAGCAGCAACCGAAGAAACATCGTCGTGCATAAAAGAGAGGCGACCCGACGACGTACTCACCTCTGCTGAGGTCGGTGATTTCTTGCGCGCGCTCGCGCCGATGATTCGCGATCGTTTTGTCGGAGACCTTCCACTCGCTTGCGTCGAGTCGTACTTATAGGCCGGCGTGCAAGAATGATCGGGCTTGGGTCGTTTGGCCGCAGCTCGTTTTCAGAGATCGGCGATCGCTCGCTTTTATTGGGAAGAGAGTGAGAGAGAAAGACGACGAGGTGCGATGATTATGTGTTGCCGCGGGAAATGGTCGCTGTGCGAGGTGTGAGCACGTGATGAAGAACAAAGGAGGAGACACTCTTTCTCGGTCGTGTTGCAAATTTTATACTATACCTGCGAGCTGATCGCGCTTCTGATATATTATTTCGAGAGTGTAAGCTTCGAGACTAATTTGAAACGGAGAATTGAGCGTAAACTATTTATATAGAAAAATCGAAACTCGACACGCGTCGGCTTATAATAAGCGCGAATTAAAAGCCAATAAAAGTCTAATCAGTCACGCAGGGAAACATCAGAGACGCCTTATGCACAGCTCTATGTGAATCCGGTATCAAGGCCAAGTTCAGAGAAGCCCTACACCTCTCGCTTGGCGCCTCGCGCGCCGAAAAAAAACGTCGACGTATCCCGAGAGAGGTGAGAGCCGCGCCTCGACGTCTGCGGAGAATCCCATTTTCAGTCTGTCAAGCTCCTATATAAAAGCGACGCGTGTACTCTACAGCATCATGTATATATAGAAAGAGAGAAGCGTAACTCCCCCTCAGGGGGGTCTGACGCAATAGATCGAACCTCTCGAGACACACATTAGCCTCGAACACGGTTTTATATATATACATATACTACATGTGTGTGTGTGTGTTTATAGTGCTGCCGAGATCACAGATTAAACAACGGGCGGCGAGAGTCCTTCTGCTCGATAATTACCCGGAGGCCCGGGTAATTGCCGCAATCCGGGAGAAAACGCGGTGAGCGGCGATAATTCAGCGAACGGTGATTCCGAGGCGCAGATTGGCTTGCTCGCGCGCGCGCAGGAGTTACGGTTACGGGCCAAGGTGTCCGTGCTGCAGTATACTGCGTGTGTGTGTGTCTGTGTGTGTGCAGCGCGGCTGCAAAGTTGGAATTGCTTGCGCGCGAGCGGAGCAATTGAGCCCCCGATGATCGCGCCGTCTGATGACGACGCTATGGGAGTAGCCGCGCGCGAGTTGAACTTGCTGATCGACGATCGCTCCTCGTCGAATAAATCGTTTCTTTCCTATTCCATCTGGCCGATGTATCTCCCTCTCGCTCACTCCTCGATTATACGAGAGAGCTGCGCGCGAGAGCTTGCGAATTAAATTTCTTCGGCGTCGTACGTCGTTTTTCTCTTCTTCGCAGCCGCGGCGGCTTGCACCTTTTTGATTTAAGGGCCAGGCTGAAAAATGTGCGCACCAGCCGCCGCCGGACTCTCGGTGCTATCTCTCGCACAATATTGCAATAAATTTGAGGCCCCGCGCGATAGCTCGCAGGTGTTATTATGAGGGGGTACGAGAGTGTAAACATGCCTGCTTTATTAAAACTATCCTTTATAAGAGCTGTATTATATTCAGCATTATTATTCTTATTTCTTTTTTGCAAACACCATTTCGAATGGAGTCCTCCGTTTTGGTCACTGTACAACACCGCTGACCCACCAGACAAATGACCGAGGAACGATATTTTACTCGGATCTGACTTGACCATCAGGAGGCAATTAAAAAGCCCGTGTGTCGCTATATTTTCAAGCGCGCAGCGGCGCCAGGCTCTTCGCTTATACAAAACAAAAATGCTTTACGACGTCCCGCACGTTTTCTATACAATACAAAAGTGAGTTTAATCGCCGCCGAATACAACACACTGCAGATAGAGAAGTTCACAGCTGCGGACAAAAGGCTCGGTAGCAGTCGACTCTTTCCCTCAGAAAAAAAAGAAGAAGCTGCTGATTCTCCCCGCACAACCCTATGTAATATACGAAACACTCAAGCAGCGAGAGATCGAAAGAGAAAGAGAGACAGAGGGAAAAAGAGATGGGCGGAATGGAGCCTCTTATTTACGGCCAGTGGGACAGTTTTTAATTTGTTCTCTCCCGGAGCCCAGCCGGTCCAAAGCCGCCGCGACACAGTATACTCTATACTATATATATACATCTACCCCCGTTAGTCGTTAGGCGAGGAGGCGTGTTCCCTCTTGTGGTCTCGAGGGCGGCCGAGCGCGCCCGGGCTAATAAATCCTTAATTATAATTGCGCGGACGCGTGACGGGAATAACTCTCTGATTTAATTATCGATCGACGCTTATTATATTGGATACACGCGTGCGCGCTGCCTCTATATCGATTATTATCGCCTACTGCTGTATCGAGAAATTCCACGTGTGTGTCTTGATCGCAGGCGTGTTATACTTAAACGGATGCTAATCCGCGACTTCCGAGTGCTGCCGGGCCGCCGCTGAAGAATGTTTTCATTACTGCTCTCTCTTGAGAGAGAAAGAGAAAGGGAGAAAAAGCTGGCCCTTTGTTTTCCTTTTATGCTCGCGTCGTCCTTTGTATTCGCGATAATAAGACACGAGTCCGTTATGCAGTAGGCGCAGTTTCGTTTAACGTTTTGTTGCTCGAGACACGTTAAATTGATGCTTTAGCCGGCAAAAAATCAGGCAGTTCATCAAATTACACGAGTGATAAATGAATTCCGAATTCCACGCGAGTGTGTTATTGCCGAGCAAAAAGTCCTCGACTCTCTTTCTTTGGGACACAATGCCTATAAACACAGTGCATGCGAGAGAGCGAGAGGGGATATAGCCGAGCCATCAATTACCCACGAGCATTCTCCAAATTCCCGCGAAATAGCATCTGCCGCCTCGCTCGCTCGCAAGTGGACATCAACGCTGTCCCGGTAGTGGTCGTCGCTCGACGAGCCATCGATTCTCTCTCGAGTCGCAAAAAGAGGCAAGGAGGATCTCACTCGCGCGTCGAAACGATCTGTAATTGAGCTCGACTCGCGCGCGCGGCTATTTTTTATCATTACGGAGAATTCGGATCTGTCAAGATGTCCCGCGCGAGCTTAATTACGGTCTATCTCTGTCTCTCTCTCTCTCTGTCTCTCTCTCTCTCTCTCGATCTCTCTCTCTCTCGATCTCTCTCTCTCTCTCCAGCTCGGAGGGAGAGACAGAGAGAATAATTATAATAATCACGGGGAGTGCACACGCCTCTCGCTCGCTCCGAGATGGATGGACGGACGGGCTCTGGACTTTTCGGTGTCTGCGCGCGCACGTCTCTCGTCTTCTTGGCCAGCCGAGCCGCCGCGCGAGAGAGTCAATCGTGAGGAGAAGGATGGGAATAAAAAGCCGAGTTGCGATCCTAGGCTGTTTTATGTCCGGCTTCTCGTAAACACCTTTTGTTTGAGCTTGTAATGTTTTTATTGCCTAATTAAATTTCCGAGCTTGATGTTTGCGGGCTTGATTAAACTGCGCGGTATATTATATACTCTCTTGGAGCCTTTGTTAAAAAAAGTTAATGTGCGGGATTGGGAAAAATATAAATGTCGTGGTAACAAGCTTTTCCTCATGATAGATTATACTTGTCAACAAGTGAGTCGCTTGCGTAAATGCTAATACGTCTAATTGCGAGCCTGAAATGAGGCGCATGAAATAATTGATTCGCTTTTAGCGAATCAATTATTTCTACGACTCGAATCCGTGACTCGGTTCTCCCGTTGGATCATTCTGGAGAGAAAAGAGAGATGATTGACGTGACGGTCAAAGATTGTCGGAGCAATATATTCTTGATCGTTGATTGCTTGAGTCTTTTTTTGTTTTGTCATTTAATTCTTCTTTTGGCAATTATGCAAAGCAAGTTTTAAATGGATTTTGAAGATTGATCGATCGGGAAGTCAGTTGACACTGCGTGGCGATACGGAGAGCAGCGATGAAAAATTGCTTTGACCTTTAGCATTTATTTCGAAACCTTACAACATTACGATCGTATTAAGCAACAATTTTATACTACAGCGCGCGATGAGTCTGTAAAAAATTAATCTCCTTTTTTAACTTATATATCACTTACTGAAGCCCTACGAAATAATATTTTTCCTCTATAAACGACCAATTTCAATATAAGCTTCGCGATAAAAAAATCTGCAACAACAGCATCGATGTCATTAGGTTACTCCATTTTTCTTTCTCTCAAGCACTCATATTCCACTCGCGGCAAGGCTGCGCACATACGCCCATACCTATAGATCCCATTCGGGCTTTGTTTCAGAAGGCAAGCAAAGGAAACAGCCGCTGCTGCAGCCACAAGCTGGAGGAGGAGCTGCGGGGGTCCGAGACCGTCTGTCATCTCCGAACGACTAATGGTTCCTTCACGCTGCTTCATTATATTTTCTAAATGTAAATTCGTATATTCGACGGCGGCGGCGGCTGCAGAAAAAGAGCCGATCTTCACTTCTCGCTGTGCTGATACATTCGGTGTGTGCGCCGCGGGCTAGTCAGCGCATCCTTGATTGCAGGCGACAGTTTATGGTCCTGCGCGAGCGCCGCACCAATTAGCCCTCCAGCTTCGAGGAATCGCAGCTGAAACAGAGAGTACCTTTTTCTGTTGCGAAGTTTTATATTCCCAATCCCCTGTCATTAGAATGTATATGCAAGGATCCGTTGGTTACTTTTTTTTCTCTTGTTTTGTTTTAATGACCGATATGGCTTGATGAATGTCTAGCTCTCGCGGCGCGTATTCAATCGTGTTATTACGAGAGACTGAGCATTGAGATGACGATTGTTTAGCAACGTCTCGTTGGATCGTCGTAATCATTTTTTATGAGGTCGTTATTTTGCTTCTTTAATATTGTGCTGAGTTTTTTTAAGAGAGCATTTTTTTGTGATATTGTACATATTTGTACATTACATAATCGTTCGTTGACGAATGCATGTATATGCAAGAAAACTTATTTACATGAAAATTAGAAAACCCATTCATTACGTGACTACAGAATGGGAAATTTTCTTTTTAATAATGCACGAATAGGTGATATGTTTTTACATTCAGTAATGTGCAAAGTATGACTAGAACCAGTAGTATATAAAGGGAGAATATGAACACTGGATGAGTACAGTAGAAAGTCAACAAAAAAGTCACAATGAAAACATTTTTATTAGCTTTATCAATCTTTGCCCTTGTGGCAGTTGCATTTTCAATCGACGAGGAGGTAATCTAATTTCTATTACCAAATTTCTTTAAAATTATTGAAACTTATCGCACTTGGTTACAGCGACCCGATGAATTGGAAACGGATAAAAATCTTGAAGATAATCCAAAAAACACAGCCGTAAATCCATATTTTCAGCTATTTAAATAATAATAAATTTATTTATTTTCAAGATAACTTTTCTCTCTTGGACAGATACCAAGCGCCGATACGAGCTCTGACAATGAAAAGGATGACGGAACTGACGATGATAGCGATGTAAGACATTCTTATAATATATACAATATACAAAAGTAGTATCACAATATTTATAAAGCTCTATCCTTTGTATTGAATATCAAAAAAGGAAATAGTTATTGTTTATGGACCGGAAGCACCTACGAAGGAATCAAAAGATGAAAAACAGGTAAATATTGCTCAATGAGTTATTCAAGCTTTTATAAGAGAAATTCTGGATTCCGAATCTGGTACTAAATGATATTTTGACAGGATACGGAAGCAACTTACGAAAGCAACTATTGTAACGATCATCTGAAGCCAGTTTACGATAGCAATGAACATGGCAAACTAGATTTTGACCTTCATAGATTACCTCTTCATCACAAGAAAGTGGACCACGATGACATTCACAAATATGGACCGCTGTCTTATCACGTAGAGCATGACCCACAAGAACTTCTCATTTATGGACCACACCTACGACATGAACGAAAGCACAAGAGCCCGAAGAAGTCGACTAAATTTGGCAAAATTGATAAAAGGGTTGAAGCTAATCTCCTGTAGAATGAATTAAATTTCGGAGCATCATATTTTGGTCTTCTTCAACAATAAATATGCTGAACAAAGAAAACAAAGTAAGCCAGGTGCACGAATGAATAACATTATACTCATACAAAAAGACGACGAAGAAGAAGTAGTATGCTCTGCCGCACCAACATCTGTGTATAGTCCATCACAAAACATTTGCGTAGAAAATACATTAGCCTAGCAGCAATCTCGCTAATCTCTGCTCAATCATCTCGAAATCCAGGCCTCGATTCTCATAATAAGGAAAGCTCGAGCAAAGAGCAAGAAGACGCGAGGCAGCCGCTGCAGCCGCAGAATAAGAAAAGAAGTGCCTTGGCAGGTGTCTTCAAGACAGCGCGGTATAATGAAGGCCCCTCGAAAAAGGCTGAAGGGACTCCTCGTCCCTCTCTCTGTCTCTCTGTCTCTCTCTCTATATATATACGCACGTATATGTATCCCTTCGTTGGTGCACACACGTTCTCACGTGTCGCCGGGGTTATATATGTGCGTGAACGCACATATATGTATACAAATCTCTCGCACGTTGAGTGGGAGTGTCAGGCGCTCGCTCCGAAAGATACCGATATTCATCGCGTCCCGGGGTAGAGATAGCAATGCACCGGTGCGACGCGCTGCATCAGCCGGCGGCCCCGGGGCTGAGTAGGTAAAAAGGGCCTCTCGTCTCTCCACCTTCTTCATCTTCGCCAACTTTGTCCCTTTCTTCGTATGAGTGAGAGAGAGAGAGAGAGAGAGAGAGAGAGAGAGAGAGAGAGAGAGAGAGAGAGAGAGAAAATGAGCATCATCGGGACGACGACGTCGCGGTTATTATCGGGCCTCTGGTCTTTTTGCGCGCGAGAGAGTGCCCGTGAAAAGGACAGGGAGAGAGAATAAGAAGGGGGTGGGTATACGGCTCATCGGCTGGTCCATTGTCTCTCGGAGATTGCAACACGTTCGAAGGGGGCTCATAATACGGGGGACCGCTTAGAGAGGAGAGTCTTTTCTCATTACGATCGCCAGCGGATTCGCCGTAGAATCACCCGCCGAGCCCCGCGTATACACTCTGCTGAGCTACTCCTTCGCCTCTATTTTTCAGCAGAGATTGCGTCGCTCGTCCGGCCATTCATTCGAATATTGAGGCGCTGCAGGATGAATGCGCGAATAAAAAGACCACCGACCACATTCTTGGTGGACTGTTTCGAGGTGCACGACAATTAGTCGGGGTGAGTAGCGGAGGAGTCCAATTTCTTTCCCCATTCAACTCTTTTTATTTCGCGCGTAGTATATATCGTACATCGATAACGCGAAATTCGGTTGAAAAATAACAAACGATTTCGCCTCGTTATATTCCACTACGGCATATCTGTAAACAATGAAATCAAGCCGGAGAGCCAGAGAACGAGCAAAAACAAAGCTGGCCAGAGTAGTCGTGCGCGATTCGATCTGCCGCAGGAGAAACAGACGAGCGAGCGGTAGAGTATAGAGAATATAAGAAGGAACGAACCCCCGGCGATACGCCGTTTATACACGTTACGCGGTAATTCTTTCAATTTCTCAGGATGCGCCGAGTTTCACGGTCCACGCAAGAGAGCCGAGAGTTATCCTCGAAGGCTCACTGCGCGCAGTGTACGCCCTCGAGTACACACGTGCGAACGCGTCTCGTCAACCCGACCGGACTTAATCTCACTTGCAAATGCACTTCTTATACTCTCTGTCTTTCTCTCTCGAGGACGTGTGTGTGTGTGTATGTGTATGTGTACGTACATCAGCTTGTACGCGTATGTAAGCAAGTAGCCGTTCGTATGGTGGCATGCGAGGTAAATCGGTTAGATCTTCGCGGTGTGTATTATATACATACAATAACGGATGAGCGAAAGAGAGAGTGAATGAGAGAGAGAGAGTCTCTCACACAGCGCGCAGAGCACGCACACGTGAGGAGTGGTCCCCCCCAAACCAATTTGTGACTGACGAGCTGCGATTGGTAATAAGCAACACACAGGGACTTCAAATTGCTTGAGTTTTTCTGCGGTCGTTCATTGGGTGTTGTCGTCGTCGACGAACATCAGCCTGGGAGCATCACACGCTCACTCTTTCTCTTGCGCTCTCCTTGTTTTCATCCTCCTCCTTCTCTTCTCCGCCGCGGCTCGTTTTTCTCTTTCTCTCTCGTCTCTTTGGCTTCTTTCTTTTTCGATCGTCCTTGTCAAGGGAACGCGAAGGTGGGAGCGACGAGAGTAGCCGCAGCGGCGGCGGCAGCCGAAGAGAGATGGTACATCAGGTCTCGCTCGATCCCATTAACCGTGAGTCTCTTTCTTTTATTCCTCGGGTCGCTTTGAGACCCGCCCTCTCCTGTGTACCTATATATGTAGAAATATATAGTGTATGAGTGTCTCTGAGCCAGCTCACCGGGTTGTACCGACCCGCGAGGTTAAAAGAGAACGGAGGGAGAGATGACGCGCGCGCTGCTTCTTCGTATCCCTCTCTCTCTCTCTCCCTCCCTCTCTCTCTCTCTCGCTCTTCTCGACCGGACGGTGTTTCTTCTTCTTCTTCGACTTGGTCGTCCTTCTTTTTTTCTCTCGGTCGTACCTTACGAGGGCAGGAGACGCGCGCGCTTTTTTGGAGTACATAAATTTGACTTTTTTAATGTGTTGGTAGTGCAGCCCGCGCGCGTTTTGACAAGAGTCTATTATAATTTTCTAAATTTAAGATCCAACTCGTCCTCTTTTTTTATTTGTATATTTTTTGTTCCGAGGGCGACCGGACGAGGACAGATGAAAAATTTAATGATAATATTAGGTTTCGTGCGCGGCCGGCCGGATTCGTATATTGGAATTTTTTAAAAGGCGCTAACGTCCGCAGGCTCTTGGTCGCTTCATTAAAGGTTTTATTAACTGATTTTGTTTCCTATCCGGAGATTTATCGTTGTCTGTAAATATCGGTTTACCCAAAAAATATTAAGTCGCTGGGAACATAAAAATAAAGCGACTTGTGAGTCATTCCGATTGTGACAGAGACTCATCGCACGTAAAAATGAAAGGAAAATTGATAAAAATTATATACACACTCTCGAGCAGGTTTACTCATCAAACGACACCTGAGGACATAGAGAGCAATGAACACGTCTGCGACGGAAGCTGCATAACAAGAGTGGGGCAAATCGCTCAACTGTATCACTCGTTGCTCCGGATAAAGAGAAGTAAAACAGCTCGAGTCACCTGCATATGCCACACGCGTAAAACGCACTCGCAGCAACGCTTTATATCGGCCGGATGGATTGCTAAGATGACAAACCGGTGATCGGTCGACTTATTATTGGTTATTGATCGCTTATTTATTCAAATGAATGCAGATTACCGTGGCGGGCTTTTCAATGCGAGAGAGAGAGAGAGAGAGAGAGAGAGAGAGAGAGGGGCCAGTTAGCGGCGCGCTGGCTCGCAATGAATAAATTGCTACCGGGCGCGCGCGCCGATACTTAGCGAGTCGCTTTTTCCCTCTCCTTCTATTTTTCTTTCTCTCGCGCGCGCGCTCGCGAGTCAACGGTATACATATATACACCGTTCATTACGAATTTTCAAAGGGGGATTCATGCTGAAAGCGGGCAATTAAAGAATCAATAATATGCCCTTTCCACGCGCTATTCCCGCGAGCGAGCGCAGAGAGTCGAGGGGTGAAATCGGAGAATATGAGGATTATTTTTCTTTTTTTGTTTGCAATTTGCCTAGGGATCGAGTTTCGTTTAATTATGCATTCTTCTTCTTTTTTGGAGACTTTTGCGTGAAGGACCGATATGAAGCTCGCTTAAGTGGCAATTAGGTGACTCTACGATACAAATCGATTCGGAAATTTTCATTTTACACAATCTACGTAAAGACGATATTCAAAAGATTCACCGATATATATAGAAACACAAAAACAGGAGTCTGTATAAAAAAAGCAAAACAACGTCATCGTGTACACGAATCCTCGGAGCACGCACATAAATACAGCGCGGACTAATAATAATTTACTATTATTTAAGTCCCCCATTCGGGCATTAAAATAACGCGAGCTTGTAGCTCTTTAAAATTACACCAGTTAAGGCAGCGATAAATAAGAGGCGTGCGAGCTTTGCAAAGGGAAAAAGTATAAGCGAGAGCTGCCCGTATATACGTATATATACACACCTATATAGCAGAGAGAACGAAACGCAGTCGAACGCGTGAAATAAGACGCAAAGCATCGCGATCCCATCGAGTCCTCTGGGCAAGCGCATATCCGGCGCAATAACATCTCTCTCTTGTCTCGCGCGCGCGCGGCACTTGCCTTTTCGTAAATCACCTTGCGCCCACGTAAAATCCTCCTATACACACACCTCTCTCGTACAAGAGAAACAGAGAGGGAGCAAGAGATCAAAGGGGCGCGGTATAGGAGCCTCGATCACTCCGCGGGACGTTTATATTTGCGCGTCGCGCGCGCGAGGAAAAAGAGCGCGAATAATATAAGCCGCTATCTCTTTTCCGCGTCTACTCCCACGCGCATTTTATACGTCTGGTTAGTACTGATTTATTTCCTCATATCGGTCTTCCCTCCCTCTTCTGGCTCCTTTTTGGCCTCCTCGATTTTTTTTCAAACTCTCTCACTCTCTAATATTTCGTTTCTCCTCTGCTGGCGGTGGCTTGATGATTCCCGGGTATAATGTAGCGGGAGGCCTCGGGCGAGATTTAACAAATGCGCTGTTTTCAGGCGACGTTACACGGCGCTTTTGATGCCGGCCCGAGTTGGTAACGAGCATCGCTGTTGTGACTCGGGAGGATCCGTCATTCGGTTGCTGCCGCTGCTGCAGCTCACACAATCACTCGGCAGCGCGTATTGTGCTGCTGTTGCTGCTTGGGATAAGATATTGGGGGCTGCAACGGACGACGAAGAGTTATCGGTGCGGGAGGTTATGCCTCTCGAGTACTTCTGGATGCGCTGCTCCTGTATGGTACGGCTTGGAGTTGTAAGGCGGAGAGAAAAGGGTGGCGATCGTGCTTTCTTTTTTCTTATTGTTCGTTGAGTGGGATTTAGTGGGAACGAAATTTAATGGGCCGTGAGTGATTTCGACCAGGTTGTTTTGCTTCGCCGAGAGGTTTAAGTATTGAATGGTAACGAGGCGTGGACGACTAGTCAAAATTCGAAATATGTAAGTATGTGTTTCATATAGCATTTACATCTCCGCTGAGCTATATTGCAAAAGCAAATTAAATAGAATCGTCGGTGTAGCGACATCGCGTGAAAAGAAAACAATTATTTTGTATTGCTGCTCTCACACTAAATTACTCTGCGCGGCAATGATATAACCTTCGCATACGTGCACGTATATACAGTTCCATAAAGAAGCTCATAAATTTCGTCTACTATATAAGCGAAATCCAAAGCACGCACGAGTTGCGACGTTCTTAAAAAGGCTTACATTAGATGCCGCTAATTAGCCGGCCGTAAACGATAATGGATACATGACATACAGCGGTTGACGCGATGCATACAACTCGTTCGTGCGCGATGTATATAGTTTTGTCTCAGTGTGCCGATAACCTCAAACGATAAACTCGCGAGATGGGGGCAGTTGCGCACGTCGATGTGTCTTTTCTTTCAACCAATTAATCGCAGGAGTTGATTACACCAAATGGCCGGGGACAGTTTTGCCGAGCGAGTGAGCCGCAAAAAGGTAAACAGCTATAAAACGCTAATAAAATTTCGCTGCTGATTATTCGCTACGACCGTGGGCCAAACGAAGAGTCCCAAAAAAACAAAGTACGAGAGAAAGAAAGAGAGAAAGAGAGAGAAACAAGGGCAAACGAAGTCTGTCGTCTTCGCCTTCTCTCTAGGTATAATGCCCGCGAGTATAATATAGCTCCGAGAGAGGCGCGGGAAGATTAAAAAAACAAAGCCGAGCTGCCGGAGTAGATGGGTCGCTCTAAAAGCCAATCAAAGAATGACAGTCGAAAGACCGCCTCGTATAACCTTCGGAAGGGCTGAAACGCGCCCGAGGGCTGCCCCAGGTCGAATTGGACACCGGGCTCTCTGCTCCATATTGATGAGTTGTACCCAATTCCCACTTCTCGCTCTCTATATCTTCGCCCCGGCCGAAAACAATTGCGTCGTCGTCGGCGGCTCCGCAGCCCTCGAGGTGAAATACATTTGCAAGAGCAACCTTTGGCTCGATAAGACGTACCGCGCGCACATACACACAGCACCATGGAGATATGATCCGGGGACGTAATTCTTCCTAGTCACCTTTTTACCTCTCTGTCTTAGCGTCTCTTTCTCTCGCGGATAGGTAGATATATAGATATGCGCGTTGAGGTCGCCACGCCCTTATATACCGACTAGTCGATCGAATTATGATGCGGTGAACGAACGGTCCAGCGCCCGGCTCTTTCAGACGATGATAGAACACGACTCTGCGTGTGCTTGCAGCTATATAGCGTGTGACTCGAAGGCTTTTAAGCGCCGCGATCGTCCGCCTCGTGTATCTCGGTGAAATCTCACTACTGTAGAGAGCTGAGCTACTCGGGCTCTGGATGTATTATAGAGATAGAAAAGCGGCGACGATGACCTTCGGAATATTGCGAAAGGATGGATATTTACGTCGTCGACGAGAGTCATAGCGCACGAGCGGAGTTTTGAAAATCGAAGATGATTTATATGCTGCTTCTGCGGAACTGCTTTGAATAATCGGAGAGATATAATAGGTGTCGTTATACTGCTACGTTCACATAAAAATGGTAATGCGATAGTTCGGCATGATTTGTACTGGGATTTTATGAAAAACAAAAATGTTTCTTCGGTAATTCATTTATATGGGTTATTAAATATGAAAACGATATGACGCGATGCCGCATCAATTATCCCGATATAAATCAACGGATATATATGTTTTTGTCGAAGACGTACGCTTATGCCGACTAAAAGTTTTTCATACACGACAAATCCTTATATATATTTTCCTCGCACACTTATCTCGTATATACAATAGAGCCTCGACGACTATCGCGTCGCGCAGCTTACGTAAAAGCATAATTTACATGCGCGCATTGAGCGTTATAACTCTCGGCGTGACCGCGTGTATTGTCCTATTTTAACGATTGTCCGCAATTATATTAAGCGACGGCGGCAACGTTCCTCTCCTTTTCAGCACGAGGCCGTTCATACATATATATATATATATATATATATATATATATATATATATATATATATATATATATATATATATATATAAGCATCGAACACAGAGCAGGTTTTATTATCACCGAGCGACAGTTTCGCGTCCCCGCTCATTGACATGCCATATTCTGGTCTTTTTACGAGTTTTTAAGGACAGCTGTGTGTCATTAAACCTAAAGACGCGTCTGCGATGATCGCCGATTATCATCGCTTTTCGGGCTGCATATTTATATATATGTATATGTCGGCGTTGGTGCGCTTCTGTGTCGTATAGTGATTATGCTAATTCTTATATACGCTTTTAAATCTTCCCAGAATAGGAATTAAACTTTTAGTGCACTTCCTAGGAAACCGTTGATTCGAGGTGCAGCGCCTTAAAAACACGAGACGCGAGTGCGATGGTGCTAAATCAACGCCGGCTTTTTTTAGGCTAATTATTTTCAGGGGAAGAGACGACCGGACGTTTCAAATCCAACTCGCGGCGAGCTGTAAAGTTAATTGGGCCAGTTTAGAGATCATGAGAGACAAGTCGTATTATACACTCTGTCGTATAGCGTATTATAATACGTTTCAGAAAAAGTTGATGCCCGTGTGTTTGACGTTGAGACTTGTATGATAATAACATACGCAAGGGAGATCAAGTCGATATATTAATTGACAATCATGCATGTCCGGTGTCCCACGGCCGTCGAAAATGAAGAATGAAGAATATACCCTCGCGTCGACGGGCGAGAGGACTAATGACGCGGCGCGACTCACTGGCCGAGAGTCCATAACTCCGCGAGTGCCGCGGCGAGGAAAAAAGGGAATCAAGGTCGAGGTTCACCCCCTGGTGACATTTCCCATTCTTCTCGGCACGCCATTACCCGCCACAAAGCGGCCGCCCCCGCGGGACGCCTGGACCCACTTTTCAACGCCGCCGCCGGCGCTATATACCTGCCTGCACGCGCGCGTGTGTGTGTGATGATGCACCTTGTGTTCCTTTTCCTTTCATTCGATTTTTTTGTTTAAATCTGGTGGTGGTTCTTTCTCGCGTGAAAATCCGATTCGTTTCCTGCGCGCGCAGACGCGTTTGATGAGGACTTTCTGAAGTCGCAGGTGATTTTTCATCCCGCGCAGTGCGCAGGAGGCTTTTCGAGGGGCTAATATCTCTCGGTATGATTAGCCCGATGCGTGGGCCATGAGAAAAACTTTTCTCCAGAGCTAGAGGGCGGGCAGGCTCGAGAATGCGACTGCGGGTAACGAATTAATTAGGTTTGCTGAGACTACGCTGGTGGCATCTTATATACGAGTATTATACGCAGCGAACGAAAAGGAGCTGCAAAACTAATCTATTGTTAGACATAAAAATTTAGCGCTGATAGGCGCCGTGTAATATAAGATAAGCCCGGGGGCATTCTATATGGCGTCAGCAGGATTAGAGGTGCATTATTGAAGCGGGATCTTCTCTCTTTCGCTCTTGGATTGACGGTCCGGCGGCGCAAGCAGGGGTTTTCGTTTCGCACGCACGCGCACACATATATACAGAGCGCGATCCTTCATTCAGCGGCAAAATAATGCATGTATACGGCACATAGCCCGCGGTACGAAAAGCGAGAAGCCACCGACGAAACGGTCAGCGCGCGAAAGATGAACGAAGCATGGCACGAAAGAGCGGCGGCGGAGGAGGAGGAGGAACGAACGGTAATGCATGCGATTATGCGGATCAATGAGCTATGGAGCTATTTATGGCTCTATCAGCTTCGCGCTACCACATCGGCGTGTTGTATCCGTCTATCTCTCTTTCACTCTCCGGTGGTTATATACTCCGCCGCCGCCGCCGCCGGGATGCCTTTCTGTGCGCACGGATCGAGAGCTGACGCTCGTGTTGTTGTTTTCTCTGGTTATTTCCCAATGCGCGCTTCTCCTTTTCTACTATCGCGATTTTTCATTGTCCAGCTGGATTATTCGATTAAGGAACCATCAGCGGCTTATATCTTTTAGATTTTCAATCATTTTCTGAACGATCGAGGTCTGTGTTAGGGCGTAATGTCGAAGTGTTAGGCTTGCCTGGTTTTTTTATATCTACGCAGCTTTATGCGCCGACCCGAGAGAGTATGATATTGAGTTATACGTATATACCGGTATAGAATATTGCTCCTGGAATGTGCTATTATATTGCGCTGTTATTTTTTCGTCTGCGGTTTTATCAAACCCGAGAATTGTTTAGGCCTCTTCCAAATGGCATATAATTTAAATGCTTGCTCGTCTTTTGACGAGAGATTCTATCATTTTAAACAATGTTTCAAATCCGAATATACAACCGAATAACTCAATTTATCGCATGTTTGTGTATATTTAACGAAAAAAACTCGAGGATCAGGCAAACGCTTTTGTTAACAGTTAGACATGAAACTCTCTGATGATCATTGTCAGTTGGCAACAATGACCGCGAGCCTCGGTATCTTCCGCTAATGAAGCGTTGCTCCGCTAATTATTCGGCGCTAATTGAACTATACGCGGGTACAGGCGCTCCGATCCTGAACATCTGCAACGTCGAACATTCCGAACGCGTACTACTACGCCAACAATCAGTAAATGTTCACAAAGCATCATTATTTTTCAATTCAACTTCTATAAATATATTGCGAACGAGAGTAATGTGACCGCGAGTATCATCATTCTATATTTTTGAAATTCGAAACAAAAAAGTCAATGTACTCGTATCAAGTATTTAACAAACGCGTATCGAAAAGTGTATCCGATGAACTCCACGTTCCTCGCATGCAAATCTTCCGCGCCAGTGCTGAATAATGCATGCGTATATTATATTCTATGCGCGGCGGCATCACGTCACAAACGGAACGGCGTTTATATTCGGCGGCTATGCTGGTTCCACCTGCGCTCGCGCTCGGTTATTAGAATGATTTATAAGCGCCGGACAACCTCGCGCAATATTTCGCGGTATACAGGTATGTATACCACGTCGAGAGAGGGAGAACGCACAGTCTGACACTTTTATCGCTCGTCGGCGACTTTTCCCGTAAAAGGCGATAGGTGCATGCAGTTATGCTAATTTGCTCGCGCGCGCGCGCGTGTATATATATATATATATATATATATACACGCGCCAATCAAGCTTTTGCCGCGACACCCATGTCGCGACGGGTAATGCTCGATAATTACAGGCTCCCTCTCCTGCTGCTGCTGCGACGACGTTGTAGCATGGTGGCGGCGAAATTGCGTCGTGCGGCGTCAACTTACAAAATTGGCAAATTGATGGCTTGATTCGAGATTTCTTTTTTATAATATATCCTGCACGGCGCGGATGATTTAATAAATTGGGTATATAATGAGCGGGTGAAAAGCTCCGCGGGAATGATAATTCAATTTGAGATTCGGAAGGGCGATAAGGTTGGCAGCCTTTTTTCGGTATAGAACCTACTGTGCGTGTATGCAAATTGGCTGTGATAAATTCGGCGCCGAATACGATTTAATCGGTAATTTTTATGTATATACGAGCAATGGACTGGCAAATTATGACGTTTCGATATATCTGTACATCGGATGTATATATATACAAAGCAATTTAGAGTATACGTGTATGCCGAACAGGTATACTAAACGCTACAGCACGTGTGTCACGGCACTACGGCTTCTCATTTACATGCATAAAATAGGCGGTGCGACAAGCACGACGAAGCTCTTGACAAACGAGAGCTCGAAGACTGTATTTACGCGATCCCGATCTTGATAGTATATAACACGCGGCACAAAGACTCTCATTTTATGCAGGGTATATACAACCGAGTATTATAAGCGGACAAAACGATTGATTAGCTTGATTTTCTCTTGAAGAAATCACACGCAAACCGTTGATTTTATCATAAGCTCGTTATTACTAAAAACCGACTCAACCCAAAAGTTTATTTCCACGCGAGGCTGCACTGTTGATCAGCAGTATATAGAACAATTTTTAACAAAACTTCATCTCAATTACAGCGTACAAAAAGAAAAAACTCCCGCGGAGAGAGCGCGACTTATATACGTCCCGCAGACTTTTTCCCAACACAGTCTGACTTATATATGTGTGTACAACAGCTTGCACACAGACATCGTACACATACTCGCATCTCTCTGCTCTCTCTCTCTCTCTCTCTCTCTCTCTCTCTCGTCGTTCGTCCCAACTTCCGAAGAGCGCGGCGATCGTGATTTTCCACGCGGAAGTTTTAACGGGTCCGAGCTTTCCTCTCTTTTGCAGCAGCCGTCTCAACTTTTGCGTTATTCCGGCGCAAGAGCGCGTGTATATATATATATATAACAGGTAGGCAGCAGGTACCGAGTGCATGCCAACTTCCGCCGAAGAACAAAATCAATTATGGAGCTGGTTTTTACGGAGCCAGCCGCGAGCGAGAAGAGTCTCTCTCTCCCTGGCTTGATTGTTCGCTCACGCAAAGTTTCGTTAAAGCCGTGCACTCCCTCCTATCACCCCTCTCACTGGCTTTGAATTGCGAGCTTAACGCGGGATTGAACGGAAATGACGACTTTTCTGAGAGTGCTGCTAGGTTGGAGGACGGTATATAAGGGCTGCGCAAAGTTTGTGCGAGTTTATATAGTTTATTTTCGTCCTTCGGGGTACTCTCGCTTCTACATGTATAAATATACATGGCGGCGTGTAATTATAATTAGTACAAAATAGTAAACTTACATGTCGCCGGGAAATCAATGATAAACTGTAATGATATATGAGAGACTCACCTGAAACACAAATATAAAAGCATCGTTAAATTAATTCAATTGAAAAGGCAAACAATTTTGTGATGCCTATAACATCAAGCGGCTCAATAGCCCAAAAACCAACAATCATTTAAGCCTATCGCGCCGCCCCCATCGCCGCTCGCAATTTGCATCTGATCTGTCGGCGTTTCGTCCTCATAAGCATCAGCGCCGCGTTCGCGTCCGGACGAAAACTCGAAGCATCGTGGACGACAACGCCGGCAATCCGTCCCTTATCAGCCGACAGCACGTGTTCGCGTGCCGTGAATTGCGCGCATCCGGCGCTGTGTACTATACATATACCCAAAGGAAGTCGTGCAGGGGTGACCCGCCGATGTGTATATACGCCAGGGTATAGTGATTCACCGAGCTGATCGATCGAGTAGGTGGGCTTCTCCCAAAGTCGCTCTTGAGAGAACGTCGGTTGGCCCTTGTTATTAAATTAATTGCACGTTGTTGCTGTGGCAGTTTGATTCATTCGAAAATCTGTTCCGCTGCGTATGACGTTATTCTAAGAAACTGCCGCATATCGTATGTGTGTCTAATCGAAAAATAAAAAACAGCGGTGAATCGCAAATGCCGCCGAGCGAAATTCCTCCCGCAAATCAAGACCGCGCACTACTTCTCTCGACTCTTAATCTGCCGATGAATCTGCAGCTCCGTGATTTCTTTCAAAACGCGCGCGATATCATCCGCTGAAAGGACAAGCGAGTCACTGTGTACCGTCGTTATGCAGCCTCGTCTCTGTCGCCGGTTTTTGTCACGATCGGTTGACGCGCTCGGACTGCATCGCGTAAAAGGAATCCATACATCGCGCAGTATTATATGTGTGTATATGTGTGTAGTGACACTAGACTGTGGTGAGATATATTATATTCTCGGGATGCAGATGCCGCGAGAGCTGAGCGAGTGTGGGAGAGTGAAAAAAGGGAGGATGAGTTTTTCGAGGGATCGCTGCGCGAGGAATCTGATCGGATGACAGATGGTCGACTGTGGACGTCGAGGACGACTGTATATAAGTATATATACGTCTTGCTTTCGGCTCTTAATTGTGCTTTTGAATTCCAAATTCGACACCTCGTAACTTATGAATTGATAAGTCACATTCCGACTCGTGTGGAATGTAAACATATGCAAACAAGAGAAAGAAAAAATTTTCATCACTTGGACGTATTTCTATGGTCAATAACAGTTATGTCTGAGAGAGAGAGAGAGAGAGAGAGAGAGAGAGAGAGAGAGAGAGAGAGAGAAGGAGAGCATTACACGTGTTTATGAAAATCCACGTGATACGCCTTTCAATCCTGCGAATTCGGCATATATCCAGACATCCTATACGGAGACCCGAGAACGCATCAACCCCGCCTCGGGCGCAAGCAGTGCGTAACTAACCTCCCGCAGCAGCAGCAGCAGCAGCAGCACGCTTCACGCACTCGCTGACGTGACCGCACACTGGCTCCATTCATAACTCGGCAGTCGCTCCGAGACACGATATTATACCCATGCACAGTAGCGAGACTCGCTGTCTACAAGCAGTGTACTTTTGTCTATCTATATATAATATTCTGCGCAAGCTTCTTGTTGTCCGTCGTACATATTATTCATAAGCTTGATATACCAATCGCGAGCTCGATTTATGGCACCGTGTCGATGATGGCTGTCATCGCTGACGAGATAGCGAACGATGAGATATTGCTGTAGGCGAAATAAGAGTCGTCGAAAAATGACAGCATTCGCGGTCTGCATATAAGAGACGCAAGTGTAGGCGATAGCGACGACGGATTTTTTGTTGTTATGTACATACACAGCCGGCCTGACGCGGTGTTTCTTGTGTGTGCGTTTTGTTATTCTTTTTTGCGATGGTTCGAGGAATAAGCCATGCTCCAATTAGTGCCGAAGATAGCGCAGACGAAATTCTAGTTTCGTGCAGATTACGATATTTTATTGATCATCCTTATACTACATCGCGCAGTAAAGTACTTTTTATACATATATTTATAATCAGTTCGACGCAGCCGTATTCTAAAATTGCAAAATTCAATCAACGGCATAATCTTAATGGAAAATTGTTAACTCGCCTCGCGTTCGCAGCAACGATGACAGGCAGCCAACGACACACTCGAATCTTCTGTCAATGAACGCTTGTCATCCGACAAAAAAGCTTTGACAAGCTCGTGCGTCCGTTCGCGAGTGTCTTATCTCAAGACGTAAATAATGTTTTCGCGCACGAGAAAAGTGTCGAAGAGGCAATAATAATTAATGTTAAACGATACGGACAGGGTTCATCGCCGAGAGCGACACAGACTGATCGATGTCATAGGCCGTGATCGTCGCATCGTCGCACATTCTCGTCGACCCGATAACCCCTTCTCGTGACATTTGGCTATCGCTTCACAGCCGAGTTATGATTCTCCGAAAGACTGCTGACATTTTTGCTGTCGATTGCAGCTGTTCTCGGAATATCGACGGAGGCGAGGAAAATCGAAGTGGTACACGCGGGCTGATAGCGTATACGCGCCTTGCACTGCATCACACATCTCCGAGATAGAATTTACGTGCGGCAGCCATTTCCCATTTATCGAATTGAAAATAAGCGTGTAATTTTTACGAGCGGAACACGACATCGGCGATTAATTATATTCGCGTGCGTATACTATTACGCTCACAATGACGAGAATTAAATGGTCGTGAGATTGTAGAAAGCTATGACGCAGTGAGCGGTGATTTTTGTCTTGACAATTATTATTCTCAACAGATCGCGTTCTCTATGTAAGCCAATAAAGAAAGTATATAGGAACAATCGAGCTTCATCCACATATCAGCTCGTTGGCTTACAATTACACAAATGTCGTGTGTATACATAGCGAGGCACAGCTCATCGGCGGCCCCAAGGTAAAGTGGAAATCCTCATAGCCCAGGGGGTCCGCGAGCTTAAACTGTCTGCATTGTGTGTATTTCTATTAAGCAACTGAGCAAGCACGATAGAGAGAGATAGAGAGAGAGAGAGAGAGAGAGAGAGAGAGAGAGAGCGAGAGAGAGAGAGGTAAAGTAACCAAGCAATGTCACGTCGGCGTACGTCTCCCGAGAGGATCAACCCTTTGCTTCCGGCGCGTAATCCACGACTCCGTCGAGACCTCGGGCGAAATTAGAGATGCTCCGGCTCCTGCAAAGTACAGAAGGTCGCCGTCTCATGATTTAGGAGAGAATTATCAAGACCGAATCCAATAAACGCGAGCCGCACGCCAGACTCGGTCGCTATGTTGTCCTGCGGCTGGAAATTAAGATCAAGCGTTTACAGCCTCGACGATTGGCTCTGTATAGAGTAACGCAAGATATGAGAAGAGTATAATTTTAAGGAAAAAGTTATTATGTTAATATTCCGTTTCGATTCTCAACAAATATATACGGAATATTCGTCAACGTTATCGCAGCGATATAGTTAATAAAAGGATCGCTTGCAAGAGTAGATGGTATTTGAGAAAAGATTGATAAACAAATCAGCAGACTACATTCCTGGAATTCTTAATTAATTCACATTGGAAGATAAATTTAGTCTGTGCGTCAAAGTCGACAGTTTTTATCAATACGTTCTTTTTTTTAGGACAACGTGTATATTGCTTTTTTATCGGCTCTTTATCTACAGTACCGCCAGCGACATTGTTATTATTGAAGTGAATGTTCGATGAGACAATATTTATCAGCGCTGATTAAGGTAACTGAGCTGTTTTTTTGTTAATATAAAATGCATATACACGCAGTTTAGATTGCGCTAATTAATGAGCTCGTTGATGAGTGTACTGACTTTTATGTTTATTTGATATTTACTGCCACTGCCAATGATGCAAAATAAAATATAGTTTATAGCTGCTATAGCATAGTAGCAGATCCAATATACGGCACCCCGACATAATATACACTCTGCGCGTATATAGATCGTTAAGAAGCAAATAGAGAAAAAACTGTGTTATTTTACTGTGGTTTGGTAGCAACTCCACGGTTGTTTCCACATGCTCGCATACGCGGTTAGCCTGGCGATGACTACATAGCAGAGCTGTTCCCAGGTCTCGACAGCTTTAGTCCTCCCAATAATGTCTCCTACGCATCAAAGAGCAAAAGTAGATCCCCGGAAAAAGTGAGAATCACGCCGAGCACTAGACGCTCTATCACGCATATATAAAGCGCTCCATGCATAAGTAAGAAGAGATACGTCATTACGACGGGACGATATTAACACGCCTGCTCGCTTTTGCCTCTATCTCTCTCTATTTCGGAAATCGAAAAGGGACTTCTCATTCCTACAGGAGCGAGATCGAGCGGAATATGGGAAAATCCGCGGTCGGAGAAGTTGTTATGACAGTCAGCGGTGGGCAATCCATCACGACTCCGTATATATATTCCGCAGAAGATTCCCGACGGGTCTCTCTCTCTCTCTCTCTCTCTCTCTCTCTCTCTCTCTCTCTCTCTCTCTCTCTCTCTCTCTCTCTCTCTCTCTCTCTCTCTCTGACTGTATGTACTCAAGAGCCGGACCAACTTATCCAATATTTAAGGTTTTGTCCCTCGCGGCGCGCCGCTGATATATCACTGGCATTAATATATATTTGCGGGGGAGATAACTTGGCCGATACGCGAGAGTCGCTCCGATCTTTCGGGGGATGTGGACGACAATGGCGTGACCGAGCGACGCAGTGTACTCCGTTAATATTGACGGGACATATCGCCTTTGACAGAAGAGATTGACAAAATGCGTTGGGATTTTATTTCTGCCCGAGAGTTGCGTATAAGGCTGTATCTATCTTCACGGAACGACTGAGATAATGGAGTGTCAGATGATGCATTGTATGTGTTTTCATTCCAATGTATCTTCGTATATTCGTATATGAATTTCAATGTTTGCCCATCAGCAGAAGAATAGTTCATATATAATAAGAGCTAATTATATATTGATCAATTCATAAACATATTATCACGCAGATACATTCAAAAAGAGGAGTTATTAAACTTTCCTATTAAACTGGCTGCAGTCTCCACAATGGGAAAACTTAGTGAGACTGCTCGATATATATCAGCTGATATCCAATCAAAGTTATTTTTTCAATCCAAGTGCAATATGCGCGTTCCAAAGCGTTTATTACACACTTACGGCTCAGCGACTCAGAAAAGTAAATTGATACGGTTAAATAATTGCCGGCCAACTTGATTGGCAATACATCAAGGTGCCCCGTATACGTATATATACATGTATCCCGCCGACTAATTTATCACATTGTACTTTTCGCGAGGTTTGTATAATAATATACGCATATATACACGACTCTCTAGCTTTAAAAAATCCGAAGACATTTTCCATACACGGTTCTAATTATCATCCGGCTATTTATGTGGGAACGGCCGATATTGGAAGCTGCGCAACGCGCAATCGATTTCGCTCTCGCCGCGAAAACGCGCGAGCAGCGCTCTCGATACCCCTCGAAGAATTATAATTACAAGCCCAACGATTGTAATAGCTCGTTGAACGCGGCGCGCCGCTGCCGCCTTACAAGTGAATTCGCGTTGACCGGGTTGGTGATTGATAAAATAATTTCAATCTCCCATTAACATTCGTTACCCGGCGCGCATGCGCATATATCTAAAAGCCTCTAATATACACAACACAAAGCAGCGGCGCCCATGAATTTATCTGGCCAGCTGTGTATATATATATATATATATATATATATATATATATATATATATATATATAGCAACGATCCGCTCGTTATTAATAGTCCGACATTACTTATTTCGCCAGACGACGTATACACGCGGTAATCGTAGTAAATTATCATTAAGCAGTGCAAAAACGAGTGAGCAGAGCTTATGTCAAAGTAGATAATGCGCACTTGCGAAATTAAATCCTGCCCGCGCGCGCACGCGTATATGTATATATATATATATATATATATATATATATATATATATATATATATATATATATATATATATACCACGTAAAGTGGAAATCGCCTTAAAGAAGCATTATATGGGTGTAGTATACGTATATAGCAGCTATACTATATACTAGAGAGACAGAAGAGACACAGCGGCGGTGTGTGTGTGTATGTATGTGTACAATAACGGGCAGGAGGCACGCAAAGGACGCCTCGCAGCTGCTATGGGCTGTTGCTGCTGCTGCTGCCGCTGCTGCAATGAGATTGCACGTCGTCCGCGCGCATCAAGACCGATTTACAGGCGCATCAAAGAGATTTACCGGCCGAGACGTGCGTTTCCAGCCGGCCACGACGACGAGTGGGACTATGGAGTCGCGCTGTTGCTGCTGTAATTAAAGCGTGCGCAGTCGACAGAGACGGTGTCGCCGCGGTGTCTGACTGTTGATGCTTTTTCTTTTTAGATCTTATAAGCGCGAACGGAGGATATATCGTAATCCTTCTAAAAGCTATTGAGTTATCAATGGAGAATTAGCTTGGAATGAATCGTAAATTTCAGTGGGAGAATAAAGCTTGTGGTATATACTTTACAACTATAGTAAGTGAATCCATAAAGAAATATCAATATAAGCATGCTTTTGAAACGAAATATTTGAAACGAGATTTACACACAGCTATACGACTGCACGCAACGTGATGTAGATCGAGTCCGAAAATTCGTGGTCTCTTTCCCTATTATGTCTCTCCGAGTATATATATATATATATATATATATATATATATACGGCCACGGCAGAATTTAATATAATTATACGATACGGTATAATGAGGGTCAATTTAAATAATACGCCAAAGCCAGACGCGACTATTCCTTCCTACGTTAATACATCAGAGACGGTCTCTGTGCATAAATACACGAGAGCCGCGGGAACACATGTCCGGCACGAAAAAATGTGTACAAAGCGGGGAAAGAACGCAGCGGTGAGATGATATCTACGCTTGAAACGGCCGAAATAGCCGGGGTAATAACAACCCCGCCTGCTCCGCCAATTAGAGCGTGCGGCGCCCAATTCGCATAGCGTAGCATATAACATATAACGTGACACGGCTATACTTCCGCGTATAGAGCTATGCGTTTTTTTTCTCCAGTGGATTTCTGCAGTGAGAATTCGGGTTTACAATGGCGCGCGAGCGAAGGCTCGTTTCAGTGCTTTATATATATACGAGTTTCGGAGAAGGGACAAAAATTGGGATATATCTTTTAATTGGCGCACGGGAATCCGACAAACGGGGCGTAGTGCGTGTTAATTATAAAATCACAATGAATTTATCTAAACGCGTCCTTAATTTCAAATATCTGATTGCGCTTGGGCAATGACCATTCGCCGAAACACCATAAGTACAATAAATACCCAAAACGTCATAATATACCTCGAGGGAAAGAAAAAAAGAAACGACGAAAGCGTGCGCTCGAAAAAAAGCCAATGAACGCGTTCTACACGAAGCGCACCCCATTCGAGACACCCTCCTCCCGCACACCTCGTCTCAGCTCTCGTGTTCTTTCGTTCGACTCCTCTCTCTCTCCGCTACTTTTTTTCTAAGCTCATTAAGGTCATTTTCCTCAGCTACAGCGCGCAATACTGCATATACAGCAGCAGGTCGCGCGAAAGGGTCCGGATATAATCGTAATGCCGCGGCGCATACAAACGGCCGCTAATGGCGCGGATGGCTTTTGTTGTTTTTAATTAACCCTTTCTTTCAAGACGCGCTCGCGGGAACGGTTAAAAGCGGCGGAATACCGGGAGGAGCACAAAGCGAAGCGGGGGTTATACGAAGAGAACTTCCGGCGAAATTCATATGCGCGACTACCCCCTGCTTCCAGAGCTTTTTCTCGAAGGCGCTATCCCGCGGGAGATGTAAATACGCGAGAATCGCACCGCTGAGAGACGAGGACAGAAGTTCGCGGGAGGAAATTGCGCGCTTATCTAATTACCCTTTCTCTCTGGGCGCAGCAGTGCGCGGCTGTGTAGCTCGAAGGGAAGGGAGAGGGAGGGTGGTACAGGAGCTCTAATTGACGTCGTCCGTGGCCTTCGGAAAGGAAGGTCTAATCACTTGCTCCCGCGCGCCCAGTTTGCTCCTGCGGTGCGCGTTCCGGTACTTTGATAATGCGCGTCTCCTCTTTTTTTGTCCTCTTTGCTGACGCTTCGCCAGAGTTACTAATTGAATATTTACTCGCTCTGAGCTACTTTTTATTTTAATTTATAACAAAATATTGTATAACTGCTCTACAGATATAAGTTGATGAATATTTTATTGGAGCTTTTTTAAACTGCTTGACACGCGTTCAGCGACGCAATATAATATAACATCCTATCTTGAGTTCGCGATGGGCATTTAGCGATCATTAACATCGCGGGCGCACGACTACAGGAGAAACGTGAGCTAGCGCCGGTTAATAATTGGCGCGCGTGCAGTGGAAAAGCCATAGAAGATACATAAAAATTTACGTGTCGGCGCTTTGTCGTGGTCACGAGGCGCGCGCAGCTGTCAATCACCGGTGATACGAGAGGCGACACATTAATCTCGGCCTGACCGCATCATCGTCGTATATCCTCGATCCTCCTCTTTCTCTATCTCTTTCGCTCTTTGCGGTTTCGAGAGTATATAGCGGATCTTACGACCTCTCGCATGGCGGTCGCGCGCGGCCGATATTATTGCGACGACTTACACAATAATTACAAGAGAATCATGCGGTGCGCGCAGCTTTCGCAGTAGTTGAATTATTACTTAATGCGCGCGCCGCGAAAAGGGATATAATAGCCGTCGTTTGTACATACACACGCACACACACATACACGCTTTGAAGACCCTTTAGTCACGATGTTTCCTTTTATCGCGGCTCAACTTTCGCGCACGTGTGAATAATGATTTTTTGTTATCTGCGCGCGCGGGCTAAGCTGACTAACCGTCGGGAAATAATAATATAAAACCGAATAAATCTGCGAGCTTTCGTCTGCTATTATATGCAGCTCTCTAGGCTCTAATGGCTTTTCTCGCCTGTTTGTGTGTGTGTGTAATTTTGTAATTGCTCTTTGTCAAGCGACGTGTATCACAAGTTTTCGGCGATGATAACATAATATTGGTGGTGCATCGACCGCGCAGAGAATTTCGAACATTATCACTTCTAGCTATATATAATGGCACAATTAACGGATACGTATTTCTCGCGCGGGGGGATAAAAAGACTCACGCGAGAAATCGCGCGTACAGTGAAATACGAGCTTTACATGTTTATAAGGCATCCTCATAACTTTTCTCACAACCGCCGCCGCCGCGCCGACTCGTGAGAAATCGATCGATTACCTCTCTTAAGCCAGTCACGAAATGCGACCTCCGCAAAAACTGGACGTCCGAGCTGACAAATGTTCGCTCGTCCCGACTGATGTCTTTTTGGTTGGCTTTCCTGAAGCGACTTTTTCATAGTTGATGAAGTCATTTATTTGGCCTCGAGCTCAGAACAGGCCGAAAACAAACTTATTTATTTCGTGCTTTCGCTAAATTAACGGTTATAGCAATATTCGCAGTCGCTCGATGTATACAAGCTACTTATTTATACAATTAAGCATATATACTTATCGCATATTCATTGGCGATACACGATGCAATAATTCGTCGTTATCGGAGTCCGCGGAAAACAAAAGTAAATAAGCCTACATCCATCGCACCGACAAGATATAGATTCTCTCCCATCAGGACCTTATCTCTGTATAGATAAATCCTTCGGCCGTCAAGCGACACCGTTTATCATATAAGCGAAGCTCGGCTAAAGTAGCTCGCAGGAGAAGACAAGTGTGAGCGCGTGCCTAGTACATAATATAAACGCGGGGCGAAAAAGATAAGTTGATATAGATATAAGAAAAATGCGGCCAGGTACGGAAATTACTTTTATTTATTACGCCTCCGAGACTGATAGCGAAATCGTATCACTTTTCTCTTCTACTAAAAGCTTCGGATCATCGAGCAGTCGGCTTTACCGAATAGTTCATGAAACCTCTTCGCGAATCTTAATTCTCACGCAAAGTTCGTTTTTACTCGACATACCTTCACTATAATATATGTATATCATGTGCTCCCACACATTTCCAGAATGCAGGCTTACGCCTACAGTTTCTTGCGATCGGATTTAGGGAGGAGGCAGCGCGCGGGCGACGCGCCAGGACAAGAGACAAATAACGCTCCCACGAGGCGCTACTCGCACATTAATCTGTATCAGGCCGGCGCCGTCAATATTTAATCGTAATCTGGCGAATTGCCGAGGCTTACGCGAGAGCTGCTCAGATCGATCAGCGCGTAACCCGTCGGATCGCACGCGACTGCGCTGTCTTTATAAGCTTAAATTATGTATATGCATAGCTTGGGCCAAAGCAAGGTGCGCGAGCTTTTTTCTCGAAACACGGAAAGGTGCGCGTGGGAGCTAGGAATGCTTCTGATTTCGTTTCAAGAAAGCTTGAGGTATATATCGTCGGTTAGTCGGTTATTCATTGCGGGTTTGGCGAAAGTTATAGCAGTGTTTCCTGGTCGTATATCAGTTCATGGTGTCACTTAAGAATTAAATATATGTATATGCGTATTTATACCTCTTTTATAATATAAAGTAGAATATCTGTAAAGGATATATTATAGAAAAAGCAACGAACGTGCAAGAGGAAGTCGGCGTAACGTTTCGAGCTCGAAAAGCCTTATTTTTCCAACACAGCTCCCTCGTAAACACGCAAACGCGAAAAGCCCGATTCCCCCCGCATTGTCAAAGAGACCGCCGACGTCGTCGTCGTAGTAGTCGTCAACGTATAAGAATGAACGGGTGTGTCGTAAAAGCCGCTACCGCCGTCGGCGCCTCCGCTGTTTACAGTATGCCTGATCCGTCGTCGTCGTCGTCGTCGCGGCCCACCGGCGAGTTTGCCTCGTCTATTTCTGCACCTTTGACTCATGTGCAGCAGCTTTCCGCGCGTGCGAGTTTCTTGTAGATTGAGCGATTAAATGCTCGAGCTGTTCTCTCGCGGTTGCATTTGACGTTGATTAACCAGCTTTTAATGAGCTCTTTCAGGCGCGCGGTGATGCGCTGCCGGGAGAAGGACAATGGCTTTTTGTATAGGCCGAAAGAATATTTTGGCTCGATTCGTGTGGTTTATTCAGGTATACGGATATACATTCAAGTGCACGATGGTTATAACGCTGCGGTCCAATAGTGGAGATGCGATGATTACCATGCATAATATATACAGGTTGGTTTTTTTTTTCTTAATCATCTCTCGTCTCGGGCCCGCTCAGTATGTAAGTTTTCGAATTCTTTGGTTTGACATTTTCAAATTTGAGCGCATCAATCTCAGCGCTAAATCGTCGATCAAAACGCGAAGGATGACAATGATCAAAGGCTTGACCTTTCTCAGACACTCTTCCAGACAGGATCTTTCACCTCGTCAGTTTGGAGAAAAAGAAAATAAAATTAATACGCTGAGTATCATTTGAATGGACAGTCCTTCGAGTAAGTTTTACCCCGTACCTCAACTTATTTTGAGTGTACACTCGCTCTTCGACGAATGAGCGAGTTGCCGTTCCGAAAACGACCTGTATAACTCGACCGGAAAACCAGGAAACACAGGATTATCTAGAAAATCCCCGATCATTAACACTCCAAATCTCTTCCCCGAAACAGAATACAAGAAAGGAACTTGCCTCGGACTGTACATCCAGCAAGCATCCTTAATAACCCAAAATGCGCTCTCGTCCACAAGATAAATGCGACGCATTAGCATCTCCCGCTCGCGCATATATGATTCATGAACGCGACGCTGCATCCTCGCGTTCGATCATTCTCGCTCACCCACACTTATTATCATACACAGACACACACATATATACGAAGCCAGCATTAGCATTGGACTCGCGTTAGACGTATATGTTACAGCGAGCAACCGCTCGCCTGAAGTCTTAAAACTCCGTATAATACTATGCGCCATATATTTTTTACGGGGGAGTCGATTTCACCCCCGTGTATATATATGTGTGTGTGTGTATGGTGTGTGTACATCACGCAGGAAAAGCGAGAGAAGCCGCCGAGTCACTTCACCGCGGGGAGCGTGAAACAACACCCCGCGAAACGGCGGTAATTTACAGGGAGACGGGTGCAGGAGGAAGTGCGTTTATTAAGGCGTTCGCTCGCGCTCCGGCAGTGTGTCACTTTCGGCTACGCCTTGCATAAGTCGTCGAGCGACTGATTTAAGGGAGCTCGGGTTATTATACCGGCGGGCGTGAGAGCAGAGCGCTTTTTTTTACTTCTACTCGGCGTCCGTTTTTGAGTTATTACTCTGCTCGCGAAGTATATATACGCACGTCACCCGAAAAAAGCAACGACAGTATCGCGTCTGTTGATGCGGTATCAAAATACCTTCGACAGAGTGCAATCATCGCGTAGGAAGAAAAAACTCGTCGAGCATCGTCCCGTGAAAGTACAAAACGCCTTTTTCCACGCGCACTCTTTTTCTCGGGTAATTTCGAGCTCTGTGCGCCGAGCGAGCGCAACTCTTTCCATCGCGCAGCTGCCGATGACGAGGTGGCACGAGGAGACCGATGAAAGACGCAGATGTTGCCTTTCAACCCTGTCGTTATATACGAGCGTGCGAGCGAGCGCCTTACTTACACTCGTTCGACTTACGACGCGGAAAGCCTTTGGCTCGTTGAGCGATTTGTTTCCGGATGAATTGGTCGCTGAGTGCCGGGGCGTCGTTGTTCCCTTTACTTTCGCTTGTTTTTCGACCCTCCCGTTTTACTCGCGAGTTTGTCCTCCTGTGTACGTAATTTCACTTCTCGGAATTCTAATTTTGGTTGCGGCTGCGATTATATCGTCGACCCAAATATATACGCGCCTCGTTTCCATCATAACTCGTCATCCGCGTCCATGATATACGTCAGTCTCGATTCAATTAGCGAATTACCGGATTCATCGAATCGTTCGCGTTTTGTCCGACATATTTTTGCGGCAGCGCCGCATTAAAACGCGTGCCGATGGAGCATACACAGCGATGATACGGCGACCGACGAGCAAAAATGCTTAATTGCGCGCACGTCGGTCCTAATGGTCTGTATAAACGATACTCGAGAGATTACTCCGATTATATTCGAACGACTGCGAATAATGCGAGAAAGGAGGGCTAAGGAGGAAAGAGCGGATATATGCGCGTAATTTGAGGTGTGCACGCGTTAAAGCGAATGGTCAAGAAAGAAAATTGGCATCGGCTGTATACAAGTGATTAATAATGCAATATTATCCGCTACTCGAACGCGTATGAAGACTAAATAACGTTTTAATTCAATACTCATATATATATAGCCGGACGTAAAAAGACGAACACGTTGTTTCACGGCACGTAGTCGAGCTTTTTATCGGCGGTGGATAAAAAACATTAAGTGGAAAAGAGAGAATGTATGATGAGAAGCCGCGCAGCGGCAGTGCATAATTGAGAGCGTTTACGCATAAAGCCAATTACGCTATACGCTCGATCGGAAAACGTCCATAATACGGTTTTGTTTCAATCGTTATCGCGAATCCGTTTGATTTTACGCAGGCAATTTACGAATCGTCACTATAGAACCCGAGAAAAACAATAAATAACGAAAATCGCATTAAAGAACAAATGAGTTTCATCACGGGACAGCTATAGCGTCCAATATAAATATAGCGAAAGGGAGCGCGAATCACGCTGGACCCAGCTCCATCCCATTCTCATGATTCTTTACTGTTCCTCGGAGACGAGGACAGCGACGAGGGATTTCCATAGGAGCAGCATATATCCGATCGTTAGCGCGACTTTGAAAACCTTCCTCTCTCTCTCGCTTTCATCGAAAAAAACAAAGACTCGTTCACACTCTCCTTCAGGATTTTCGAGCCGCCGCGGCTATCCCGGGGCGACGTATAAATAAAGCAGGCGCGCGTACACCTAGGGGGTGGGAGAGGCTGAGAGAAAGCACTTGAAGAGTATATAGGCGCGACGAGCAGTCGGCTGACACACGCGCGGCAAATGAAAAATGCCGAGACGGACGATCAATGTAAATATATTCATGACGTGGGGTGGCGTTCTGTGGGAGCCGAGAGAGAGAGAGAGAGAGAGAGAGAGAGAGAGAGAGAGAGAGAGAGAGAGAGAGAGAGAGAGAGTGAGTGAGACAGAAAGCCGACTTTTATAGACGAGAGAAAAAAAGGGAGGGGGAGCGAAGGACGGAGGAGGACACACTTGGACGGCACATAATTCACTCTTTGGCAGTTCATTACAATTTAAAAAAGGCCTTTGTCAGCATATTACCCCCGTGTGTTTTTTTTCCTTCTCTCTCTCTCTCTCCTTCTCCGGACGTATATAGTATGATACACGATACTTCTAACACACAGATTCGCTCGAAGCGCTGAACAGATATTTTTTCCTCGTGTGTGTATGTCGAGCTGTCGGAGTAGGCTATTCTTTATATTCTCATATATGTATATAAGAGAAGAAAAGAAATCGAGCGCGTGAGACGATGATTTTTTTTTCGTACCGCGATATGTGTCGCTCCGCGTGTGTGTGTCGTAACTCTCGAGGACGCGCGCACGAGAACGTCATTTGTAAATACAGGATATATATATAAGGCGAGCGAGGCTTTTCTTTTCTCGAGCTGCAGCTCGTTAAAGGACTTTTCGAGAGGCGGACAACTTTTATGTCTTCTCTGATGCGCTCTTTCAGGCGATTGATATTGACTCCGCATCGGGAGTAATAAGCTGCGGGCGTGATAAATTTACGGCGCAACTTGTGCGTGCGCGTGATATATACACGTTGGAAGATCATTCATGGGAGTATACGTATATATAAGTACGTACACTGGCTTTTAATGGCCGTCTATATAAATTTCTTCATCCCGACTTACGTCGAGCGGGTAAAAATTGATTTTTCAATTCACCATATAACTTACAATATATACATCTCTATCTGATATGTCGCCCGACGGTGCATTTTGAGCAGGAAGAACAAAATAAAGCATAAACCAGCCCGAATTATCACTCACTCTCTCTCTCTCTCTCTCTCTCTCTCTCTCTCTCTCTCTCTCTCTCTCTCTCTCTTTCTCCCTCCCCGCACGCAGAGAGTCCCAGTGGACCAGCTCGTTTAGATGGAAATATCTCTCAAGCCCTTCGAGCAAAACTGCGCGGAAAAATTCGCCAATGCAGTGGCGAGCGAACGAATCGCCGCTGCCACCCAGCAATATAATGGCCAGCCTCGACCCCGCGAAGATATAGCGCGCGCAGAAGACGTGTGCGGTGGACGCGCCGAAGAGAAAATGCAGCAGTAGCAGCAGCCGCGCGCAGCCTCCCCAGGGACACGAGAGCCGGGACGAAATTGATATGTATTCCGCGCTGCCTCCAATCTATCGCGCCGGGGTCAAGCAGGCGGAATTTTAAGCGCGATACATTTACGGGCCGGCCAGACCTCTATTTCGAATTTATATATATAAACGGGAGTATTGTGTCCGCTTTGAATTTATGATTTCTCCGCGCTCGATTTCTCGACGGCGCGGGAGAAAAATACTATATGCGGGGAAATATATCGAAATCGCAATAATCGAAGCCCTGTTTTTGTTTATACATGTGAAACACCAAGAAATATATATATAGGCATGATAATTGCACGCGGCGCGGTATAGTGTAGAGGAAGATGAGCGAGCCTCGCGCATTGAAATGAAATGCGCGTATATAGCGGAGTCTATACGTTTCGCAGCTTACGAGCGCATAAAGTCAGCGGACTTATAACTCCAGTGCGCGCGCGCGAGGGGCGGCGGCGAGCGCTTCTCAATCTTCCGAGGGATGGCAGTGGTCATCGCGGGAAAATTGAATTCTGTCCCCCAGGACGTGCCCGTAAAGCCTATACGAGCGTAGTATACGCGAAGGATTATGTCGGCGATCAATAATTCATCGCTTATATTTATATTCATCCTTCGGCTTATATATTCTGATGACCGATGTGTATATATGTTTCTTCTTGTAATTTAAAATATGTTGCGCGCCCGTGGCGGTGGATTGTTCTGAATTTCAGAATATAAGGCACTCACCATGTGGGACCCAGCCGTGACGACAGTTTTCACAACAGCGCAGGTGACGCTTTCCAGGTGTGAAGGACTCGCAGGTACAGCCGTTGACGGTACATCTGATAGACTGGAAAAGGCAAAGAAAATATTCAAAGCTCGAGTCTATTAGCAAGCTATCGTAAAAAGTAATGTCTTAATATACAACCAGCTGTACTTATACATAAAGCTCAACCCCACCAGTAGCAGAGGCCATAAATTTTTCCTTTTAAAATCAGCCATCCTCGTGTCTCCAGGCTAGCAGCGTCGAGGTTACGATAATGAGGGAGCTCATAATAATTCAAGTGACCGTTTCGGCGTACATAACGTCGCCCCGGCGCGATGCGAAGGGTGAAAGCACGCGGGGTCGTCGGGATTTTTAAGGAACCGTGAATATTTTTCGCCCTACCGTAGCGTTAAAATTAAGCCCCTGGGAGCACGCTGCAGCCTTCGATTTCTCCGCGAGCATCAGAGCTTTTCATAAACAAAAAAGACGAGGCGAAAGGGATGCAGAGTCACTCCTTCGGGCACTCCCGCGGCTATATGCTCCGATGGGGGGAAGGGGGTTACGCCTGAAAGTTTCATTAGAGGGAGTCTTATTATGCAGGGGGTATAAGAGGCAAATTTTTTTACAGATATTTCGTTTTGGCCTGCTAATCACAAGATATTGCCTTGTTTGTCGGGAATACTGTTTTCTTTTTCTGAAAATTCACAGCGATCGTCGTAGGCTATGAAAACAATGTATCAAACCAATCTCTATACGCGCAAGCTTAAAAGCCACATTCGCTCGACAGGCAGGGGGGTTGTGGGAGCCTGCTATAGGCAGCTCGTTGTAAGGCGCGGCGTGTGCCGTTAATATAAAGACAAATGAATCGCGGCGTGTGTTGTTGCGCTGCGCGCGCGACCCTCCTACGCCATGTGTCTTTATATACAAGCCTATATACGACTTGCTGCCGGCTAAAGTACCAGCGAACGCCGATTTTTCCCGCACAAGCGCGCGGCGGCATCATTAGATAATCTACGGCTTGAAAAGTTTTGTACGTCGTGTTTCTTCGTGCCTCTGTAAAATTACGAGTTAAACGCAAATGTCATTTTCGCTCCGAGGAACGGCTGCGTGGTCATAACTTGATGTATTAATAAGTATTTAATTAATGCTATATATTAGGGATGTATATAAAAACGCGAAAGCAATCATCCGAAATATAATTTAAGAAGAGGCTCACCGCGCAAATGAGTTTTCTCACCCGTTGTCGAAAATTTTAATAACAATTAAAGTGGACGTCCGCGCGATGACACTCGAGCATGAAAAGGGCGCGATACAGACTGCACATTAAGTTCGCGAGTGCAATAACTCACTATACCGCACGCGGCTTATTAAGTATACTGCTTAAGACCCATGAATAAAGTAATATAAAGACAAATGAAGCGACGACCCCCCCGTGGCCATGCGTCTCTATAAAATGCGTTATACATGCGGGAGTAAGAAGAAAACGACAAAACTTCCAGAGCCTATACATATACACCACGGGACAAAATTTTCGCGCGCCGAAATTTTATTAACTCGACGCGAGGCGTTATTTATGCGTCGTCGCGCGGCGAGCGACAGATTATAAAACGATGCCGGGACGAGCTTTAAAAGAAAAGGCGGTAACCGTCCGCGAGAATAAAGGACGAGAGAGAGGGAGAGAGAAAGAAGAGAGTTTCTTGCTCGTGCGCATACTTTTACGATTTTTTCACGGCTCGGCTCTTACGCGCAGCCCTGCCCCGAAGAATTCCACTGCGGCGTATATGTGTGTGTATGTTGCACGCGCTCCTCTATGTGTATTATTAAAACTCGGCCTCCTTTCGCTCAGCTCTCAAAACTCGCCTCGATTTTCATGGACTCTGGGTGCCGTGTGTCCCAGCAGCCACAGCGCATCTCGCGTCGGGGCAATAACGTTTTTACGAGTCACGAAGCATTTATTACTCGCGCTCGCGCGTTTATTATACGCCGCACGTGTATATAGCTATATATCGTCGTCGTCGCCGTCGTCTTCGTCGTCGCACAGGTGCGGAGAAAGAGAGAGAGAGAAAACTGCACTCGCAGAGAATAATCGGAAGTAACGGGGCACACCCGGTTGCTACTGTTGGGCTTTTTTTGCTGCTTGTATATACATATACTCGCGGCCGAGATTGCGTATGACAAAACGACGCCGGCGCCAGTTTATATTTATACACTGCAGAGCAGCTGTCTGTCCTTAACGAAGTTTTTGACTGCGGCTGAAATCACGGCGAGCGTGCGCTTTCCACTTATTTGCAATTTTCGGTTGCACACGCATAAGCGTGGTATATATATATATGTACGGCAAGTGCCGTTAAAAAAGCCGAGGAACGGATGTGGCGGCAAAAAGTCGAGCCCCGGAATGTTTATTGAATTCGAGAGGCTGATTGCACGCGAGTAGCGCGCGAGCACGCGCGGCAGTTAATGTCACAGCTAATTGCCACGGACTGAATTCGAGAGAGCGAGGCTTCATTAATTTGAAGGAGCAGTAGCGGCGGACAAATTAATTAAGTGTACGGATCAATTAAGCTTTCCAAAAATATATATACACGCCGCGCGGCGTATGCACCCGGCTATATATTCCGCAGCGAGTGAGACGTAGTTGATTGTTGTATATATATAATACATATTATAAGGTCTGCGCGTGCAGACTCTTTGCTTACCGTTGAATTTATGAAGTTGCTTCATTTGCCGGCTATGCGTGTAATTTAATTTTTTGCCCTCGAGGTGAAAGTCCAGGGACAGTTATATACATGGGCAGTTCGAAAATTAATTTACTTCTCATCTCTCTGTGTTCAGCTCTGCAGTGTATATATACTGCGTTTACAACGCACTCGATGCACAAAGCGAACCGATTTTCTCACGCGGACGAGCGAGCGTCAGATTTTTCCATGCCCAAGCCAGTGATACGCGAAATATCGAATTAGAGATTAATACCGACCGAATTAATTTACCATCTAATTAATTACAGGTCGCGAAATGTATTCAAATTGCAGGCTGCTGCGCTCGGCGAGATGATTAAAAATTCATGTATAATAATCTGCAGCGGAGAACTAATACTATATCGCGGGAGATCTATATATATATCGGTAACTCAAATCTTTCATCAATTATGCACGAAAATCCCGATCGCCAATGAAAGATTATATTATGAGCCGCACGCGAGTAGCCAGCTTACTTTAATATTCCACTGGCGTCCTTGATATGCATAATTCCGATCAATCCATTAGTACCGTATTAGAAACGAATTCTCATTACAGAAAACTATCCTGCGCAGTTTCCCTTTCCTCTCGCTGATGTGCATATACGCATGCCCATATACATGCGTATAATATAATTTACCGGAGGGGGAAGATGGAAAAATAAAGAAGCGAGACGAAAGCTCGTAAACGATGATAATTTTGTCCTAATCTTAAGTGTATCGCCGTTATAAACCGAGCGCGAGCCTCGGGACTGGACATCAAAAAAAGGGCCATCAACGCGATGATCCACGCGTAAAAATCAGTCGGAGATCGCGGGGACTTATCGTTACGAGCCCATCGCTCATGCATGTACGTGAGCTTCGCAGACCTATTATACAAAGCGTTCGTCGCGTTGAGACGCAGACTTCAGAGTTTCAAATTTTAATTTACACTTTTTCGTAAACCATTGCTTACGGTATAGCATCATGATTATTTCATTAATAGCTATGTTCGACAAGTTTTCAGTAAAACTTCGAAAAGCACACGACTGCAGCGATACGACCCGCAGTATCGTGTTCCAAGCTCTGAATCAACAAATTACAGCCGAAACTTCAATATCCCTCGGCAAGTTTTTATAACCATCCTGTAATAATACAAGACCGCACGGGCAACTCTCTCCCACACCCATATATACGCATCATCAACTTCGGCTGCAGCCGGCGCGTTACAACAGTATACAGCGCACACTGGAGTGAGATGAGCAGACTACAACAGTGGCTTACGCTGAATTTCTGTCCCGCGCTTAATCTGCGCCGATTTTCCAAAAGCTGTTTCGAACTTGAGTATACACGCGCGAGAGTGTGTGTATGTGCTCCAGCGGCTGACTCTCGTGTCCGATGAGCGAGTTCGAACAATCGTGTTTAATGAACAAGGCTAATCTTCCATTTGCGCGAACCGCGCGTATCTCTCTCTCTCTCTCTCTCTCTCTCTCTCTCTCCCTCTTTCCCTCCCTCTCTCTCGTTCATCACTGCAAATTAATTTGGCGCAGGTCGGAATTAAACCTCAAGTATAAAGCTGATCGCACGTATATACGCACGTTCGCGCTCGAGTTTCCGAGCCTATTAATGAGCCCGGGGATTTGGTTGCAATCGTTGGCCCTCTTCTCGCTGTTGCATCAGTATATGAATCGCCAGAGCGCGGGATGTATGTATGCAGCGGAGGAACACTGGCGGGTATATATATGCATGCGAGATTAATGAGCGAAAAGAGTCATTGCCCATGTGCGCGTGCGTGCCCACTGTCGTTGATGATTAATTGTGAGCTGCTAGAGAGCGAATATCGAGCGACGCATGGATTTTTAGATTTTTTGACACTATTTAATACGATATTTTGTACAGTTTTTCATTATAACGGGAGATTAATTATGTCGTTCGAGGTACGGCAATATCGATGAAGCCGTAAAATAAATATACAAATTTTCTACTTTGAGCGGCGGAAGCGTGTTCAGACACGCCGCGCTGGATAATTATATTCGTTCGCAAACAAATGTATATATGGAAAGTGTCCTTTATTAATTTCGATTCGACGAGTACCTCGTATCAAAACGTGCGATTAACACGTTTAATAACCACGAACACACTAACGTGTATATATAAACTTCAAAGCAGTCGCACGACCGCCCTTACAAGCAACACACGTCATTTTCCATATAACATACGCGAGAAATTCGCGCTCTAGCGTAAAAAAATAACGAGACGAAATGCCGGCCACGTATGTAATTTGTGCATACTGGCCTATTGTCGCGCGCGCGACAGTATACCATACAACGGCAATTTCGGGTGATAAACGCGCTTCTTTCAAATGTAGCGGAATTAACCGGGAGACCAGGAAAAAAACAGAGCGCGCGCGCGTACTCGTATAAGAGGGCGATAACGGCGATAAATATATATCCTCGAAAGGCGACAAAGTATAGAGGAAGAAGACGGCTGCTCTGATGGACGGCACCCCCAGGAGCACTAAGTCACTCGGCTTATGCTAACCCTATGCGTATATGCGCGGAATAATACCGGCGATTGCCGAGAGGAGCAGAGGGGGGCAGAAAGAGAGCCAGAGCAAGTAGGCGACGAGGATGGGGGGCTGATTTGCGGATTTGCTGGCCCGGGCTATGTATACTTGGACAGTTTTCTCTACGCGGGATTAGATATTTATTTACGGTGCAAGCGATTTACTCGCCGCGACAATTTGACTGTGTTCGCGTGTTTATTGTTGTTTGCTTATGACGCTGCAGAGTTTATTAATTTTCGTAAAGCCACCTGTTTCGCGCTTTCTGACGGACGACTGTTGTGACGTCAATTCGATATTCCAGCTTAATTTCTCGTACATTCAAAAAACACGGGCATTTCATGTCGCTTCGGACTAGCAAATTATTATCCTAATCCCGTAATAGTCGAAGAATTGCGGTGCAGCGTTGTCAGAGAGTTGCCTCGGACTCAGCGTCGACTTATGCATGTGTATAACCCCTCAAAGAAAAAAAACAGAAAGGATTAATTCGTACCGTCAGGTCCACTTCGCACACGCTCGGCGGCCGAGAAAGAAAGCCGGCGAACGTCATCTCAGGCGGAAAAAGAAGATGTCCAGGCCGAAAAACGAGTCTGGCCGCCGTCCGGTAAAAAGGGTCGTAGCTGCTCAATTATTTAGGGAAATTGTTAAATCTGCGAGAGTAGCCGAGAGTCTTGACCCCTGGGAGTTGGGGCGAAAGGTCCGCTGGTTTTTCTCGAAAGGAAAATTGGTTTTTCACGTGTCGACGAGCGTAAGCATTATAATAATGCCACGCGCGCGCGTATATATATACCGGCAGGTAGATGAGCACAGGGGCTATATATATACAGATATGCCTTTTAAATCTCATTACCGGCGCTCCGGGGAAAAATACCATCGTTCGCTACCACCCGCAAAGACGCTGCGCGCCAGGGACTTATGCATAGAGAAGGATATAGAGATGAGGAGTTAGTGCGACAGGTAGGGAGAAAAACAGAGAAAGAGGAGGATTTGCATTTGTGCACGCGAGTGAGACTTGGAATAACAAACATTATTTATGTGGTGCCAGGCTAAGTAGATGTAATAACAGTAATTAGATTTTTCTGTCGCTTGTGAAAGGTAATGGCTCTCTAATATATATATGTATATACATAGAGAAATGGTCAAATCTGATATACGTATAAGGTCTGAAATAATTGCTCTAAAAACTGCGAGTGTAGTTCATTTATATTCATTATATATTTGCAATATTTGGATTAAAACAATCCATCGCTGTAAATCAAAAAGAAAAAGATTACTCGGCATTCATAATGCACTGTATTCATAAACCCCGTGCATAATTTCCCACTCCGCTCCCACCTCGATCTCTATTAGCCCATTGCGCGATGCACATATATATATCGCACGCGTCTGCGGCTTTTTTTCATTAGCAAATACCCACAGAGCCAGTATAGAACAAACAGGCGCGCGAACATATTATACATGTATACGCGGAGCGCAACGCGACGGGGAATGCCCTTTTTGGAATTTAATAAGCCCGAGCGAAACAGAGAGTCGCCGCGCGCGGCGATATTTTAATTCGCTGCCAATGCACACGCGAACTCTGTCGACGGTGGCCGCCACACGTGGCCGTTATATATGCGCATTATCACATGATGAAATGGATTTTTATACGACGCGCGCTTTTATTTCTCGAGATTAAAGCCTCCGTTCTCATATATTTCATCGGATATACAACAGAATATATGTACAACGTCGGCGCGCTCAGACATTAGACTGTGGCATACGCGTCATACACGCGCGACGAAAAAATGACTAGACAATTCGCTGTTTTAGTTTTTTTTTACATTCAGCTCCTCCTTTTTTCTCTCTCAATAATTCACGCCGCGACGTTCTCGCCCTATTGATCGGCAATTTCCGATTGGGTCGCGCAAGGCGCGCGCGGTCCGTCATCGATCGTCCATTGTCTAGCGCGCAGAAGACAGAAAGACAGAGAGCTAGAGATATATAGGGGAGCAGCTGACTTTTCATCGTGACGGCCACACCTTGCGCGCGCGAGCGACCGCGGCAACGATCCATCCGTCGTTATGTATATATACAAGAGGAAAATGAACCGTAATGCCGCATAATGGGAGGGCACGCGCTTTATCCCGTTCCTCATATTGTGCGCTTCTCGATCTATATTCGAGTTTATAATAGTTACTGTAACCCTCTCGGCGGCCAGAGGCGTAGTCCTGCTGTGGTTTTTCCATCCTTTATACGGACAGTTATATAGACATGATTTCTGTCTGTTATACGGCCGTTCTTTGTTCGATGGATTTTCTCGGCTCGTCTACGTTGTAGCCTTAAGAGGGCGGATGTACAATATCGCGAAAAATTTCATTCTAATGCATAGGTATATACCCTCAAACTCTGCATCTGAATATAACGCATTCAGCGAAATGCTTCGAATAATACGCCAGGTGGGCTTATTACACTCTCAGGGGGGGCGTAAATGAAGTGACACACGCGAGAATCGGTGAGACCTCCCACGATTTGCATTCGCGACTATGCATATACGTGTTCTCTCTTTCTCAGCAGCTGATGGCTCCCTGGCACGACACGCGCACGTGCATGATAAACGCCTCTCTATCCGGCGACGCGCCTTTACTTTTTTTATCGGCCCGTAGTTTAGTCTGAACGAAAATTAAAATGAGCCAGCCTGAGAGTTTGTTATATTATATATATACATATATTTTCGGAGGAGGCTCTTGTAGTATTGTTACGTGGTTCGATATCTGGATCTTTAGCGTGAGAGAGATTGGCCGGATTCGACTCGGTCCAGCCAGGAGATTTCGTGGATTCATGCTCGGGAATTGGTGCGGATTAGGGATGCCGATGATTTGGTATATACTCGAATCGGTGTCCCTGCAGTGCGTCTGTATGGTTGCTGGATATATACTGAAGCTTCATCGTTATTACAAGCTGTCAGAAAATGAAACACGCTGTATTGTATAAGCAGATGTTGTCTATAATAGACTCTCAATTCCAGACTTTTTTTGTAGGCTCGTATCTCGTTAGCGTTATTTCGATGAAATTATTTCGAACGCAATGTGTATATACGTAAATGATGCATCGCGAATCTAATCTATCCGGTTAATTTAGAATAGATGACCACCGGGACTTCCTGCATTTCAATGAGCAAATCCAAATTGACCGCATCAATAAAGCAAAACTGATGCAGCCGCATCGCAAGGATAAGAGCAAAAAAGAAGGCATATCCGCCGCAGAAGAGACATATAAGCGTCTCTACCCTGGAGCGCGAGCGAGTGAGAATCGCGAAAGAAAAGAAATAAGCCAAAGGGAGAGAATAGAAAAGAGCAGCAACAGCAGCAGTGCGGCATTGGAAGGGAGGAATGAGTAGATTACGGTGTCGAACACAAGCAATTTATTGCTAATTAACTTCCCTCGTGCGCGCTCTCTCTCACTGCGCGCGGCTTGCTCTTTCTTTTTTCTCAGCCCCTTCTCTTTGTCACGGAGAGCTCGAGAGTCCCTTCATACACACACACAGCTATATACCCCCCTACGGTCCGAGCAGGCGAGGAGAGGACCGCGTCCGAGAGAAAGAGCCACACGAGGACCTCTAATAAATCGAAAGGACGGACGCACGATGAGCAAAGCGAGCGTCGGGGAAAAGGGAATATAATGCAATGATGGGACTTTCTCGTGCCAGGAGGTCGTGATCTTTGCGAGAGAGAGGAAGGGAAAGAGAAAAAGAATTACGAGGGAGGAGAGATGAGCCCTAATGGAAATTATGTTTTGTCAATCTGAATATACTTTTGTATTGCGGACGGCCTGGGAGAGGAAGCACTGATGACTTTTTCCTTCGGCTTTGACCACGAACGAGAGGATATAAATACATTTTTTTAAGATAATATAAGCAAGCAGCTAGCACGATCGGGCAATACAATCAGCTTATATGAAGCCGATTGAGCAATTGCGGCACCCAAAAGCCTATAACACTACAACAAACACGTAATTAAATTTGCCCCGACTAACATATAATGCTCCGGCTGTCACCGGTACGTATGATATTATAGGTTTATATACACTCTCATATAGTGAATAACTCGTATATATCGTGTAATACGAACGTAACATCGACAAAGACAGTCTCTCGCGCCCCATTAATCATGCAATATTTATAACGTCCTCCCGCCGTGACGCTCGGATGAGAAATAAAAAGCAGCCGAGAAAAAGAGAGAGAAAGAGAGAGAGAAATCTTAATGGATTCTTATATAGTTCCTTTGTTGGCCGTGAGACGAGTATAATACACTGTTGTGTATTAAAACGGCGATAACGTGACGACAACTACGCGATTACCCTTGCGCCGCTGCAGATTTATCTACGGCTCGATTGTAGCTACTTGGCTCGCGATTTTAGTCCGCATTGTCTCGATACGCTCATTTACTACAACATACACATACACATAAACACAGTCCGTATACACGTGCCTGAAACGTTGCTATATAACACTGCGGATAAATGACTTTTCAGCGCGCCCTGATTTTGTTGACTCGCGCGCGGTGTATATATAGCTTTGAATGATAGCTGTGTATTGCTAGACCAGCTCGAATTCAATTTTTCTCTATACAATATACGATGCCACTACGTTCGCGTGATGCAACTAACAACTCTAATATCGTCTTCACACTACAGTCGATGAATTATTAAAAGTCATGATATATCCACAAAAAAGAAGCGAAGAAACGACCGTATATGAAATTTATTATCATCGTAAACTCGTGTAATCTCTTTCTCTCCTTTATACGGCCGGGGGGTTGCGATCGCATTCGCCGAGTTTTGATCCGGCGCGCATTGTACGAAAAGAAATCCCACTCACGTTCGATAAGTTTCGCGCGAGAGAGAACAGCTCTCGCGTATATATATATACACATGCCACGCGATATATCCGCCGAGGCGTCTACAAAGAGCGTCAAGAGGACTGCGCTGCCGAGCATAAGTATTATAGGTATACGTGTGTATATATATGAGGAAGGAAGCGAGAGGCTGCAAAAGTGAGTTACGAAGGCAGCAGCAAAGTCGCGCGTATATGCACTTGTACGCCGATGTACGCGAGGATATCATACACACATGCCGCGTTTGCAGAGGATGTTAGATACTGTATTTAATGTTTTTTGCATTCGAGTGGCGCTGAAGTTTATATATAATACAGCACGAGACTCGATATGAATTAATTTAATTGTCTACAATAACGGGTAAAAATTATAAGGGATTTTCAAAACTCTCTCGTTCGCCAGCTTTTTAGTATCGCAGACGAAGCTATATACGTATCGGGGGCCAGTCGATGCATGATATATCGGCTCGTAAAAATCCCGGGGAATAAAATATCTCCGCGGGATCTCGGGCCGAAGGTCGTCGCCGAAAGGCCCAGAGGAGAGATACTATATATATATATATATATACACGGCGCAAGCTCGTTCACACGTGAGATGCGTATATACATTTTCTCTCCGTATGTATATATGTATATATTCGAGAGGGAGAAAAGGAGGTGTGAACACTGTTAACAAGTCCCGTATTTTATGTGCCGCGCGCGCGGTCCTCGCTGTGACGTATATACATATACTGCTAGTACACCGTTTATTTTAGGGACTACATATGCAGCAAGAAATAATGTAAAATTTATTTTATATACATCAGATATTATATAGTAAGGACGGTGAGTACGACAGATACGACTTTGTGACAATAATCGGCTTTCCTGCGATTTCCCGCATAAACAGCTATTTGGCAGTAGTCTAAAAACAACACAAGCGGAGCTTCTCCCCTCGCTGACCGTCGACGCCGATATATAGAACAATGACGAGCGTTTAACGCGATTTGACTTTGCGAGAGCAGTAGTATTATATAGCTATAGCCTCCCACACTCTCTCCCCCTCTTGAATCTCTCGGCCGATGGACCGAAGGACGGAAGGGGGACGCTGAAAATACGAAGCTGCGCGATCCGGTTAAATTTAGACGAGCATCAGCGACGAGCTTTCGAAATTCCCGGAACAATGGACGAGCATATAGCAAGAGAAGGGAGGGGGAGAGAGCGCAAAAGCTCTGTCTGCAGCGCAGTGAGAGAAGGCAAGGGCCATGGAAGTTTGAAGAACTTTTTAATTAAAGAACACTGCACAGACTTGTTCGGCGGCATAGAGAATTTCCTATTAAAATCCGCGGGCTTCATGTTTTTCTTTCTCGCGTTACACTATACATAACGTTCTTCTTTAGCGAGAAAGCTTTCATAATCCGAACTCCGAATATACGCGGACGTTGAAAAAATATGAACAAATAAAAAAAGGCGCAATATGGTGCAATTTCACTGAATCTCGATCAAACATGCGCTCGTATACGAGCACGAGCTTTAGAAAGCGCAAGCTCGGTGGCATCCGCAATCGAAATACGCCGTAACGATAAACGTAACATTAGCCAAAAAGAGCCAATCTCGATTCTGCCGCCCTGCTCATACATACACACACACGCGCGCGCGCGCGAGTATGCTCTCAGTCGCGATAGCAAACAGTACAAGGACCTATCCGCGTCCACACAGACGAGAAAGAGCAATATCGGTACGCGAGCCCCGCCGACACACACGGAAAGAAGAAAAGCTCCGGGGCGAGTGCTTCCGGATATTCTCTGCACGCGGCGACTACGGTCACGGGGTTAGGTTATACAAACGCTGCCGCCGGAGGAGAAAGAAAGGGGTCGGGAGCTAGTACGGCATATATAGTCAAGAGAGAGAGAGAGAGAGAAAGAGAGAGAGAGAGAGAGAGAGAGAGAGAGAGAGAGAGAGAGAGAGAGAGAGAGAGAGAGAGAGAGAGAGAGAGAGACAGCAAGCGCGAAAGGGCAAACGGATAAAACCGAGTCTGCACACGAACACGGAGGAAAGAGAGGCGTATAGGTGAGAGTCGAGGACGTCGAGCAAAGAGAGTATAGGAGGAGGAGGAAAGTAGGGAGGGCTGCTGCTGCTGTATGCGCTGCCTCTTGCACACTTGCCCCCCGGGGCCGCCGTATTGATCCGGAGGCGGCGGCGGCGGTCATCCGGCCGCTAATTAAATGCCAATCGCCAACCCCCTTCTGCACTCTCGATTCACCCTCCTCGCACCACTACTTGCGACGATCCGCCCCCTTTGTATCCGCCGCCGCACCGCGCCATCGTCGCGCCACCGCATTGATTCAAGGGGCGGGAGAATATACATATACCTATATGTACCGCACGCGGATCGTATCGTTTTGTTGCTATTATACGGAAATCGAAGTTATACCTTTATTACGAGGTACATCAGCTCCTTCTTATTCTCTCTCAACCTGTTGTTCGACGATGCAGCAAATAATACGCGAATTTCGTCTGGATTTTGATTTAGCTAAGGTCAAAATCAATACGCAGAAGCATCGGCACGCGTGACTTCAGTGTCAACACAGCCGAGCGCGCAGATAAATATATATCCATGTGTTATATGTCCGTACAGCAGCTTCTTTTGTCATATATATATATATATATATATATATATATATATATATATATATATATATATATATATATATATATATATATATATATATATATACGGCGATGGCTCTCGAGAAATCGACTATCACCCCCTTCACTGCGGGAAAAATATAAGGGAATAGTGCGTGTGTGTGTATAGGTATTCTCTGTCGGGGGGAGAGGACGAAAAAGAAATCGAGAGAGTCACTACGAGGCGAAGAAAGGATCGCTTGATTGACTTCCCATGGGACTTTACTTTCGGAGCAGACCACAGCTGATCCCTTTTGGCCATCTTGTCTTCGCAGCCCTTCGAAAAGCCACTAAACTCTCTACGCGAGCCGCGAACGTGACTGGGCTTCTTACTCGGCAGCTCTTTTCTTTACCAAACTTCGAGAGATGTATTAACGACCGCGCAGCGGGCCTACTGCTATAAGGACAAAGCGCGTTGCTCCTGGCTTCGGACTGTTTTTCTATGTACTGTATATAAACACGCGGCCAAGTTACTTTTATCGACTGTTTGTAGGAGCGTGTTATTGATGACTCGTTTGATATAGAGTTTTTACCCGCGAGGGAAGTTAATTTATCGACATTTATGATTTCACTGCATAATTATAATACAGCGATTTCGAGTCTATACAGAACGGGAGGCGCTTCATTCGCGCAACGCACGAAGCATATCGGCGTGTTTTTTCTCATCATCATTGACCACCGGCCGCAATCACAGCAGGCAAAAAGGGAATAAAAGTATATATAGAAAAGAGCAAGGAAACTGCAAGCTCGAGGAACTTCATTTCCGCGACGCTGATAATTAAAAGTTGTGCTTTTGGGGGCCGCCGCTATTCCGAGATTGTATATACATATATCCATAGCCGCACGAAGCCAATCTCTCGAGAAGCAGAAACCAGCCATCCACGCGCTTGCCGAAATGATGAAAAGGACCAGTAGCAGCAGTAGCAGCACACTCTCGCTTCGGTGGCGAAGTTCGATGAAAAATCGCGGATATATACATTGAAAAGCGGAAGAGTTCTGTGCTGCTCTCTCTCGCTGCTGAATGAGTAGGCAACTCACTCGCTCGCTCTTTCTCTCTCTCTCCCTCCCTCTCCGCTCTTATACTTTTTATTTTTGGCGAAGCACCGTGCACCGATTGGTGAGGGCGGCTCTCGTTTTCCAGGCAGTGTTAATTGGCGCGGAAATAATTAAGAGACGGGCCGCCGAGATGTATATATAGCTCTCTCTCTCTCTCTCTCTCTCTCTCTCTCTCTCTCTCTCTCTCTCTCACTCTCTACCTCCCTTTTCGGCGGCCTTTCCATTCGCTTCATCGCAGCGATGGCTAACGAGGGCTGCTCTGGGAGATGGCAGCGTCGTGATTAATAACGAGGTCTTCTAGCTGAAAAACGACGCTGGCTAGCTTCGAAGGGCCGTTGATACAATTTTTTTGCTTTTTCACTTCGATGGTAGCGGGAAACAGTCGATTAAAATCTGCATTTTTATGGTAGCGTTACAATTCGCTTGTTCCCGAAAATACTGTTATTTAATACTTTGTGCGCAAGAGTAGTCAATTAGGTGAACATTGTACGATTTCTGTCATTGTAGTCCAGATCGTCTCAACTATCTGCTATATGATAATTGTGACGTAAAGCCTTATCTCTCGTGACGACCAGAACTGAATCGATATAGCATCAGTCATGACAATGAGTTTCAGAGTAACTTTCAAGGTAGACATAGAGAGTGAGACAAAAAATGAATGACTGAAATATGAAGCTATCAGGCTTGCTCGCAGACGCGCGAGAACGAATTCGTGAGCGCGTAGCTATAGTCGATTTTAATCGCACTCAATTATTTATTCAGCGAGGCTAATATAATAGTAAATCACACGAGCGATACCGCGGGCGTCATTACAGGCAGCGGCGCGTCGAGCTGAAGATGAGAGTCTTATTCGTACTGCGACGAGCAAACGCCTATGGGATTTTAATCGGCTTGTCATCCGTCAGTCGAGCGCGCGTGCCCTTCGACGAAAAATCGTTGCGTGCCCTCGAGCGCCGCCGGCGCCGTCGAAGGGAGCGTAGTGTTATCTTGAGCTGTTGTTCTCGCTTCTCTCGTTAGATCTTCAGCATATCCACTATATATCCTGTCAAATTGATTTTCCATTCACAATAATAACAATAACTTTTTACGATTATATTCGCATGACGCGTATCAGTCATCAGCGCTTAGCGATCATTACCACAGAGAACACAATCAATTACAAATGCCACAGCGATATTCAATTCTCAGCCTCTCGCGCATTGTTCACCTCTCCGCAATCCCTTCACCGGACACCTCTCTTCGCGCGCGCATCACGAATAAAGCATAATCTTCTTCTGCCTCGCAATCTCTCCCTCGCGCGCGCACACACATGAGCCTTTTTCTCTTGGCGTATCAGCGCTCGCTCTTTAACAAGGTGTATCAATCTCCGGAGAGGTCTTGCGAGTGCGGTGCGGTCTATCCGACAGGGCGATCAGCGTCGAGGATGGATCGCGGCTCGTCATTAGAGCCTAGAGAGAGAGAGAGAGAGAGAGAGAGAGAGAGAGAGAGAGAGAGCGTGTCCGGGGGAGGTCACACCTGGCGCCCCTAGCCATAATATTACAACTCGAGGCTCGCCTACGCTTTTTTAATGGGGGGCCGATATGCGCGCCAGATGCGCGCAGGGCCGTTATACCTTCCAAATCTTCATAAATATCCGGATCGATATTGCAGCAACAGCAGCAGCTAGGCTGATGCTTCCTTTCCCGTATAGCATGTACACACGCGCCGCGAGATGATCGCGGCGGCGCGGAGAACGCGAGCTGCTTATCTTTCTCTCTCTCGCTCTTTCTTTCGGCAGAGTAGACGGCCTTCTTCGTCTCTTTTTCTCACTCTTTCTCTCGCTGCGCGCTTCGCCGCCTTCTTTGTAAGCGTGTATCGTAATGGCTGAAACCCGTTCCTTGTCCGCGGGAATAAAGGGATCCGACCGGCCGATATCGTAAGCGCTCCGCGCTATATATACTCCGCGGTGGTTGTGCGGTCTCTCAGCTTCATGCCGGCCACTTTTGCGAACGCGCGGAATCTCTCCCTGTATATAATTCGAGGAAGAGCTCTGCGAGATGATGATTTCTCTGCCGCTGCCGCCGACGCCGAGGTTCGGCTGTTGTGGAGGGTGGATAGCGATCGCGACGTTTCCGAGTCATGAAAAGTCATGATCGAGGAGAGTACTGGTAATGAACGCGTTGAGAGATCGAACGAGCTGTATAGTTGTTTTGATGGATCTCGCTGCGGGATTTTCTAGATTTACGAGTGCTTTGCGCTGTGTATAATAATCGTGAGCCGCGCCGTTTTCTGTCGATCGCTTGGAAATATATAGCCGATACGGTCAGAGGGAATTAACATCGGCAAAACACCGCGGTGTATCATCCTCGCAGTGAATTGTGGTAATTCATTGATCCTATATATATATATATTTGTCAATAACTGCATAAAGCATATCAATTAACCGCTTGAATATTATGTATGATCAGATGCACAATTAGTCAACCGTATAAATTATATAGATTTTGAATTATTGAAATTGAATCAGAATAACATCTACTATTTTTCTCCATCCAAAATCGTCGATAACAAACTCACCGACTGCTTTCGTCCCCAAGTCTGCGACGTCCCTGATATACCTACATGTAGAAAAAGACAAGTCCGCGAATCGATCGTCGTAAACCAAGACGAGGGGGTTGAAATCTTCGCGGAGGAAAAGCTCTCTCGCGCGCAATTACCCCCTCGCGGCTACTCTTCGCTCGGTCGGGGTCTGCTCGTTGAATATGTATATATCCGTTGGCCGCAAGCGAGTGCATTGGCCTTGGACTGATGCCAATAGATTGATAGTCCAGGAGTGATGCTTGAACTTTCGGCACACATATCGCATTACGGGAAGTGACGCGACACAAAATGCGCGCGCGCGAGAGCCTGCCAGTGACTCTGGTAACTTCACGCTCGTCTGAGCGCGTATTGTGTACAGTGTCTTTCTACCTCCCTCTCCCACTCTCTCTCTCTCTCTCTCTCTCTCTCTCTCTCTTTCTCTTCGTATATACCGCATTGTCGTTCTGGTGCGACTATACGTTCTACTGTCATTGTCAATATTATTATTATTTTGGCGAAATCCGGGCTCGTGATGTGACGATATTTGTGCAAGGATCAACGGTAATTACCGACGGCGGGATGTATATAATAAGTACCGGCGGGCTTTCAATGCGGAGAAGTAGATCACTTTCTAAAATCACCGTATATGCGGCGTCTGAGATTTCGGCTATTCATCGCGACGTAAATGGGAGTCTTTATTAATGTATATAGAGACGCAGTGAGAGCCGTTTCTGTGTATAATTGATTTTTTAAGTAAACGTTCGACAATCGCAAAATTATTGCGCGTGTAATGAAAACTGTCTCTATTAGCAAAATTATACCGCGCGTAATCGTGCATCGATGTAGACCAGAGAAAAAAACGAAAAAGTAGTATATTCCAAAAAAAGTGCATAATAAGCGATCTTGCCAGCAGCGATGCAGCTGATCTAGGACATCGTGCGCGTCCCTAAAGACATAAACGACGCTTGATATAGAGCAGACGCCAGGCCGAGGCGATCGAAAGACACAATTAGAATAATCGTCCACTATACTTCCATTTCCCCGTATATTAAAATCAAACGGAACGACACAGAAAACAGCCGGCTCTCTCTCTCTGTCTCGTCTACACAAGCGAATCTGCAGTCTGCAGCCGCGCATATTCAGCAGCGAATAGTTTAAACTGTTTACCATAATGAAGCGGGCTCACTCGCAACCCCGACAATTTCGCCGGCGCGGACTCACCCCTCCCTCTAATGTCAACAGATTAAACGTAATAGTGAAATTACACGTTCTCGCGCGTCACGTCGCGGCGGCTGCGGCGGTCTTTCCGCAAGAATTTCGGTAATGCTAGGGTTAGCCTCGGCCATTGTGATGCGCTTTTATATATATAACACACATACACACAACGCAGCACAGAGTGGACACAACTCGAGAGGAAGAAAGCAGGGGAGAGAAAGGTCAAAAGCGCTGCTCTTTATATACGCGGCTGAAATTACATGCATTATTTTTGCGCTTCATTACGGCGAGGGGCCGCTTGTTCCGTCTCTTCGGAAATGGACGGTAATCAAGCTGCGTTTTTTCGTATGCGCGCGAGGCTTTTATTCTCGGCGAGACTCGGTCGGTCGCGCGCTCGCGCGCGCCTGATCGTCGTCCGCGTTGCCTATTATTCGGAAAGAGCTGTGTAGAGTATAAAGCAGACGCATCGAAATTGATACGAATTTCGGGATACCGCCGCCGCTTTTTACGGCCCGGCAACGATCTCACGTATATAATGATCGCCTCGGATTCTGATAATTTTACGAGAGAGCGAGCTCTTTCGACGATTACCCAGAGCAATCGTCGTCGCACGCGCTCGCAGCGCAGCCGGCTATAATTATCGGCGCGCGCGGAAAAGGAAGGGAATCATTACAAAGCGAGCGAGCGAGCGAGCGCGGGACACGCATGCAAATCGCCGGGGTTGCGAGTTACAAAGTAAAAAAATCCTCCGCCGTGCGGTCTCTTATACGCTTTCGACGTTGTTTTCGAAGCGAGATGGTCACGAAATCTCGTGCTTAATAGTGCGCGGATATATGACTATTATATATTTACGGCTACTGCCTCGAGCGTATATTTTGTATGTAGTTTTTCGATTGAAAAAACTGATTTTTGTCCGGCGTGCGTGCGTTGCGCAACGAACACTGTACGCGCTTCGTTCGCGAAGAATTCCAGTCGAATGTCCATGATGTACAAGCCCTGAAGTTGAATTGATTATAACAATTTGCCTTTCTCACGGCTGTTCAAGATGGAGAGTTATGAAAGTCTAAAGATATGTATAGAAGAGAGCACAAACTCGAACTGAAGAATGTTCCTCGGCGGGTATGTATATGTATATATGCTTTCCGAACTCGAGCACCTCGAGGAAAATGCTTGTTATCCGCAGAGTTAAGCATCGCAGCAACAGAGGAACACTCGAGAAGAGACTGATCAAGAGGCGCGCGTTTGGCGTAATGAGCGAAAAAGAAGATATATGACGAACGACGAAATCCCCGAGGGAAGCTGCGCGGCGTTCCATTGTTGCGCGCTATCTCTCCGGCTTGTGTATGTTTAATGCATAATCTATTACGGACTTTTAACAATGCCGAGAGCCACCTCTCTCTCTCAACGGAGAAAGCTTCTTCTTCTTTCTTTCTCTCTCTCTCTCGAAAAGTTCTGCGGGGAATCGATCTATCCTCCGCACCCTCATAATTCACCAATGTTTTGACGTCTGCTTCGTAAGCGTTTGGGGGGATGCCGCAGCGACAAGGACTTCATCCGAGTTATTGTTATTGTATCCGCGAAGCGCATATATGAAAATTTCGTCGTGACTTGCGTAACACGTATATATACATCCACCTCTCGCGCCCGAGGCGCTTCGCGGATTATCGGCCATGGGAGCGAGACACATTATTCGGCCGAGTTTGATTAATCGAGCTGTTATAGAGAGGAATCTCCGTGTGGCTTTTTTTTCTCTCTCACTCGGATGCGTTTCACTTCCGTGACGATGTGTAAGTTGGATTTGATGATCGAAGGTGAAAGTGCTCGCAGGTCGATTTTTCGAGAATACGTGCTCAAAAGTAGATTATGACGTTGTGACTTATAGTCGAAGATCTAGGAGAGTATATATCGTGAAATGGAGATTTCACTTATTTGAAAGATAGTTCGGACGTATGCGATCGTATTATTTTTTATTCGTATTCAGTGTTTCAGAAATCATAATCGACACAGGGGACACACTTCTTTTCTCTCCAAATGTTTCATCAATCACGCTAGCACAGCAATAGTATATTAGAAAAAAGTTGCACGCGCGACAGCAGTAGTAAAAATTCCTATACAATATTTTCAATGACCTCACTATCGGTTAATCGCACGTGTCGAGCACAGCTCGCGTTACAAAACTCGATGATTCCCTTCGATTACGTCAGCGCGTCGTCGTGCTATATATACATACCTCGGAGCACAAAGTCATTGTCGTTCTCGTAACTATATAGACAATTCTCCAGCACGTCAGCGATAGCCATCATCATCTCCGTTCGCGACCTTCGCGCAATTAATAAAAAGAAGGGTCTGATCTGAAGAGAGGCGTCCTCGAGGTGTAAGCTCGTTGACGCTTCTTCGCTGCTATATATAATGAACGATGCGAACCTAATGCCACGGGTTATCGTATATATTATATATTATGACTTTTTCACTCCGGCTGTGAGGCTCGTTGACGCCGCGGGACGACCCTGATTCACGTGTTATTATATACGAAGTATAGCGGCCCCCATTGTGTACGGTTGACTCTGCGACGCGAAGAGAAGCAATAACGTGAATTGTCAAAAACGTCCGTGAGCGTGAAGAGTCGGGAGAGATTGGCTTTGTGCTAACGAGAGGACGTATTTTCGTTTGAAATAGCTGTGAGGTGTACGCCGTTGTCGTTTGGGATTGTCGAGAGACGTTTTTCGAATTCTGCGTCGATGAGTCAGACTCTGTATAATAATATATACGGACGCGACACACACGGTCGAGTTGTCAATGTTTTTTGGGTACATATATTTTTATCGATAAATCATTTCTCTCTCTCTCTCTCTCTCTTTCTTTGAAAATATTGTTGTCCTCAGTTGACTTTAGTTCTATATAGGTTGCCAGTAATAGTACATATTGTGCTTGCGACAGTTCCATGGTATATAAGCCAGGAATAATAAACATAAAGGATCCATTATTTTGTAGGCAAACAAATTTGACAGGAACAAATACCTATTTCCGAGAGGGTATTTTTTTTCGCCGAAATAAATCCTCGCCAAGAACTCTTGCCATATTCGGAGCGCGTCGACCGACAGAACGTTAATTTATAATAGTCGAAATTCTCTGGAAAGTATATCAGCTGCGTGCGAATATGGAAAAGAAAGAAGAGAGAGAGAGAGAGAGAGAGAGAGAAAGAGAGAGAAGAGCGGCGGCACAACAATGAATACCATCAACGAGGGTCGAGGCGTTATATGCGCGTCGTTGTCGTCCTCGTCTTCGGGGCGGCGGCGAGTCGGCAAAAGCCACAAATTATAGGCGATTGCCCGCAGTCTCTCTTTCTTAGCTTTGGGACCGTTGTCTCGCGAGGTGACAAGCCTCCAACGACTCTCGAAAGGGGATCTCCCTCTCTCTCTCGCTTGGTGTAGACGTTACAAATCACCTTTTCGAGAACGCCGCGCACAGCTCTCACGCCAAGCGAGTCACTCGCGCTCTCGTCTCCTTTTCTTTTTCTTCAGCATTCAATTAAGAAATCCCGACGACGCCGAAGCGCCAAGATTTTCGGTAATTCCAGCTCGAACGACTTAGACTAGTGGAAAAGAGTATCGGATCCCGCGCGAGAAAATTAGAGTCACTTTCTTCGGGCTGCAGTGGAGCTGCGTATCGCTTGGGGATCTATAGACGAGAGTCGCGTTATTATGGGTATATATATATAAGAGAGAAAATTATGAATGATGACAGAGGATCGGGCTGGCTGAGCTTTGTAACGGACCCTCGATGCGACCAAGCTGACGCCGGATGGCTTTTCAAGAGTGCGCGCGAAGACGGTTAGGAACTCGTTAGCTCGAATGATAAGTCGGAGCGATTTCACATATGTATAGCTCGTGTGAAAACGAACGCTCGAAGAAGCCGAATTTTGACTCGGTGTCTCAAGACCGTTGACATTAATAACCCTACGCGGGAGAAAAAGAACCGGCTAGACTGTGTGTATTTTTCTTTCCCCGCGTCTCTCGTGATGAATTTTACTTTTACTCTCGCCGCGAATAATCATAATTTATTTTTCGATCGCAAATACCCATGTACGGATTTCACCGCGGGAGTATGTATTATAGTATAGGAAAATAATAATCCGAAAAAGAATGCGAAATATTTTAATTAATATTTATCACGTTATTAAACTGCCCGCGAAGTAGCAAAACACAGTAAACGCTATATCACCTCTGAACTCCGACGAAATGAATAAGTAATCATTTATAAACCTAAGCAACGTACAGCCGCAGCGTCTAAAAAATCTCTCTTATCTCCCATTCATTAATGTAGCCGGGCCGCTGATTTACGCGCAGAAATTACATTCAGCACTACTGAGGTAGCTCTTTCCCAACGATTCCTTCAACCTTATAATACTATCCACTTATCAGGCATTCTCGCCTGCTCGGCGCATTTTTACCTCTCTCTTGAGATCCCCATATGCATATACTCGTATAACTTTCCCCGCGCCGACGTCCGCGCGCGGGAATACCGGGCATTTATAAAATTACGAATTTAATTGCCGCGCCAATAACAAATAAAACGCGCGCGGCGGCTATGAAAGCGTAGAGTGCCGCTAACTCAGCTACTTAATGCAAACTATTAATTAGACGCGTGTCCGCGGACACTTTGTACTTTGCGCGCTCGTTTCTGCATATATTCCGAATATATATATATATATATATATATATATATATATATATATATATATATATATATATATATATATATATATATATATATGCGTATAAGCCTTCTGAGTTTGTACGTGTAAAGAGGAATCCGTAAATCTGGCAAATTAATGGTTGAGGAGGACGTTGAGTCGCGCGCGCGAGCGCGATAAGACGCTGGCTCGGGAGCTGAACGCCGTAGTGTTATTAACGTCGTCGCTTTGTAGGAGCTGCTTCTGCGGATCGTAAAGGCATGACGACGACACACACGAGTTCTGGATTCTTATTGCTGCGGAGGTATGCCGCTGCGAGTATGACATTTTTCAGTTTTGTTTTTGCATACTTTAATTTTAGCAAGTAGAATAGCTCGCAGAAAAATAAACGAGAGTCTGCTCCATTATCAACACACACACACACATATATATATATATATATATATATATATATATAGATGAGAGGTCCCACGAGGTCACGCAAAATTTTCTACTAGCAGAGGATCGGGCGGGGGGCGAGATATAATTTCAAAGGACGAATGAAGAGCCGGAGAAAGAAGCGCAGTATATCTCTCGTCCTGCGAGAGAGAGAAAGAGTAGAAAATCAAGCAGAGTGAGCCACCACCGTCGCGAGGAATAGAGCGCAGAGAGCGAGTGGCTCGAGAGAGTAGATATATATACACGTCGCGGTGGTTGCTCACGGGTTGCCTAGGCAACGCGCTAATTAGCTCAGCCGACTCTTTGGAGTGGATACTCGACTCTGTACTTGGTAACCTCTCTCTCTCTCTCTCTCTCTCTCTCTCTCTCTCTCTCTCTCTCGCTCTCTCTCTTGTCTCTCTCTCGCTCTCTCTCTCTGGCAGAGCTATCATACTGCTGCTGCTGCTGCTGTTGGCCCACTCGAGGCAGCAGTGACAACCTGCCGTCCTGGCATCCCGGCTATACGATCGTTAATACCTCTCGTTAAGGTTGCCCTTTCGCAATGGAATGCCTCCACTGGTCCACCGATATATGCATCGCACGTGGATAGATCCTCTCTCTCTCTCTCTCTCTCTCTCTCTCTCTCTCTCTCTCTCTTCCCTTTCTATCTCCAAATTGGGCAAAGCACCCACTCCCAAGCTTGTTGCAGTGTATAAAATCCTTTTGGAGGGGTGCATTATTATTATATATACGCTTAACGCGATATCGTACAATATATGAACGGATTTGAATCATGGGATTCAATTATATTAACGAGAGCTTGATAGGCCGGATATACTCTCGATGAAATGTATGCGCTTGATGCAAGCGTAGCAAAGTTTTATCGCGGAATGCGTTGAGCTTTCGACGGGGTCATGTGATATATATATTATTACTATAACGAGTTAAAAAGAAAGTAAAAATCCTTCTTTTACAGTGCGCAGATTTCCTTGTATGAATTTCCGCAAATCCAAAGCTCGGAATTGCGGTATTCGACCGCAATGCGCGACATGCGTGACACAAAACTAATATATGCGACGATGACAAGCGGGCACAAAAGACTCTTTATTCGCCGCGTCCACAGGGCTCGCGACGACTTGTCATCATGAATGATGTCCCATTACTAAAATAAACCAACTGTCCTCCCTGCATAATCGTGCACACAACGTCGTTGTTCGGTGACAGTTTTTGTTTGCGCAACTAAACTTTCGCGTACGCACAGGAAGCGGAAGCGAACGTCTTCTTTCCGCCCTCGACAAAGGACCGACCATCCGATGATGAATCGAACACCGCAAAAAGGGATATCGCCTATTTGCTTCGTTGCGTCACTTGTCCACACGCTCGCTCACAGCATATTGCTCGTGTCTTGCGGTCGCCCGATTCCCTCAATGCGTTTCCGCTTATAATACCGGAATTCAATAAGGCGGAACTGATATCCGCGCGTGTATGTCGTATACGTATAATGCAAGATTATTGGGTAATACGTATACGAAATTAGGCTTGAATATTTAAAATTAAACAAAAAATACATAGCTCGAAAGGTAAGATTTCAGCTAATCTCAGACCCGCAGCAATGCTTGATTTAGGGCTGAGCCGTGTCAGAGACGTCGAAACGTTCGCAAGAGAACAGCTCTCGCAAGAAAAATACTCGGCCAGCTCTCAAACTGTTTAAACTCTGCGCACAACAGGGTCCCCTCGCACACAACCCTCTCAAAGCTACAGGTGCGTGCTGCTCGTAAAGATGCAAATAACGCTCTCGCGGAGTACCTATATAGTCTAGTGTATTCCTCTCGGGCTCATCTCTCGTCTTTTCTCCGCCTGTATGGACTCGTCAAGAGAGGGACTGTCAGAAGCCGCGATTGCGAAAGAGGAAACCGAGCGCAGCTCGCGCACATTATATATATATATATATATATATATATATATATATATATATATATATATATATTATATTGTGTGCCCCCGCGCCGCCGGGGAAAAGGCAAACGAAAAAGAGGGTGCGTATTCACGCAAGCTATTTGTGGAGCAAACAGGTCAACCCATTCTATATGGAATTTTCGTGTCCCGGAGGTCGAGTTTTAAAGGTATAGTCGCACACGTTTTCCGCGCAAAGCTGCTGCTGTTGTGTATGTGTGTGCCGAGGAGCATTGTGCGGTTGGACGAAAGTTAAATTAAGGCTGGAGTTACTAGAATAATAGTGGCTCGGCTGCACGTGCGTTTGCACGCGCGATACGGCTGGTTATAGGTATATAGAAGTCGCTGCGTGGGAGGTGTTGCTAAGAACAAAATAAGCTAATTATCGTTTGTCGTCGCGCGGGTTGTGAAATTTACATATACGCAGTCCATTGCTTTCGAAAGAAAGTCATCTATTTGCTTTCTGATAATAGTTAGTTTGCGAAAAATGTATCTACCTCTGAATATAATTTGCATATTCAAAGTGTTCCGTGATAATTTTACGCCTCTGGCAGATGTTATTCTATGAAACTGAAAAACGCACTAGACGCGACGATAAGAAAAACAAGACTCCGACAACTTGTTTGCCCACCAAAGACCATAGTCAGCATTAACAGTTTTCTAATCGAACCGACGCGCGAGTTGGATAAAAAGAAGCTCTCCAAACAATGATCCTCGAAATCTCTCACAATCTTTCCATTCTTCTCGCCGTCGTGTAAAGCAGCAACGGCTCCACGCGAGTGTTGGACGTGGAAAAGCAATCGAGTCACCTCTTCAATATACTTTTCGAGCCTGGCAATTTTCACTTTTTTTGTTGGCCCTAGACGAGCAATTCCCTGAACAGGGAGAAAGCTCGACGTTTCTTTATTTAGGCAGTATATGATAAACATGACGCCAGTCTGGTGTTTGGAGTGGACCAGCATGACGACGAGGACGACGACGCGTCCTACTCCAGAATAAATAAACATCGGCGACGACGAAGCCGAGATTCCTCTCTTTCTCCCTCTCGTCGGTTTCACCGAGTCACACACTGCTGCTGCACGGACAATGACGAATTTCAACGACTCGACTCTCTCTCTCTCCCTCTCTCTCTCTCTCTCTCTCTCTCTCTCTCTCGCTCTCTGTGTATACTGGTATATATAGAGCCTCGATTTCTTGCTTTCTCTGCAGCAGCGTCCATCTATAATCCCGTGGGATCGTCACGTGGATGTTGTTTTAAGGGCGTGAAACATGACAGGTGCACAATGCTACGGTCCGATACATGCTGCAGGTGCGAATGGGCCACGATGAGAATATGTACACATATACAAAAAGCTTGAGTGATTGTGAGCGTGTGTACACATTTCCACGAAGTGACTGATTATATGTACGCAAAGCGAGCGAGAGGATGAAAACCGGCAATTTGCATCTTAACGTCCGGTAGACGGAAACTCAATTTTTCGGGCGAAATCCATTACGAGCCCATTGGCGACGGATTATTTGCCTCGTGCGCGCTTTCGTGGATGCGCGTGTGTTATTAACGAGATCTTCACGGCTGGGCGTTTATATATATCACGGAGTGTATAGGGCTGTTATTATAATCGACAATTAGTGCATAGCTATACTCGACGCTCATTGTTTCGCGGTTACAAGGATCATCTTGAATTTCAAACACATTACGTTATATAAAAAACAAACGCCGGCCCCATAGACTCGGGAAAGCCCTAAAAAGGGGACACACACAGCCGATCGAGCCTCTTCGCTCGCCGCGATAAAATCGCCAGTATGCATCAGACGCGGAGAGCCGAGGCTCAAAGCGCGGCGTTTGAACAAGCGCAAAGATGAATCCTACGCGCGCACGAGCTCGAGCAAAACGAACCGCGGAAGCGCGTGAATCCATCCCGCGAGCTATCATCCTCAGCTGTGAAAAAGAAAAAGAACCTGTCCGTATGGTATTTACATGTGTGTAGAACTTACCTCCGGCAAAGGTTATGGAGCTCGGTCCGCTCTCGCCTTATAAGTATCTTACTCCCGGAACGGCTCTTCGCCCCCTCTCTTTTCATGGAAATTGAGCCTAAGCGGCGTCGGCGGCAAGAGTCTCGTAAATCTCGCGCGGTCTGCTCTCACGGATGCGGATGTCGCGGTAATTGGTATTAAACGACGACGATCGGAGGCCTCGCGCACGATCGGGCCACGATTACGCGCGCCGCTCAATAAATACGCGCGGCTACTTTTATGCGCGAGCAAACTGCGCGAGTTCGTCGCGCGGACATGTATGTCGAGCAGAGACTTGTACTTTTCTTCATAGCTCTGCCTTTATATGTATACGTAAACGTGAACTAGAGCAGCGGAGTCTCGCGTCATCACGAAAATTCAATTAACAGTTCGCTATACGTATGCAGACGCTATATATGTCAAACCTATATGCTATATAGGTTTGACATATAGACTGGATTATCGTTGGCTCGAATTTACAGCTACGGAAGGGTAGCGGCACGAACGTATAAAAAACAAATATCATTAAACTACACGAGTCGATAATATGCAAACTTTTTGCTGCGCGGCTGCAGCGAATGGGTGCTAGCCAATAAACGTACATATACATACTCGCAAGGAGCGCCCACGGTGATCATAAGGAAATGCCGCGGAAAAGTATCGCCGCAAGAAAAGGCTAACCGCTGCACTCGATAATTAATAGGCGACGCTTCTGCTAATTACCCGATCGATCGCCAGTGCAAGAGGCTTGAGGCATATATATATATATAATAAAGCGTGCAATATAGAATAGTTACGGTTACACTTTCTGGCCGTCTATCTTTGGAAATAAGTTCATATATGTAACGGTATTTTTTTAGAAAATTTTGTAAATCATAGCAATTATATGTATATATATCCACACGAAGTCTTCGTTCTATATTTCTCGTTGTCTAAAGCTATCGAAACTAACTCGCTATTAATTGGATCCACCCATATGCGCTCGCGCAGCGATTCGGCTGTGCGATACGACAGCTCTTCGCGCGCAGGTTTTCTCATGTGCTCGACCCTTTCACGCCTCGTACGTGCGAAATGACAGGACCGTAATCCCGCGGGCCCGTCCACCCACTATACTATATACGCGGCTCCTCTTTTATTTCGCATTGTTCTTTCTTTCTCTCTCACATGACACACACACACACACACACACACACTTACACATAAGGTTCCAACATATATGTGTATATTATACGCGCGTTGTTATTCCGCGGCTGTCCCCCGACATTTATCTCGGGACTTACGCCTCTAGACGCTTGTTTCGCGCCGCGCTGGGGCACCTCGGGCGCCGAGATGGGACGATCGTAAAGTTTGAAATAAAGGCGTTGCAACGTTGTTGTGCCGCGATGTATATTACGAACGGCGATATGTGAAGTTTTAGCGTTTGAGCTAGGATTGTTTGGTACATGCCTGCGTTTATCGGAGAGACGATCTGTATATGGAGATTCTTTTTTTATATGTGCAGCATAGCAGCAGAGAGTTTCGGTAAAAAATCTAAATACATATGCATGATTATAGACTCGCTGGACTTTAGAGCGCGACGACGTCGACGACGAGGACGATAAATAGTTCGCTAAATCAAACGGCTATATCAGCTCGGCTCTAATGCACAATTTTCCACTTGCCTGACGTCAAACCACTCGCCAAGCGTCACTCGCAGCCTCGTAAATCAAGCCGAGCATCCGTTTTCCAGCGAATCCCGACGCAATTACTGTCATAATATACCTTCCCCGAAAAAAATCTCACATGTATGATCTAAAGTGTGTACGTCCCTCAAAACAATATCCATCTCTTTCCGTAAATAGTCTGGTCTAATGAGCGCTTGGTCGGGGCATTGTCTCCGCGACACTCGGCCGCTTGATTTATCGGCCGGCCATAAATATTCCCGTATCGATATCACTGCGCGCGCTCAGCATCACACACGCGCACACATCCACACACGTGCAGCTATCAGAGAAATGAGCAGCTGCGCTGCTGCTCTCACTCCCACGCGAGAGCGATATATACACATACGTAGTATATTTATATATATTGTACATATACGTGCGGGCGTTCGCGTGATCCTCGCGCGGCTGCATGTTAATACACAATAAGAAAATTTGAGCCAACCGCGGATAACCGCACACGTGGGTCGTCGTGAGTTTGTCGAAAGTGTGCTATCTCTTTTTGCGCGTGTGTGGTGCGAGCTTTATCTTTATTTCACGGTTATGAGTATGTGTATCCTCCTCGCTCTTTCGCGCGAGATAATCGACCGACAAAATGATTTACTCCTCGGCCGTTTGTGCGCTGAATTTAATTCGAAGTAAATCCAAAAAATTCCTCGCGCCGTTTCACATTATAATACGTATGTATATAGACGAAATAGACAGCGCATCAGTTATAAACGAAACACGAGCGTGCAGCCGCGACAAGTAGAAAGGCAAACTCTGACAGAGCCGCGCTAAAGCGACGATTTTCAACCGACTAAATAAGCCGCTCCCGCCCCCGGAATCCGCGCTGCTGCTGTTCGAGTTAGAGTCTTTCCAGAGCAAACAGTATGGTCTGTTTAGCGATTTTCGGGACTTACGGGGGTTATAACTACGCTACCGCGACCATCAGGACAAACAGCTCACCGGCGGGAAACAACAATATATATATATATATATATATAAAGAGCGCCGGGCGCGTATGTTTATCGACGATGCTCTCGGCCGTATATGCGCGACGAGTCGTGAAAAGGCCAGGTTCAAGCCCAGGAGCGGACGTTAACCGCCTTGTGCGCAGGTGCTAATTGTCGCAGCGTCGACGACGACGATTCGACTCTCGGCTAAATGCCTCGGTAAATACAAGCTGCTGCTTCCGCGCGGGATGTTCAAAGTGATGCCAAACGACACAGTGCCGCAGGAATTCGGGGAAGAACGCGTGTATGTTGTCGTTTTATTTTGTTAGTATAAGGCAACCTATCAGACCGCTAACCTCGGCGTGAAATGCATAAATTATGCATTTCGAGAGTATTACGGGTGAAAACGTTTTTCCGAAAAGTAGGATGATGATAAGAGAGGGGCGAGTAAAATTGTTTCAAGGCAGAGAGAGAGAGAGAGAGAGAGAGAGAGAGAGAGAGAGAGAGAGAGAGAGAGAGAGAGAGAGAGAGAGAGACAGAGAGAGAGAGACAGAGCTTCGAAGGCGTATATATAAACTACGACGTGGGGTATATACGCTAGCGAGCGAGCGACGACAAAAGAAATCATCCGCCACCGGCGACATGAATATTCAGAACAGCCAGTATTTGCATTTATTAAAACGGCGCGGGACGAAACCCTTTATTTCGCTCTGTGCTCTCGCGCATAATTGCTACCTTGCCGCCGAGGAGCTATACGCTCTTGTTTGTCGCTCTCCTTCAACGGCAGCAGCAGTGCAGACAGAGAGTGAGAGAGAATGAATGTGCTCTACGCGCTCCTGTTTCCGGCTTGCCTTATTGTTGTTAACTACGTGCCTATTATAGCCACTTTACATGTGATATCTGTCGTCCGGTGGCGAGCCGGAGCTTTTTGAAATTCCAATAAAGTTGCTTCTATTTAGAAACTTTAAAATTATTTTTATATACACTTATGTCTTCAATTTGAGAGAACACTTTTCTTACGTCGCTTTATATGTATACACGTATCGGCAATTTTTAAAACTTATTTTACAGAGCTCGAAAACAAAGGCGAATACATTTACATGAATAATTATTTAACATAGATGAACCCGATTGCGCTATCATTCGGACAGCGCGAGACGAGTGTAGCTACAACTTTTTCCGGCGCAGAAACACGCCGCGATAGCCGATAAACCAACACACTTTCGTAATTAAATCAGCCCCGCGCGATCTCTCTGTCACAATTTTACATAACTTGATTACGGATAACGAGCGCGCATCATCGAGAAAAAAGAGCTGCGTGCGCAGGCTTCGACGAAAAAAAGGATCCGGTCTCGATTAATATAGACGACGTGCGCACGCGCGCGCGCGAGAGAGAGCAATAAAAGCGCGACGCGTGTGATCTACGCGCGGCAATTATCTCGCGAGCGAAGGTGAACAAAAAAAAGATGAAGATGAGAGGGAGAAAGTGAGAGGGAGAGTTATAGTGCACGAGATATATACGCTTCGGACGGTGGGGGCAGGACTTGGTTGTCCAGGTGTTGTTGCTGCTGCTGCCTTCCCTCTCCTCGAGTACGTCTAATTACGAACGAGAGCACTAAACTGCAATTAAAGAGCCTCTTCGGGAGGACTGCATATACCGAGGCGTCACGCTACCTTGTCTTATTACTTCTCGCTTGAGCTTCTTCTTTTTTTACTTTCTTTCTTGGTCGATAACTCTGAGTTAAGTGGATCAAAATTTAAGCTACAAATTAGGGATTGTTATCGAATACGCTTACAATTAATATACGCGTATTTATTGCAAATGTTCAGATGATTTTTTTAATTACACCATACATAGCTTCGCAGATATCGAGTCCATCTATTCAACACTTCTCAGCATACAATGAGACTCTCCTCTTATATATTATACCAATCGCGCGAATATTTTCATTCGACCAAACTTTTATGCGAACCAGTATAACAAGGCTCTCATTCATCGACGCTGGATACGGACGTCACCGGCCAGCATGATCACATCTACGCATCGAACAATGCCTCAGTCCGCACTTGACGCGAATCGCGACGTCAGCTGCATGAACGACATGCGTACGCTATGGATCTCGAAATACATCGTTTGGTAAGCCGTCCGACGCTTGCAAACGAAAATAACGAGCGGCTCGTGCAATTTACGCATCAGTCTCCTGCGTAAACGTTCTTCTCAAAATCGGCCGAACCTCATTATATATATATATATATATATATATATATATATATATATATATATATATATATATATATATATATATATATATATATATATATATATATATATATATATATATATATATATATATATATATATATATATATATATATATATATATATATATATATATATATATATATATATACAGACGACGCGTCCAGATTAGGATCGCATGATATACATATATATGTACATATAGGGCCTTGGACGCGAAAGGAAAGGTTAGCGTGGCAGAGAGGATAGAACCTTGGTAGCGACAACGTCTCGAAGCGTCAACCATTAAATTGCGTTTAAAGCTAATGGCTTTTACGCAGCCGGCAGAGACGACAGGACTTTTGATTGATCGATCGTATGTAGCAAGCCGTATACATGATAAAGGAATGTTCCGGGCTTTTATCGCGGTCTCCCGTAGGTGTTCGACTGTTAAAGGATCTCGGACGCGTGACACGATCGACGAGATTAGATTATATCTGCCGACCTTTTTTCCCTTTGTTTTGAAGCGACTCTGATGGAAGGCGATGGTAGTATAAGTGCGGCGACGATTATTTGGTGTTTTTTTCTTTATATATATGCTCGGTTTCGTAAGGTCTGTGTACGAGAGACGAGAGCAAAAAATGCATCGCCCTGTGCGACTACTTGATTGTTATATAAACGCTGTCTTGATTTGTCAAGGTCGAGGTTTTTTTCTCCAAAATATATAATACGATATCGACGATTGAGTCGTCTCAAGGACTAAGTAGTACTTTGATCCGACGTTGTTATTCTCAAGACGCGACGCTTATATATTTATTGCAACATTTTCAAAATGATCGCTGGTATAATGAGAGTTAATTATCGAGAGAGAGAGAGAGAGAGAGAGAGAGTGCACGAGGACTCACGTATATACACATGTCATTACATTGGCCGAAAGCCCTTAAACGAACCGCGACAGGTGAAATGATTAATTTGTCGATTCATTTAACGTATATATATAAGCAATCAAATGCAGCAAAGACAATAGACCGAGGGAAAGGTGATGCGTGCAGCAGCGTATAATATAAGACAAAAGGTCGCTTGGGAGTTGTTGTTTTACGTAGATTCCGCGAGATAATAAAGCGTTTTCTCATCGTAAGCCACTAGTGGTTCGATACTTTACGCTTGACGTTTCTACATTTCTCTTTTGTAATATAGGAGACGCACACGAGCACATACACACGTAGGTACATAGCAGAAACCAGAAGCATTTTTGTCCAGAGCGACGAACAATCGAATAACGACTCGCATGGACGTGTGCGCTGGGTATAGTTGAGCTACTCGAGCAGGTATATTACACATGCCCGAAAACAATGCGAGGCCTATAGACTGAACAAATGACGGCCTAACACCGAAGGTAATGATACCGATTTAATATACGCCGACGGGATTAACGCGAGCGAGTCTTTCTGGAGAACATCGTCCTTCATTATAATAATTCTTCCACTTGATAATTTGTGTAAAATTCCTCGAGCAATTTATTATTATAATAATGCCGCATACAAAGCGAGTGTAAACGGTGTGCGGCTCGAAGAATAAATTATATAAATATTTATTTCCAAGCTAAGGTGGATATAATGATCTACTCTTGATAAAAGGTTATCACGTCATGTTTTATTAAAAAAAACGAATGCATTCTGAAACAATGTTTCCTGCCGCAAACTCCTGTACCCTATTTCCACGCGCATACAGGTTCAAGCTCAATACGAGACGGACTATAAAGATAAGGCGAGAGAAGAAGCGTTAGGGAAAAAAATGAAAACGAGGGTAGGAAAAGCAGTGGATAAAATAAAAAGACGGCCGCACGCATATTTCCCACGCGATAGAGAGAATCGTTACCGGCCGCGAGAGAGACTCTGTATACTATTGGTGCATATATATACAAGATAATAATTGCGTAAGTCAGCACATCGAGAGTTGCAGCGTGTATATAATATACAGACGTAGTCGTATATATCTCTCGGATTCGCTTCGCGTATGTATATTATAATATAAATGGTCAGGGCCGACTGTACGAGCCTTCCAGCTCATCTCTTCCCAGATATTCCCTCCATCGATCTCGTAGATACGACTGCACTGATTTCAAAAAATAAGAAAAGGGGTCTCTCGCGAATCGCGCTCAAAGCTGCTCTCTTTCTCTCTCTCTCTCTCTCTCTCTCTCTAACGAATATTCGCTCTAACGAAGTCAGACCACACCCTATTAGAGCTACACCTGTGTCGCTCGTTATATTCATAGACGCGAAAATGCCCCGGGCACCGTTTTCTATATACGCGCTCGGCCTTCCTCTCTCTCTCTCTCTCTCTCTCTCTCTCTCTCTCTTTCGTGTGTGCGTATATATATAGTTTGTGGGCGTGGGTGTATAGCGGCCCGTAATGGGACTTTCGCGGGCTGGCTGCAATAATTGTGCCACGTCGCGACGCTTATCGCGTCGAAGCCTGTAATGCATATATGCGCGCTCGTATAAGTTTTTCCATGCCGAGGACTAACCACTTTGGGATTTGTTCCAAGCTGAGCTGCCTGGAGGGTATATACCTATATACGCGTGAGAGCTGTATATACATCTGCGCTGAAAAGTGTGTGGCTTGAAAAATTGAGGGGCTATTTTTAGTCTCGTATGATTATAATAAATATGTGTAGATCGCGTAATTAGGCAATTTGGAGTAACTCATATCGGGTTTAACAGTAGCCGCGGTAATTGATAGTTGAACTGCTGCGTGCTTACCCAATGATTTCGATTTATTTTAATGCTCTGGATATCGTATTATCGTTAAACGCGATTCTTTCTGATCGTCCGGGTTAATAGAAATCAATGTGTGAATTGCTCGGCAATAACAACGTGGAATATACCTTACGAAATACAGTGAAATATAAATGCACGAAAAACACAGGCTAAACGTTCAAAACTAACAAGTATTGCGCAGAGAGAGAAAATTCTGCAGGGACTGAGACAAATCGGTCGATTATGCAAACAAAGCTCGTAGAAAATAAAGCATCATTGTATACACCAACGGGTGGAGTCGTTTGTCGCATAATGCAAAACATACCCACATATATAATAAGTTTGGTATATACTCAGAGACTTGTTGGTTTATCGCGATAATTCGAAATTATACCTACACGCGCAAAACGACGATTTATGCACTTTGCTAAATCGGACTGTTTCATCTCGGCAAGCGGTACACAACGGATTCTTCGAAACCACGCACGCATAGCAGAATGAGTTACAAGACAAAATATTTTGCAACGTGTATTTCAGTTTATATCATGCTTTATGAAATCGGCAAAACGAATTGTAATTGTTTGAATCAGAAGTTTAATTCAAAGTACATAATAGAGTATTACTCACTGTGTACTTTGGAAAGTGTCAGAACAAGACATTAAAACCGGTAAAATGTGTACTGACGAAGGGAGTCGACAAATGAATATATATATATATGCATATATACCGACGATAGCCCGGGGCAAAAGTTTAAAAACCTCTTATCTTTCAGTGGCTGTCTCAAGTATCATCGATATGCTTCGACGATCCGTTTAAATTCTCTCTCAAGAAACCGCTGAAGGAGCCACAGGGTATTCCCGAAAGAATATCGCGAGGGGCGACGTCTTGAGCTGACGAGGGGACGACGACAGCCGCATCGATATCAAGCATTGTTCACTCTCGTCTTTCACGCGATTCCGATTATTCCGAAATAATTTCGCGGAGCCAATCGCATCACATCACAAAAAAAATAATAATAATAACGAAAGATCCCTCATCCCAACTAGTGCGCGCATTATTCTCACAAAATCCAGGAAAAACACGATCCCGGTTATATTTATTGCCTTTAAGCAGCGCCAACAACATCGTCTACTGAACTAGGAAGTTTCGAGCATTCGCTAAAGTTTCGTTTACAAGTCCCTCGGTGATTTTTGAGTGCAGAATCGACTCCGCTGCTGCGGCCCGTCGCTCGTTTTTCCGCGTGGGTATATCCGCGCGCGCGCTTATCGTCGATCTCGTACACGAAGCGTCATTCGATCGATCGCCGGGCTGATAAGATCGCCTTGTTCAATAGACCCGCGCTGAACGATCGGCTGTATACGCGCACAGACTACACAGCGACTCTGAGCTTGACGTTTCCGAGAGAGAGGGACTCGATCTTTACGCATCCAGACAGAAAAAGAAATTGCGTGTAATGTGGAGTTTATCTGCTGACGGTAAGTTCAAGCGCGGCAGCACGATCGGTCACAAATCCACGACACTTCTCCGCATATGGATGCACGTAATAATACATGCACAGGCTTCGGAATCTGAATTATCGCAATGTAAGCGAATTATAATTCATGTTCATGGAGGAACTTGTGTGCTCTATGTCTGCGTGTATGGCTACGGAATCTGCAAAACGAACGGTACCGGCACACACACACACACACGCACACACCCAGATCTCGCCGAAAAAAATTGAATTTTAATTGAAACAAGCAAACATCTCTCCCATTTCCCTAGCGCGCAGTAGCGGAACACGCTTGAAAATTACGGAATCCGCCTTTTCCCTCTTCGCACGCGCGCGCGCGCGAGCGAGCTCCCTCTTCCTTAACAAGTTCCGTTGCGCCGTTAATCATCGGCTTAACGACTCTCCGCGAGCGCGCGCGCGAACGACTATAACGTCGTCACCCGTTGTGTATATACTGCATACGCTTATATATGGGGCATATCACATGCGTCGCCTCGTGGGAGTGAGTCTTAATGGGAAGGGGGTCTATATATACATATATATAGGACTTGACTACTTGCTCGAGATGTCGCACGCCATTCCATGCAAATGCCCCGTGTAATCCAGGCCACTATATACGCAAGGCAATAACTTCATTACCTCTCGCGGGGCCACTAATTACCAGACTGAGAAATTAGCCCGCGGGACTAATTGCGCGCGCGTATATCCGAATATATATATAGCTCTCGATCGAGATCTAATAGATACGTGCGCGCGAGATGTTCTTTTATTTTTCCGATTTCTCAATGCGTATATGGCTTGCGAGATGAAAAAATCGACAAGAGGATCGATCGATCGATCGATCGTTCGGAGGCTGATGATGGTACATCGACTTTCTACTTGTGTCATGAACGCGCTGCTGAAACGGACGGTAAACGTATACGTGCTCTCATAGAGAGAGAGAGAAGGGGAGGATCGTGTGGGAAATATGCTCATGGTGCAGTGCATTTTTCCACCAACTATGGTGCAGTATATATACCGGCGATTTGTCGTGAGTTAGCGTCTGTATGTGTTCGTTATGCCGGTTACAATATGCTGATTATCCGATTAGATAGAGGGCCTGGACAAAAGTTCGTACGACGCTCGATACAAGTGTTGGATGTATAGCCGGAGATTTTTCTGCATATCAATTAACGTCGAAATAAGTCAGCGACGTATATATAGCTATAGTCGGAAAATATGCATTGTTTATATGGAGTACGTTGTCGGAGATCGGGAGAGGCTTATATACATGAGCTTGCAAATTTGACCGATTTCGTGTACTACTCTAAGCTCCGAACAATGGATTGTTGTTCGGTGTTCAGCTGGTTTGATTGGAAATTGCTTTCTGACTATTGTGATGGTTTCTTGACATCTACTTTTAACAGCTTTGGTTACACGTACTATATAGTTTATTATCGTAATGCTCTCCTATACGCAAAGAAAATCTAACCAATACAAATTATGCGATTGAATATCTAAAGCACGCAGAATCATAACAAAAACTCCCACAAAATGGAAAATCCGAGCGCGCGCGTATACCATCAGAGCGTTCTCTTGAAAACAAGCGGTTCGCGAAGGAAACAGCTCTTGGCGCTCCAGCTCCGAGAATAGAATGTCTCATCGTCGAATTTGCATAAAGCCACCTTAGCTGCGCGCATACACACACACACACACTACTCCGCACGATAACCCAAAGGCCGCGCAGAATAGAAACTCTCTGCACAGGCTCGCGCAGAGACGACGAAGAAGTATATAGGAAAGAGAGAGGGGGGGGGGGGGAGGGAGAGATAGGCAGCGAGCAGTGCAAGGCCTGAGGAGAGCCCGAGCCAAGTCACGACCTACTAATGAATGATTATGCTACAATTTGCCTCGGGATGGCGGCGACGGCAGCAGCAGCAGCAGCAATGCGGCTATCGCAATTTATTAAATTACAGTGATTCCTGAGCTATCGTATAGTCGTAGAGTAGTCGCTCGCTCGCACCGGTAGTCCGTATATTCATATACGTGCGAGCTGCGTCGTACGACGCTTAATTTGCCGGCGGAAAGAAAGTCACCGCGAGAGGACGACTCTCGATCTGCAACAATGTTCGTGCTGATGCTGAAGCGATCTTCAGACGTGGATGGTAAATCTGTCGAGGCTCCAGTGCGTGCTGGAATACCTGAGGCAGCTTCTCTGATTATCAAGTGAGGAAATTGATGGGGATAATTAATCGGGTATATATAAGTATTGGTTGTTGTTACTTTTCGATTTCGTAAGAGCATTGCGTTGAATATTAATTAATGTTAAATGGATATCGTAAAGTTAAGTGATTTTTCAGCTCCGATGTAATGCAGTGGGATAATTTCACAGAAATCTTCGGAGTATTTGAAAAAATTCGTCTCTTTATACGCTGTGCATCAGCGCACACATATAGGTATATAGATATATAATATGATATAGAAAGTACATTGTGGGTATATATATATATATATATATATGAGACGCGCGGATTGTAGCGTTGCGCGCCAGACACACCTAACTACTGTTTACAGCGGCTAATAAATAATTTGTCATAGGGGAAATCTTGCGCGTACGACTTTCAAATCGTGGTACACTATGATATATTCTAAATATAAACTACAAAATATTATATGAATAAAGATCGCAGGCGTAAAGTAACGTATATATAACAAGGTTTGGATATGAGGAAAAAAAATAAAACGTATAGTTTGGACGGCCGTAGCGCACATCTCGTCACGGCGAAAAGCAAAGGATCCTATTTAAGTTCGTAACATAAGACGTCACGACCTTTTTCGGGCCAGCATCGACAATGCGCGCGGCTCATTGAAAAATGCTTTTTTCCCGCGCAAAGTCGAAAAAAGAATGATTGCGTGTTCATCGGGCGGCAGCCATAAACAATGGGTCATTACTTCGAGTAAGGGATGTCCAATATCCTTCTCGCTCTTTCTCTCGCGTCGCTTTCTTCTCTCTTTCTTCAACGCGATGATGCAGTGATAGGCAGCGGCAGCAGCAGTTCGGCTTAACGCGAGCTGCTCGCGGACGATAAAATAAGTTTAGGGGCGTGAAATTGGTAGTAATTTTACAAGCCATAACGATCTACTAAATCTGTAAAATAATTAAGGGCGCAGATGTTCGCTCACAGCGCGGACTATATCCCTTTCTCCGGCGCGCGGCTCCGCTTCGAGCCGTGCAAGCAGTCTTCGTGAACACGTTGGCCCTGGTGTAGCTTCCTGCGCTTTATTTTGTGCGATGTTTTTCGCGGGATTCTTAAAATCGTGCGATCAAAGGAAAGTCTCTCGCGCGTGTGTGTCGGTAGCGCGGAAGCAATGCTCATGCGTCTATATATACAGATAGTGATTGATTATTTAATCATAAAAACAAGTAACGATTTAATTGAACGAATGTATCAAGTGAAAACACCAGTCATGCTTCTGCGTGTTTTACACTCAAATACAAATATCCCTCTTTATCAGCTGAGTTTAATTGAATTACTTTTCTCTCTTTGATTACGTAATCAGGCTAGACAGCTGAAAGTTTGCAAAAAAAGAAATACCGTAGAATGCATCCCACACTCACGCGATTGATTCAGATATAATTAAACAAAATTCTCACCACCTATACGAGATAACGACACGCGAACCGGAATAAATATATCTATATAATCCTAATTTATATTAAACTCTAATCGCATCATCGGTCAATTACAAATATATAATCGCTCCAACTCCGCGCGATCAATCGAACTAGTACCCTCAAAACCAGTTACAGTGAAATAATTATTCTCGCGCAGCATTGAAGAAAAAAAAGCCTTCACACAAAACGCAATATCGATCGTCGGCACACGGACATTTTTAACGTCTTAATTAACACTTAGAAGCCCTCGGGCGGCAAAACATTTCTCGCTCGCGCCTCACAATCGCTAGCTCTAATCGACACTCGTGTTCTCCAATAAACCCCCGAACGTGATACACACATATACACTGCGCACGGCGGGTCGCGCGATAGCCGATTCCGTGTATGAAAAACTAAAAGGATATCGAGCGCGCGCTTGCCTCGATACTTAACGATTCCCACGATTTCTCTATCTATTAACGCGATCGATTAATCGTCCGCTCGCGCGCGCGAAACATGATTAAGTACAGATTGGGAATCGAGTACTCGCGAACGCACATTGGAAAGTCGTAGGTGGAATAGCTCGATCCGGCGCGCGTTATCCCTCTTGCCGAGCTTGGCCGCCGATCGGCAAGGTGTATATTATATATCGCCGCGCGCAACGCGATCGACAAATGTGATGATAAATATACGCGATCACTATACGGATTTAAATCACTTTTGGATATAGGAGCTCGAGAGCTGCAGCAGCTCTTGCATATTATTGTTGTTATTGTTGCTGCGCCGCGTGTGATGGTTCGAATTATAAACGATAATGATAGCGCAAGTCACTCGTTACTTCGAGATCGAATAAATCTTAATTGTCTAATGGCACGTCGTCGGCGCTCACTGTATTCTTTTCTTCTCGTGCGGCCCTCTTTCAGTTCCCCCCGCTGCACACTGCGCGCTTTTCAACGATCGCGCAGATTCAATAGCACGGATCGTTTAAGGGTTATTTCGCTGGCTGATTGATTGAGCCGCGCGCGCGCAGCTTCTCGTTGCGAGGCTTTTTACGACCTGCGCTAACTCGATTTACTTTCGGTACGTGCGCTGAGCTGATAAAAATACGCGGCTGTCTGCAGTTATTCGTTCTTGATAACCGTTACGTTAAGTCCGAAAATGTGTATAATGCATAGCAGGAAAATTACATTGTGTATACAGAAATAGACTCGGTAAGGAAACAAGCGCGCTCGCGAAAAACACGTAAATATTCATCGAGAAATTTTTTTCCCTCCCAAACAGGTTGTCAACGAGCCAGGGCGCGCGTGAAAAAAGTCCTTTCTACTATACTCGCACACACACACACACATATATATGCAGCCTGAATAATCGAGGCTCATTGTAAAACATCGTGTACAAGCACGTTAATTGGGCTTAATTTGATTAAGATAAAGATTATTGCGGCGAAATCACGTAAGTGGCAAGCCTGTCCTCAAGGCGGCGCCTTATCGACACATCATCGATAAGCTGCGTGCCCGCGCTGCAGGAATAACAAGGAGAAGCGAAAGATCAACGAGGACGATAGCCACGGCTGGATATATGCTCTCCACTTTGTGGCCGATTAAAATGCCGAACCGGAAACGTGACCAGTTTTTTTACCCAAGCCCTGACCACACGTGGTGTGGCTAAACGCCGACGCCGCTGCCACTTGTCGCCAATATCTGTACCGGCTGATCTATGACCGTCTCTGACTCTTTCTCTCAGGATGCGAGTCGCGTCGCGCGCGCGCCGCGATATTTTTCGAATTAAAATAATGACGCATATAATAACGACGCGCCGCCGTGCTTATCGTAATTATGATGGGGATATCCGACTGATCGGAGGGCTTGAAGAATTAATCGCCAGCGGAGTTTTGCAAAATTGACAAATGTTCTTATTTTAATATATATGCATCGTAAAAGTTTTTTTATCTTCATCTGAGATATTATGAAATATCTTTATCACGATCGTACAGTCACTTTTAGAAAATCGAGTAGCTCGAAATGAGTTACATGGCTCTTCGCAAATTCCTGCAGTTATTCTTTTTGCATAAGTAATAACTTCATCTACGACTCGGCAAACGACGCAGTAGCCGCCAAGAGTCGGCCCAGTCAATTTTCCCGGTAAAAGAATTCAAGCAACGCAGACAAGAAAGGCCTTAAACGATCACTCAAAACGACAAGAAAAAAGCCAAGCAGCCTCAGCCTACTCGTCTTTTTTACTACTCGAAGGAGGAGGAGAAGAAGAAGAAGAAGCAGCGGTATATACGATTTCCTGCTTCCCCAGAGCTCGCGAGAGCGGCATATAATGTGTATCGCCCTGGGCGATCGCGCGCTCAAGTAGCCGCGTGCGCACTTGACTATATATATATATATATACTAACGTCGTCGCAGTGGAAAAACATTGCCGCCGCCGCATCGCATCTTTCTTTTCACAGCGCGGCGTCGGTTGTAAACGTCGACGACGCCGTGTGTGTGTGTGCTACTTTCACGGCGACGAGGCCCGTAAACGCGTCAACCGAGAATCGCGTAAGTAAACTCTCCGACACGGGTCACCTTGGGGTAAAAAATAGAATATACGGAGCGAAGCGTATATGTATAGTCGGGGGATCGAGAGAATTTATATAGCTGCGATGCCGTTGATTATTATTACGAGGAATGACACTGCTGTACAGGCGAGTTTTACGGCTGCGTTAATTTATTAAGCAAATTCGAGTTGAAAGACGATTTTGATATACGGCTGTCGTTCGCGCGGCTTGTTTAATATCGTCTGGAAGATTTTGCGGTCGTTTCTTTGACTGTCTTGTTCAACTGTCGTGTTTCATTAGCGCGTAAACCATTTCTAACGCGCGTTTCTTATATTTATTTGCGGACGGGCGAGAGACTTTGCGAAACTCGTGTGCAGCTTTGGATTAGCTGAGCGAGAGAAAAATAGTGTATACTTATTTCGACGTTAAATCGTTCGTTTCAAATCTCTGCGTTATTTATTTCTGTACTTGAGGAATGATGTAGAGACTGTCTTTGTCAACTGTAAATTTTCATTGCTCGTACACACACACACACACCGCCAATTAGGCAATTAAATTAATTGCAGTCTTAATTTATCTTTGCGACTAGTCGAAGGTTGAAACCCATTTAAAAAATGCGCGCGTTAAAGTGGTCACATACACATACAGATTGGTCTTATCGTATTGTAGATTAAAGTATAGTTACAATAAACTTATCAGAAATTCCTTCTTTCTGCCCTAACAAAGCCCGGCATACAGTGATAAAAAGAATAAACCACGTAAATACACGCTATAGCAGCATCCATAAATCACGAATGCGCATTAATTAGCGAGCGGTCAGCTGCTGTCGTCTCCTCGTTAATAGCCGCGCGCCGGCGCTAAATCCCAAATGCCCCTCCGCATCATCGAAAATGCAAACACTACAGCACACACACACACACTCATACGCACACACATACCGCCTCACTTATGCACGTCGATATCACTGCAGCACTGAGCCTCGAAGTGAAATTACGTTGGTGATAAAGTGCTCGTTCACCGGGTTAATGAAACGTCGTGGGTTTCTTTATTCTATGCACATGAGCGCGGCGACATCTAACGCGGCTCCCGGCGAATGGGTTATTAGCGCGAGTCACTCGTAAAATTCGCGGTGGCAGCAGCGGCGGCGATAAAGGAAGCGACGAAATATACGACTGGCGGCCGCCACCGCCGCTACTGCTGTTGCTGCTGAAAGGCACGTCGATGTTGCTGCAACGACAGCTGATGTGAGCTACCGACGATGAGTCCTCCTTATACTATACAGAGTTTTTTTTCAAACGCGCCCACCGGATTTTTTTCAATTTACGGTCTGTGACTCATCTTGAGAGGGTCGCTTTTAATCCGTCAAGGTAAACGCGTTGATGAATCGCCGCAAATTCCTAATCAATTTAAAACAATTTCAAAGTTAGTATACGGTATAGCCAATACTTTTGCGCGTCAGACTATCGCAATTGCATAATTAATCGCGACGTATAAATACACTGGTATAAAATTAATTTTGCAACTCTACCATATATATATATATAGGAGATTTATTACGAGCTAAGGCGCGAGAGCCGGAGCAAAGGGAGAAGAACTATGACTTACGAATCAAAACAGTGCTCAATCTCTGGCTCCTCACGCGCCGAATATCATCGCGCAAACGACTTTTTGAACGGGTCGAGTGAGCCACGGGCGACTGTTTTCTTGTGTTGCTATACACTCACAACACAGCTGTTCTACGTTGGACACCTCGGAATTCCCGCTTTTGTGCTCACGGCCCGACGACGTCGATCGAGCTTATTAAGCCGAGAGAGGTGCGTATTATGAAACGAGCATGCAGTGACAATTTGATAGATTGTGGGCTTTTTGTCGTCGTTAGTCGGGCTTTACGGTCCGTCCTTCTTCTTTTTTTTCATTTTCTAGCAACCCGAGAACGGGAATTACACACGTATGCTGTCCTGCGGGCTTATAGTAGCTCTGATCGCTGCCTGATGGCGATTGAAATTTTTCTCGGCTGCCTGTGATGCGGACGTTCGCGGGAAAAAACGCGTCACGGATGTCTTTTTATGACGTTCCTGATATTAGTAATTTTCAGTGTCTCTGTAAGCGAGCTCTTTTTTTTCTTTTTTAGAACTGTGATGAAACGTTTGGTTTTTATTATTTCAGATTCGAGGCTGCAGGAATTTAATTTTTTTTGCGTCGATGAGCGCTTGTTTGAGAGGATAATGTGTTATTTAGTATGCTAAAACCGAAAAAATCAATCAGCGAGTGTGTACACAATCTTGCAGCTTGTGAATATATTAAAAAATATCAAAAAATGTTTGGCCGCGAACCTTTTTCAAAAATCATTCCGCGACGTGGTATCACTTATTTCAAACCGCGAACAAGAATCAATTAAAATTTTCATCACTCGCCCGGAAATTGGAAAATTAATCTCCAATGATAATACCAACTCTCCCTTTGCGTTAGCATACGAATCAATTAAAACTTCGAACAAAAAAATATCGAACGATACTTCAAACACATAGCCTGGCGGCCACGGTGTATATATAGGTAGCATAAAACGACGGCAAATTTCAAACACAGATTCTTTCAATCAGCCTGTCAATCAGCGTGTGTCTACAGCCTCCGCAGTTTCGAATTCGCGCAGCTTTCCCCCACGACAGATACACAGGTATATGTGTGTATACCCAACGTCAACGGTGTTGCGATGATACGTATATATACGAGAGAAGCGAGCTGCCGCTACTACTACTATACCGTGCCCCTCTCGGGTTTTTGCTTTTACCTCATGAGCGATTCCGTTAGCGAGCCGTGGCTAATTTCCAGCAGCGGCAGCAGTTACGCTGACCGGAGGGACACGACAAAAAGCGGAGCACTCATCGTCATTAGCCACTGCCGCTTATGCCTGCGCCCGTCACCAATCATCGCGCGGCTCGCGCTTATTGCCTGTGTATGTATGTATGTATGTATCAACCTACATATATAGGTGTGACGAGAGAATACAGCTGCTGTAGGTATGCGCGCGCGGCTTTTATTTTTTGCGCGAGGAGGTATCGTGTCAATGTACGCTTTTATCGCGTGACTGCAGGAAAGAATGAGAGAGTCTGACTGATTTAACTAACTGTATAACCATATATACATACACTGATGCGTCGATTATTCCGATTCTTTCTCGGATTCCTCGGAAATTCGTCTGGTGCTTATATTCTTCGTAATAACTCGAAATTTCATTCTAACCTCTACTTACAGACGAACTATATTACTATACTCGTTATACACAGCAACGTGTTATATTCGTCTTTGTATGTCACACCGCGCGCGCACGTGATTGGAAGCCGCGGCTCTGCGAACAATCGTGTGCAATGCGAGGCGAGGAGTTAATGGGCCGTTACGGTTGAATTTCAATTTTCGCGCGTCATACTTATTAACTCGTTGACACACGCTCGCCCCGAACACGTGGGAGTATAGTGCATTACATGAAAATGACAGTGGAGCGACCGTAAAATTACTTCTGATCCAGTCGACCCGCGCCGCCGTCACTGCGCTTATATATAGGTATATATTATGCCGTCTGCCGTTTCGCATTTTCATGCTCATTAAATTCGAAATTTCTCAACCTTTGATCTTGTAACTGGATATAATATCCACCGAAAGCTACTTGGATACACTGTATTTTTTGAATCGTGCGAATACATACTTTCGAAAGTATATACTATAATATCAGTTTGATGTCGAAACTTTAAAAGAAAATGACAACTTATGAGTTATCGTTCCAACGTTAACTATACACAATGTCCGACGACAAAAAGGACTCGTAAAAGAAAATGCGTCAGAGGCGCGCATCAGAAAGCGAGTCGCTGATTGAGCCGTACAGGCCTTAGTCATTTTGCAATGAGTTTTCGCGGAAGCCGTATATTATCATTCCGTATACACCTCTTTCCGCGAAAAGCCCCGCCTGGTACACCTCCTGTTCCATCATCCCCATGTGCTTTGTCACGAGGTCTGTATATTTATATATACCTGATGACGATGGGTGGTGGCTCGCGCAACTTCGATTCCGCGAAGGGGGCCGGGAATTGTGACAAAACTGTAAATTGAATATCGACCGCATATATAGAGGCCTGTGCCGTGTCGCCGGCCATTAGGTCGGTTTTCTCCTCGTTTTTTTCAACGCCAGCCAAAGCGATCGCCTGAGAGCTGAGTAAGTACTTTGGGCTGGTTATTATATACGCACTGCTCGGTGTTACGCACATGCGAGTGTCACGTACGCACACCAGCGTACGTGTGGCCTAGCAACGGCGATGAGTGGCAAAGGTGCATCGAGTTCGCCGATTCGAGCGGATGCTACCTGATGCCCTTCTTATCACTGCATACAGAAGTGCAGTTGCGAGGCTAATTGTCCGAACGCGGACACCTGGCGAGTCAGTTCCGAGGGAGCAATAGAGCGGCACACAGTCCTCTCTCTCTCTCTCTTACACGTAAATAAACACACACGATTATTCTCTAACTCACTCTTTCTTTTGATCCCAACTACCACTTTCCACGTCCCTGGGCTTGACCCATCGACGGTGCGACCGGCAACCCACCCTAGCGCTCTTTCCTCCCACGTAACACGGGGGTCATATTGATTCTGCGTAATTAATGTAGTTACGAAATCTGATTCTGCGGCTCGTAAACATGCCGAACTTTATATGCATGTTGGTTAGACGAAATTCCGAATTGCTGTATATATCTATAAAAGAGAATCAAAAGTGCAGCTCGGTTGAAGCGGGAAATGAGGAACTATATCACATTGTCTCGAATAAAATGCGGTAAAAGAAACGTGACCTAATGATCCCTACTGTCGAAGGGCGGCACGCTATTCTGCAATAAAATGATAGTAAGTCGCGTCAAAAACAATGCAAAGTGACAATAAGGTCACGCATGCCAGCCATGTATCATTATTAAAGAAGCGTTATACTGAGAAATACGGGAAATGGAATATTATTTAGCGGGGTATGATTTAATTCGATCGATAGGTTATATTCGCAGACCTCATATCACAAAAATACTACATTTTCATATATAATAGACATGGAAATTATGACATAGAAGTGTGTGTAACTTACCGTGCATATCGTTGGCGTCTGACCGTGCACTTTGTTGGCTCGTTCCGGAACGGATTCAAACCTCTTCAGGTCCAGTTGCGTTGATCTCGTGAGAGGTGAGAGGTCGGTGTTGGAATTGAAAACGTGATTTTCATAGGGCCCGGATGCGAAGGGCGATTCCGGTCGAAAGTACCAGGATGACCACTGCAAAAAGAGCATCCGACACCTTAGAATGTATTGATACGTCAAAATATATTTTTCCACTGGAGCCCGCGTGATTAATTCCCTATCGTTATACAGCCGCACATAAGAAATCGCGCTATATTAATCCACGTGTGTATGGATGTGACCAAGAGGTCGCGCATTGTGAAATTAAAAAGGAGCCACGTGAATGAGCCGCGCTCACCGGCGCAAAAGGCATATCCGAGGATTGTCTAGCTCGACTGAAAAGAGTACCTATATATATATATGTGTGTGTGTGTGTGTGTGTGTGTGTGTGTGTGTGTGTGTGTTTGTGCGAGCATCTGTCACAACTGCGCGAGGACCGCACGATGCGTGTAAAAAGAAACTCGGGACTAATGGTATTTTTATTCTCCGTAACGTGCGCCAACGTAAACCATAATACGAATATAGGCGTGCGGGCATTATATTATTATTATATATATACAGCGGCATCAGCAACGGCATGTAGAAGAATGAGAGAACTCATTTCTGGACATTGAAGACTTTGAAGGACTTTGATAAAGCCTCATCAGGAGAAAAGGCGCGACATTAGTGTCAGTGCGCGCGCGCGCTCAATGTGAGCTTCTTCAAGATAGATGACGTAAGTCCGCGGCGGCGAAGGGATATATAGAGTCAAGAGAGAAGCATTAGTTCAAGGAGGTCCGAGCGCGCACGCGTGTGGTCCATTGTTGAGCTGCGTATACAGCGAGTTGAATAAAAAGAACGTCGCGGGCTCTTCGACGACGACCGATGCGCGCTCTCGTATACGTGTATATATCAGTACTATAAATATAACAACGTTTCTTGCTAAATTATACATTTCTTTTTTTTTCTTACAATTTCCAAAGCTCGACTAAAATACCTAGACTCTTTCCGAACGACGACAGCGTCACTATGTTCGACTTTCTTCTCGTATATGTATATGTATATGTAGACTGTACGTGCGCGGGCGGCACTTTAAAGGAGGCGTCGATTACCATCGACCTTCGTTTTCGTTTTCGCGCGCCGCGGCTCGATTGCTGACTGAACCTGATAGCTTCCGACGTCGCTCTGCACTTTCACCTGCGCGCGCGATTTATTTTCCGCGTACCAGGCATGTCGCGCGGTACAAGCTTGCCGCCGCGGTCGACTCGAAAATTATCCCACCAGAAATGGAGAGAGCACGTGTCTTGGTAATTAGTTCGATCGGTGTGTGGCAATTTGTTCTTTGCGATCCACGAACTTTGATAAATATGTGCATGAAAATCCGTAAGTAATGCCATGCGGTTATTCCGATTTTCAGCTATACCGAGAGTTTCACAGTTTATTCTGTGTTAATTTTGAGAGAACTGTGTATGTATAAATTTAGTGCTTCTTTGAACGATCTAAAATTAAAGTACGAGAAATGCCGAAGTATATTTTGATTCGAGACGAATCATATCCGATTTCGTGGTCGCCCCAATCTGTTAGTGGATTTGCGGTCAACGCTGTGTGACGCCTCGGTGATCTGGCGAGTGTCTCTTGTCACTATACAGCGCGGTGGGAGTCGGACGAGTTAACGTCTTTGCCATAGAAAAACAAACGCCGCGCATGATACGCGCACGTGCCATGTAGCGTTGCTTTGCTGCCTCGTGGCAGTTGGCTCTTTTTCTAGAGCGTCTTCCGCCTATATACTGTGCCGTGTATGCATTACCCCCTTTTTTCTTATTATATACTTTTAGTATTTTAGCGTTGAAGATGATTCATCCGGTGACCTACGGTATATATATCACTCGAACCCCGAAAATATATAACGAAAAGATTCCAACCCCGTATAAAAAGGAAATGATTCTCACTTTTCTAAAGTGTCGAGGGACACTACGACATGCTCCTCACCAGAGTAAGCGAGCTTCAGCTCTATATATACTCGCAAAGTTGTGTCATGTCACGATGGCGTTACATTAGACGGGTCGATTGGGAAACGAGTTTCACGCCTATGATTCGAGGTATATTGTTAGCGCGCGCAAGTATTATAACAACTCGGAAAGAGAATCGCCCGTCACGAAATGTCACACGGCTCATTCTGTAGCATGACGTCGCTTTGTTCTATTCGTTTGACACCTCGATCGCTGTACCGTGTGGCAAGTGTATTTTTAGGATCCGCGATTCTCTGCAGGACGACACGCAGAGCTCGTTAGTTTGTTCAATTTCCAATTGGGTGACATGTCTGAATTTTTCTGCATGTACAGCATTGACGCGGAAGAATCGACTTTTACGTCGCGAAAGGCTGATTTTGTTAAAAAGCGAATAAATACAAGCAAATGTGGGATAAACGCATATGAGCGCATGTCAAACTACTTTATTATTATCTATAGCTGAACTCGACGATCGTGCGCGTAATCGGCGTCGTTAAGCCGGCAGTGCGGAACCGTCGAGAAAATAACAAAGCCGAAGCACACTTTTCTGGAAACTTCTTATACAGTAATATACAGCTCTAATGAGTATTTATATAGGGGAATGAGAGGACATTAAATCTGACGCCGGAGAGAGAGCCCTTAACACGTCCAGTGCAATTTGCGGAGTCCATCCAGGAGATTTTATTACCACACTATATATATACATATATATATGTATGTATAAACATGATTCATTTTCTCACGGTTCCAGAATGCTGCAAAGACGTTCCAATTTAAAACTAGTTCGCAAATACTGCCACCTAATTCAAATTTCTATGAAAGACGTATATATACCGCGCAGCGTATAATACAAACACGAGCCGAACCTACCGCAGCTACAACAGTGAAAACAGCGACGTATATACTAAATACTAGTATAACGCGCAAGATCTCTCCAGTAGCAATAATTCGGAGCTACCCAACATACGCTCTCACGTACAGCTGCAGTGTCCGGATATAGCCATCCGGAATGTATATACATACATGCGCACACTCGCGTGCGCCCGGCTGAACATCTCGGAGGTGCACTTGAGTTTGACCGAAATTCGGTCTCGGGAGGCCAAGTTCGATCTAAGCCTGCAGCGCGAAATTACTTGGCGCGAGCTTTCGCCTTTGCCGACGTATACGTAATTAGGATCTTTCGGAACGCGGCGGTGTGGTACATGGGTCGCGGGAAGAACAAGAAGAAGAAGTATAAGAAAAAAGATATAGTGCTTTGGGATAACGATTGCGGAGAATGCATTTCGAAAGATAAATCAATTGTCCACCAAATTGACAAAGAAATAATTAATCTATATCGATATTTAGAGCTAACGAGATTTTGCCGATTGTGCAGTAAGCTCTTCGTCTCGTGCATACACGCGAAGCGTGTTATTATCGTGCTCTTCTCGCATGCACCTCGCCGATCAGCGTGCTCGACAAAAACGAAATTCCTCTTGCTGTATCTTCTGTAATTTTAAGATCGAAGGAGGCTTCGCAGCCCGCGATCACGTGTGCGCGTTACTGTACGTATATACATTTTCGTGGGAACCCCGATGCGGCCAGCGATAAATGTTTTTCTTTGCATTCTTTCGCGCTCTGTCATGCACTTCTCCGACGTGCGCCCCCCCCCCCCCACCTGTGTGTATATATATATATATAACCGTGTGTAACATACACGCACGAGGAGGCGATAATTGCACCGCCAAAACACCATCGACGGAGCGTTTTGGCATCAATTTGCCTCGTGCTAATACACTTTGCGCGCGATGTGCATCTATATATACACTCACAGACAGGTAGTATATATACATCGCGCAGCATCAGACTCACAGAAGGGGCGAGGATATTCGCTGACTCGACGGCAGCAGCGAGTAGGATCAGGCTCGTGCGCGACCTATGCAAATTGCCCTCCGGCAGCAGCGCATGGGGGCGATTCTGCTGATTCGTTCGCGGACTTCTGCCGTGTCACTTGTACTAACTGTGCCATTGTTTCCCGAGATGACCTTAAAAAGTTCGGCTTACATATTTGCATGCATGCATTAATGCATGCGGGATGATGCACGTATATATACCTATATCGAGTGCCTGGAGTACACCTCGTACATTACCCACGCATTCTTGATATGCTTTTAATAAGAGAGCCCCGATGCCGCTTTATGCCGCTGCTATACGAGTATATGAATGGAATTCGAGCTCGGATGGATCTCGTTGGAATTTTATAATTCTATACATATATACAGCTGCGAAGGAAATATAACTTTGGTTTATTTATTAATATTGTCGCGTGTTATTTTTCTGAATGAATATCTAGTTTGAAAAGAATATATAATTCAAAGCCGGTAAATCTTTCGAAATGTTTGTTTTCTCACAATAAAGTTGTCGAGCGTAGCAACGGCTTCGAGATTATTCCCACATAATATAATGAAGACATTTGTGCACATATAGCGGACCGATGATCGTCTCAATCATACGGATATCCCTTTATATTCCCGTCGATTCCGTGACACACGCCGACGCTTTATTATAATACTGTTGACATACCGCGCGGGTTATTCGGCAATACCGATACTGGTGTGGTCAGCCACGCGCATCTGTTATATTATGCTGCCTCCAAAGCTTCAAGACTCGACAACAAAAGGGAAAGCCGAAATTGGGTCGCCGGAATGAACGCCAGCATAATTCAAACACATCGGACATCCTCGATCGGAACTGAATGCACGTTAATCCTCTACTAGCCAAACACGTGTGTATATAATGCGAAGAGCGTGAGAGCAGCAGCAGCGGCTGTGCGGACAGCATATAAGAACCGGTCATCAGCTTCCAAAGGGTGTCATCTGGTCGAATGAGGGAACGCCCCTTCCGGCGACGACAGTAGTATGTAACATCGCGGTTTATTAATAATGCCCGCGCAGTCTACTGATATATATCGGGATCGAGAAAAGCTTGAACGCTATATATGTTGTTGTCGCCGCCGTGTCCTTGGTTCGCTGCAGATGATGAGCTGAATTCGTTCTCGGTGCGTTTTAACGGATATCATTTGAGCGAGTGGTACAGCTCGACGGATGAGAGAAGAAGAAAAAAGTGAATGTCGGTAATGAGCAGGTATGCGTCCGATTTGAAGTTTCGAAACGCGACACACTCTCTGCAGTCTATGTTATTAAAGCGGTATTAGTGCCACCGCGCGCGAGCACAAGGATACGCGTTTATTTTCCAGGCCGGAATCGACTGCTGTTTGGACACGTGCGGCTATATAATGTGGGATTTCCACGCGCAACCGAAATCTACTTTTACATACGCACCGACGCGATCTCTCATGCTCATTGCGTTAGGTTCCTCTGCAAAAACGAACTTGACCGCTTCAACCGTGTATACAGAAGTAAAACATTATATCACGGTATATGTACGTCCGATTCTCCAGAAATTTTGATTCACGATTCACGTAACCATATAGTGAACGCGTAAACTGTCTAAATACTCGACAAAGTTTCCTCTCATCATTATACCCACAAGCTCTCTCCGGCGGTGTATATAAACACACACTCTTAACGGTAATTGAATTTAAATTTTACGAAAGCGCCGTCAATTCAGCCGACTCTCCAATGTCACTCGACGAAAGATTCGAGAAAAAGATCTCGCGCACACGCGAGCGCGCCGCTCCGCCGGCTAATTGCAAGTAATCAACGTTAAAGCGACTAGATCAAAGCTGCGCGCACCGAGAGCTGCATCCGCCGCCGACGAGGATGGAAGCGTTTCTCCGCGCTCGAGTAGCCTCTCTCTTTCGCTTAGGTGTATCATCGATGTAAATAAGAAATACGATAATACGCGGATAGACGAAGGGATATAGCGAGTGAGAGAGAAACTGCTGTGTGTATCGGATGCGGGTACAAGTGCAGGAAGGATATACAATATGAGGCATATGTGTGTCCGTGTCGTTATTTACCATTTTATTCATTATCTTTTCCGCGCAGGGTTGTGTGGCTCTATCGCCGACGATGTTTTACCTCCCTCTCGCGGTGGACGTGCGCGCGCGTGTATATGTGTACAGGCAATTACGCGGATGTTATATACGCGAGCGTGTACACACGCCGCAACGGAGAAGTTTAATGACGAGCGGCGAGGTAAAGGTCGCGCGCGCGCGCGAGAGAGAGAGAGAGAGAGAGAGAGAGAGAGAGAGAGAGAGAGAGAGAGAGAGAGAGAGAGAGAGAGAGAGAGAGCGAGGAAAAGCCGAGAACGCGGCGGCGGAGCAACATGTGTATATACAGAGCTATTTGCATGGCAAGGTATGGGGGAATTTCGTGGTAGGATTTATATGTGTATATTATTTCAGAGTGGTCCTGCTGTATGGTTATTATGAGCTTTTGGTTTAATTTACTCATCCTGCTGATAATGTGTGTTGGGCTATACTGCGAGCATCGGATTCTGATATAATTAAGTTGTGCATATAGATAATGCATATTCATCTTAACGAACGAATTTCCAAATGTATATACCTTTATTAAATAATAGACTGAAATTTTTGGTTGATAAGGAATATGATTCGCTCACAATGGAGCAACAGTCGCTCTCTAAACGATAAGCCCCACTGCGTCATCTAGATATTTGTATACAAAAATGTCGTGTAGCATAACACACACTGCATCACGGATTACAATATGCTCGAGGAACCTCCTCGTCATCGCTCTCGAATTAATTGCGCGCGGACAATGCTATCGAGCATCTCCGCACTATATACGCGCGTACACTCCTCTAGAAAAGCACGATAGAGAGACACCCGCTGTATAGGCAGTCAGAGGCCCTGCGGTCGCAAGACCACACGCACAACGCATTAATTTATTCTCCTATTACGGGCATTGTGCCCCTCGCGGATCTACTCCTCGCTTCTATTACCTTCTCTCTCACTCTCTGCTGTCTCTCCTATCTCTAACCATCGCGAGTAGGCTACGCGCATTACAGTTATACGGCATTGTGCGCCAGGCGACGCCCACGACGCTCGTTATCGAGTGTACACTACGGATTGGAGCGTCGCGACGCCATTGTCTCTGTGTATATAACGGCGGCGGCTAACGAGCTCTTGGTTTGCGTGCCATTGTGCAGGGGAGGTTTCTCTCTGCGGATAGCAGTGAATTGTGTGTATTTTGCATCGCTCGGTGACGCGCGCGTAACTCGATTCCCCAATGCCGCGACCGCGGGAAGCTCGTCAAGTTTGACTTCAAACTTTGCGTGATGCCACTGTTATATGCGGCGAATGCGTTTTCGAACAATGCTCTGGATGAGCCGTAGAGATTGATTGTCGAAGGGTTGTCAATAGGACTTGCTTCATCATTATGATTGTATAACGAGATCAAATGCGACTCTCGTTAAAAAATTTCGATTCAACGGCTTATTATCGGAATAATTTATACGCGAGAGCTACATAAGAGCGACTCTCCTTATGTGTACGGTAAACTTCTACTCGAGGATCCTCTACACTTCAAAAGCGATCGATCGAAAAACTTGATTAGAACTCGGCACCCTCGCGAAACGAGAGAAGGAATAAATCTGAGTGAAAATATTGTCACAACGCGGCGCAAGATTGATCGATGACGCGCAACCTGTTGAGAGTTATATATATATATATATATATATATAATATAGACGTCGGAAGATTCACTCGACTCCATGCGAAACCGCGAAGAGAGCACAAGAACCACCAGCCGCGGGCATATCAATTCGAGCGAGAAAGAGAGACTGAGATGAGGGAGCATAGGAAAGGGAAGCCAATTAAAGCATACTGGCAAACGCGTTCTGATTAACTCCTCAATTACGCGACGCGATGGTATTATACAGACTCCCCAGATTTTCGGGGGGGGGGGGGGGACAAAGAACCGACCTATCGCCGTCCGGGGTCACCGCGAAGCCACAGGATATGTACTGTATACACATTATAATTGCGCATATTAAAATGGCGTCGCCAGAGCACCGTTGGCTTCCCAGCCAGCCATCTTCAATCAATAATGGAGCATCAGGGACCATGACAACAGATATATCTATACACACGCGCTCATATGTATATACAGATAGAGGTATACCCCTTTCCCCAGCTTCTCCTCGCGCCCCGAGGCAAGGGTTGGCGGCGGCCGCGCCGCCGTCTTTACCTTCCGTCATCCTCTCTCTCCCTCTCTCTCTCTCTCTCTCTCTCACTCTGTACTATACTCTACTCTCTCTCTCCATGGCTGTGTCGTCATGGTATATATCTATAACCCATCGTCGCCACAAACACAGACACATACAAACCCCTTCGCTATATATATAAAGGATCGACCCTCTTTATCGCTGTCTTTGTCTCGAGCCGCCCTGATATCGCGCTACTCGGGTTACATCCGCAACTTATACCCGACTTGCGTTGCGATGCCAACCCCTTTCGATAATGCTATCGGGGGGGGGTTCCGATCTCCCGCGGTGTGTAAGGCAGTGTATATACGTGCGCGCGGTGGAGGAGCTGACGGTAACGACATCCGACGATCTGCATGAGTGAGAGTGAATCCATTCCCGGCTTTGCCGTAATATCGCGAGCTTTGAGTGAAAGTTAGCGCGGTGTGTGTTGATTGATGAAAGCGATAGTTGTAATCGCGTATAGTTTTAATAGACTCGCGATATTCCGAGCTTCGTGTACAACGTCATCCGTAAAGAGAAAAATCCTACGTTGGAAATATTATCACCGATAACGATGAATTTAACCTCGACGAGTTGATATAGCCGCATCTCCCATACATACACACATATGCACACCGACATTCACAGATAACTCCCGGCACACATATAACGACGCGAATAAATAACAGTTACGAACATTAGGCTTTGGTCACGTTTTATTCGTAAGGAACGCTCCTAAACGCCTCCACACACACACACACACATATATATATATAATGCAGACTCTTTTACTCTCTCTCGCGATGCAAAACGTCTTAATCCCTCGCGCGGATCCCAAAGTTGCGCGCCGTCACGCTCGTACACGCAATAAAGGGAATAGCGGACTAATAATATATAGTGTCCATGCGCACGAGAACAAGACGCCGCTCGGCTTTATCGTCCCTCGTTGCAGAGAGAGAGAGAGGGAGAGAGAGGGAGAGTATGTACGCGGAGCGGTGCCGCTCAAAGCCGACAATCCCGGATCGCGCGCGCGCGGGACACGCCAGGGGCGCAACAGCTTGATACATCGTTACACGCTGTATAACGTTCCCTTCCACGTGAAACTCGGAGGAAGAGAGAGAGAGAGAGAGAGAGAGAGAGAGAGAGAGAGAGAGAGAACATCCCCGCAAGGAACCCCGCCGACGCAGCCGTCGTCGTCTGCACTCTTTCGCAACCCTAATGCGATCGCTCGGAGATCGACGCGCGGCGGGCCATAAAGGCCTCGATTTACGCGGCGGCGCGCGCTAAAAATATACAGGGCTTCTTTTTTATTAGCACCGAAGCCGCGTATATATACATATACGTGATAAACGGGGGAAGTTTGTTCGCGGTGTGGGTGCGAGTGCGTGTCCTGTAGGTTCGAGCTGTATGTCATGTATATAATATGGCGTTGGTCTTGCGTCGACTTTAACGGCTGTGATTTATTGTGAAAGTAAGGAGGAGTATATAAGCGCAAGGTCGAGTGCATAAAATCGAGCGACTTCTTTTTGTGCAGATTTTTGAAAGGATAATCGCGTTGATAATAAAAAAGCTTGCATATAATTAAGGTCTTTCCAGAGATATAGAGTAAAAATAAATCCGTTAAAAACACCTGCTTGATCAATCATCAAACACACGGCGCGTTACTCATGGAAAATTGGCGAGGAACCAGCTGCAGCTCACGTCTAAATTTCCCGGCGTGCCGCAAACAATGCCTCGATCACACACCGATCGGACTTCTAAATATAACGGTGAACATCCCAGACCTTGCGTCAACCGTCCACACACTTTGTCGAGAAAGATATATTCTCCGACAGCAGTGGGTGCGCATCGCGTGCATGCGCTCCACACGTTTTCCCGGGTGAAAGAAAGCTACTGGATATATATATATATATATATATGTGTGGGAGTGAAAGGCAAGGGTCGTCGCGATGCGATCGCTCTGTGGAGCGTTTTTACGGCGGCATCAATTACTCTAATACCGCGCGAGAGGCAACGTCGCGCTTGTCGCCGTCGTGGAGGTAGATCCGTTTCGTTCGCTACTTTCAAGGTATAGGTGTCGGCGATCGTAAAAGCCGCTGATGGAACTTTCCTCGGTGACTATTATAAAAATGCACTTGTTTCGTGTGAAATAAGTCAAAACTTCAATTAGCGTAAGTAGTAATAGACGATCAAGTCAGACGCCTAGTATAGTGCTATGAATTTTCAAAAACTTCGTACAATATCAACTTTTCAGATGCGTTTAAATAACCTGTTAGTGGAACAAAGGCAGCGGCTGAATCATAATATAATGTCGGTCTCGTGCGCTCGCGCGACGACCGACTGGCAACGATGCTTCTCTCCTGCCTTAACGGCCCAATAAAGAATACGAGGCTGCTATTTCAGCAACCGCTCGCGGATATACACAATATAAAGGTGCCAAGACTACGTCGACAACGACGACAACAACAGCGTTATAGTGTAGGAGAAAAGCTGGTTGGAAAAAAAATGAGAGAAGCGCAAGAGCGAAGACAGTCTCCTTTCATAGCTCGTGCGCGATCGAAGTTTGCGCGCGCGGATGAAACTACCTCCTCTCTCACTCTGTTGTGGCATCTCAGCCGAGCGTTATTTTAACCTCTCTGTGTTGCAGTACGCGCGTGTGTGTATGTGTGCAAACAGCGTGTTCTTGGCGCGAGAGCTGAGAAGATCGAGGACGAGGCCGACAAAGTATATACATGAAAAGCGGCGCGGGATGAGCTGTCGACGGGCGTCGATAGCGCAGAAAATAATGGCTAATAAACCCCAGTATCGCATGACGTTCCGAGTTACATTAAAATTACTGCAATGAGCTTTTTATGATTGATGAATGCGGATAAGCCCTGTCTATTATATGCTAGAGCCTGCATGATTCTTATATTGCGAGTTTTATGAATTATAAAACCGTATAATATTATATATGTAACTAGAATAGATTAAATATTCGCGGAATTGTTTTAAAGGATGACTTACGACTCGCGCACGGGGACTCTGGGATATATAATTGTTTCGTCGATACAGCCTACTCCTTTTGAACTTTTAATTGTCTTGAGAAAGCCGCGCTGCATCATTGTCGGGGAGAGAGAGAGGTTATACGAGCTATTAATAATGCGCACTGGCAGAGAATTGTTGTTATACGGTGAATTTTTCGAACGTAACGACACGTTACAACAAATCACTGGCGACGTAAAGCTCGCGTTTATCGCTTTATTATACCAAGAAGATAATTATGGAAGGAATGTCGCCCGTATATGTTCTTTATTGCGCGGTCTCTATTATCTCAAAGTGTCGTGACTTTTATAAAAGTATCAGATTTTACACAAGAATTTAGACAAAATCTAGTCATTACAATACTTACACACGTTCACGACAATTGCATTACAATCCGCACCTGTGAAAAAACAAACCGAACAAGAACCGGCTGCCACTCGAGTGGCACACAGGACGATTCCTGAAATCGCGTATCGTCAAAACGAGGCCAGTAAGCCGAGAGCGAACATAAATAATTAGCGCGTGCGCTCAACGAGAGTGTGTGCGGTTTCGGATTTGCGGTTTCGGCAGCACGCGCCCCGTCGTGTGCCCGTACCTTTAATAACAGCGCGCACTCTATACTACAATGCGTTTGTGTTTTTTCGTCGCTCCTCTCCCGGAATTGAGGGCCAGCACTTCTCTCTGCAGTAGTCGGTGTATATATATATATATATATATATATATATATATATATATATATATATATAAAATGTAGTTATAGTTCGCAAACGCCGCGCACGCGTCTTTGGAATTTTGCTTGTTTTTTTATTTCTAAATAATATGCGGGCCGAGCTATAAGGAAGAAAAAATTGTGTTTTCTAGGAGGTATACTGGGTCGTCTGTTTTCGGTCGAAGCTCGCAGTAATTACATAGATTACTCGGGAGCTTATGTGCTGCTGCCGTTGCTTCGATTTCGGGTTCGGCCCTTCCAAGGTATGCTATGGGCTATATATATTTCGTACCCGGGCAGACATCAAGATTTTGCGCCGTAAAAAATAAATGTATATCATACAGATTTTTGGCAGCGTGCGTGTTCAGAAGCCTATACCACTACAAATTTCGATATTCGCGTAATTATATGAAAAACTGGTTATGCGCATAAATTACTTATTTTCTGCGCAAAACTATAATATGCCGATATCAATTAAACGGCATATCGGAATAATAATCAATAAATAAGCAAACATCGAAGCCGGATATCGCGGCAATTACACCGAACTGGCAATTACGTCTTTAAACTTTTCTTATTCGGCATTTTGCCAACCGCGAATCAATTTTCTATTTAATTTCAGGTGCGGATGCGCATCGGGCAACTAATGAGCGGTGTCGTAAAAAGCCGTTGGTGGCTCGTCGGCCCAGAACAAAAAAGGAAAAAAAGCAAGTTGATTGTCACGAGATCGTAAAGAGCCAGGGAGTTAATTAGAGGCCCGGCGTCAAGACAGAAGCGCTACTGCAGCAGCAGAAGCAGCGGTATAAACTACTCTGGCAACGGCTGCTTACACAACTCCGAGAGAATTTCAATCGGCTCATTTTCTTTGCTTGCTGCCGCTCGCGCACGCGCGTGCATCGTCCGAAACTTCCTTAATTCCAGAGCTCCGAAAGGTTCAAATTCACGGTCGATTGGCGCCCGATCGTATTAAACTGGAGGAAAGCTGCACGGACTGCAAAAAACGGGACGGGCAGGAAGAAAAACGGGGCTAGCGAGTAAACACGATATGCTTGTCTAGTGAGAGTTGCGTGAAGGGTCCGCTGTGTTCTCGTGTATTGTATATTATCCGCATGATAATTGTCTATATCTTCTTGATTTCGTAAATTTATTTTCAGGACATTTTCTAATCTCGACACGATTACAAAGGGCGACTCGAACGAATGTGTATCTGTTATTTACCCACATTCCACGCCAGGTCGATTTTGTAACTGTATAATAAATAACATAATTCGTAAGAGAAGACTGACATACGCGTTGATTCGTCAATGCTAGACGACGACTATATACGCACGTTGGCGACGCCATGTGTTGCGTCTCCACCTCCATAATGTCCAACCCCTCGCGCAGGTATAATACCTGAAGTATGTGCCGCCCAACTTTTACGGAGGCGCACACGCATCTGGCGAGCGGCAAACTGCACGTGTATATATATATACTGCTTACACGCGTCTCTCTCGTTCTTTCGTCGAACGATTTAGAAAGAAATCATGCGTCATTCTCGAGAGACAAGCTGCCGTGCACTCGCTCCTTTTTTCTGCGCGTCTCGGTAGAGTAGGGCGTTCTCGTTTTCTTTCATCCGGCGGGACAGGGCGTGTGATGACCTGTCGTTGCCCAAAATTTCGGGAACTTATTTACGGTAATCGTTTTTCGAAACGCGGCTCGCTTATAATATACTTGCGTGAATTTTTCAGGGTCTCTCGATTTGTTTTTGTGCTCGAGACACCCGTCCTCTGGAGGTTCGTACATTCGTACAATTGGAACGATTGATCGTATTTTTGGAGCTAAAGGAGAAAATATTCGCGAGTACGTGTGTATCATTTGGGGTTTCAGGAGGTATTCCGAAGCCGCTGAGGTAATATACATATATCACAAATGTACTTCTCAGCGTTGTAGTTTGACTTTGTGTGTAGCGTTTGTATAAAGTAACGGGTTCGATATATATAAAGATGAAAAGTAGTTTATGATTTCGCAGCAAGTAATTACTGCAAACGTTTTTTTTTTTCAATCGAGTATTCTTCAAGGAAATTATACACAGTCCCTGGCATACAATTATTAACATCCCCTGATCCATTCAATTAACTTCAATCTTGACGTCAAACGTCAACAAAACATCGCAGTATCATAATCGCGCTGGATCAAATAATATATATATATATATACTTTCTCGTCGCATCATTCAACTAGAAGGCACATTTCCACATCTCGATCTCCATTCAGAGTATTAGCATTGATAAGAAGAATACGTCGATTCATAAAAGAATCATGAGTGCTTCGCAAGCCGGACTCCACATACTGAATAGATAAATGAGAATTTCTCATCCCAGCTGCAAAGAAGTCTCTCTTTCGCTCGCGCGCGCACACGCACATACACACACACACACACACACACACACATACCGCCGTCGAATCCCAGCCGGATGATGGACGCACTGCTCTGACGAGGAATAATAACCCCGAGAACCGACACAGGCTGCACACACACACACACACACACACACACACACACACACACACACATATACGTATATATAAACTCGTTGACGCGAGCGACCGCCGTTAGGGAATGATCACGATGGCGCCCCATACGGCAAAGAATGGAATTATTAAGCAGATGCACATTTGCCCCCTCGCGCAAGAAGAACGAACGCGCGGCCTGTGATCGATTGTTCGCTGTTATTTTTCGGGAATTAAAGAGAGCTCGTTCGGGGAAGAAGTTATGGACGACGCACGCCGCGGACGCCGCTTGTGAAAAGGGTTATGTATGTGCTGCGCGGCAACGCGAGGCGTGAAATGAAAATTTACATTTTAATTTGATGGAGACAAGCGGGTTGCCGCCGCGACAGATTATGAATGCGTCGAATATATACATCAGAATTTATAGGGTCGTCTCGCGAGATTGCGCGGGGTATATATTGAAAAAATCTCCGCGGGTGAATATATAAATAAGCTGCGCGTGCGTCTGAGCGATAAAATCGAGCGACTCTCTGCGATAATATACGAGCGGTCCTTTGTGGATAAAGCTAATGTTTATTAACGGGGTGTGTATGCAGGCGCATGCGCGAAAAAAAACTATATATATATAATATTTTCCAACACGAATGAAGATGTTTTTACGGATCGAGGGAGTTATACAAAGGGGATGTAATATGCAGCCAATACACCGCGTTAATTCGCTTGTTTGCAGGCCGGGGCGTTTACAATGCACGCGCTGGATTATGAACAAGCAAAACACGCGGCTCAAAAGGAAAGTATGCGGCGCATAAATAATTATGCAATTATGATGCTGTTTGGTCTCTATAATACTGCAGTATGCAGCGCCCTGACGCGTATTTTAGGTACGTGTGTAACGAAAGCAACTTTCGGCTTCCGTGGGCCGACTAGTCATGTATGAAATTAACTAACTGCGTCAACAGCAACGTAGTAACGCCAATTAATACCCCGTTTACATAGTGACTTGTTTAATTTGTGCTCATGTACGAAAATTATACATATAATTCTCTCTCTGATGGCTGTGCGCGAAAAGAATGCACAGCCACCGTAATTTATTTATATATATATATATATATATATATATATATATATATATATGTATATATAGACGGAATCCACAATTACTTATTCACGCAGAAAATTTTTCGGTTTACGTAATAATATTCCAAAATATTCATGTATACACTTTTTTACAAATTTTTAAATGCCTAGAAAGTACTTTTCCGCACTATAGCATCGTCGCAGCAGGAGCATCGCGGCATAAACAAAAATGACAAACGATCTATTAATAAAATAAAACCATATCCGACCCATCAGCCTTTAGACAAACGGCGGCGGCGAGTCTCAAGCCTCTCTGGCGAGTGCACGTCGCGCTATTTTCACATCCGTGTTTAGCAGGCCGAGATACAACATCCCGATCTAGCCGGTCCGATCTGAATCGCAGTTGCCGCCGACCCTCTATATACAGCATACAGCAGCAGCAGCAGCCCGCCGCGCATGGGAGATATATAGCTGAGAGTATGCCTCTCTCTCTACGTACGTGTTCGCGAGAGCGCCGTTTATTCTCCCCGCTTCTGCGGCGCAGGTGCACGCGCCGCGCGCGCGATGTTCCGTGCAGACTTTGTCCGTCTTTCTCTTTCTCTCTCTTGCTCGCTCGCTCGGTCGAGTTGTCTGGACTTTGCGCGCACCGCGCGCTGAAAATTTATCGCGCGAGAGGTGCGAACTCGCGACACGCCGTGTATTATACGCGCGAGCTTCTTTCTCACACGTATATGCGTATGTATATATGGATATGTGTATATAGGTGCCGACGCTCCGTATTAAGCGAGAGATCGCCGAGTAATGCATACAAATGGCCGGAGCAGGCCAGCCGTAGGTTTATGTTGCCGCGGATGTGAAATCCATGTTTGTCGTGCAATTTTTCCGCTTCCTGAAACGAGCTGCTGTGGATTTTTCCCTAGTTATTCTAAATATTATATACGCGATGAAATTAATGTTTGAAAACGCGCAATTTGAGAAAAACAGAATATCGGAGCTTTTAGTTTCACGCACGTGCATGTGTATTATATATATATATACCCATGCGCAACTCTGGTGATGGCAAAAGTAGCCTGAGTTCCGTGACCGATACGGAAAAAGGCATAGCATCGCAGCCGGAGTCGGAATCGGCTCTGATTCAATGCCCTTATTCGCGCGCGGTCAGCGTAGCAACAGCTTTTATACACACATACACACCGTTGCGGCGTTATCACGATACAGGTGCGTGCCGCGGAAGACGTGCGCTTGGTCGTTAGCGGGGGACAAGTACTCTCTCTCTCTCTCTCTTTCTCTCTCCGAGGCCGAACGATGAATGGCCCGCGTAAAAGTTTAGAGGGAACGCGTCGAGATATGGCGAGGAATCGCGCGCGCGCGCGCTGCCCCGATGAGTTTACAGAGATCCGCTGAAATATGCGTCGAGATATTTCAATCAATTAGCGAGGCATTCATCGAGTTCGTCGATATCCACGCGGGCATGTATGCATATACAACCTCTCTCTCGGACTTGGCGGAGATTTTTCGCTGCTCTACACACGCGCGTGCCGATGCGGTAAGAGGAGGAATAAAAAGAGGAGGCTATATACCTATATGCAAGAGATGACTCGACTCGATCCGAGAAAATTTCGAATTTTTCTATGGGCTGTATATATATATACGGTAAAGATAGAGTCGTTTGTTGTGATTCGAAGGAGTATATATAGTGAGCGGAGAGTACAAGGGTGTTGCCTGGCACCGATGCGGAAATGAACCCATATCCATTTTGCAAAACGACAAAGGTTTCTTCCTTGAATCATTGACTCGCGTACATGAATTATTATAGGCAGGTGATAAATATCGTTAAACGTTTGCAGCAATCGATAGGATAAGATAAAAATGATGTATTTTTTTTATAATATACCCATATATATAATAGCGGGCGATTAACGTATACATATAAAGTGAATAGGTAAGTTTATACCATTATTCGAGCCTTTATTAGTCATTCGTCGAAAATATACATATATGTATAAAGCACAACCGATAATTATATGCGAAAAAAAGATTAAATTTATGAAGTACTGTTTGTGAAGCATAATATAAGCGCTGAATTAAGAGCGGTATACTTTAACTCGGTTCGTTCCTTTTAAAGCAATCGCTCGTACGGTAAGTAGATTTTTGAAGATGGCCCGAAGGACACATCCAGCACATAAGAAAGTATGAAGTCCTTAAAGCTGATCAAACCCCATAAGCGAATCGTTACTCGCTCGATCGATCGAGGAAAAAGGAATATATGTATATATTTCAAGTGCCATCAGGAGCGTGTATATATAGAGGGGGGATAAAGCCTCGCGTAATCACTGTAATTTTGGATCTCGTCCTGCACGGCGGTGCACCGCATATAATTTTTGGTCTCTCGTACGACGATTTATGCGACTGCGCGGGACGCAATTGCCGGGAACATTTTATCCGATTCCATTAAACCTCATTACACGCCCATATATGCCTCGGACAGTCGTGTGTCTTGTCATTTAACCTTGGGAACTGCGCGTCTGCGGATAATGCTTTTTGCTAAAAATTCTTTATCTTTCTTTTTGCGAGATAATTCATTGCGCACGCGCGCGCGCGAATTCTACGACTCAATTATCTCAGCGAATTTATTATAAATTGTATGGAAAACAATTTTTAGGTTATTCATCATTATCGTCGTGCGTGCCCTTTATACGATACGCAAAATACCAAATTATATTGATAATGCGCGTATATTATCTCTTCAGATGTACGCCAGACTCGATGCGTTCGTACAAAACCAATCCAGTCAAGTCTAATTTTAGATGAACGCTGCCAGTGCACTGAATCATCTCAAAGTGCCGGTCAATGAACTCCCACACGATCGTCCCGATTATTTTGACTTTCACTCTCCTTCATGTATATATAAGTATCACGCCCGCACAATACTGATTATACACACCAATCTAGAAACCTAACCTCAAAAAGCAACAAAAAATCTTACCGGCGCAGGCGGATGTAGAGCAACCCTTAGCGCGTTGTTGTTCCACTTTCGCTGCTTTCCGGCGTAGCTGGCTCTTCCGTAAGCACTGTTCCTCTGCTCGGCATAACTCCTCTGTTGATGGTGTATCGACGGTGCCCGGAATCCGGGGTAAGGAGTGCAGGGTTGAAATCCACTGGTGCAAGCCTTCCCGTGAAACTCGGCCTCGAATCTCGCGTCGTGACGAGTAAACGCGTCGGCTGACCTGTAAGCCTCGTCCGCTCGATTTTTCACGACGCCGCCGGAGGCACGATCCGGCGAGAAGGACGGCGGTGTCTGGGGCGGTCCGTAAAACGAAGCCGGGAAGCCGGCGAAGGACGGAAAAACTCCTGCCGCGGGATTGACCTGCCGATAGCCGCTCGGATACGAAATTCCGTACTGATCTAAATTGTTATTGTTGTGGTTAAGCTGAGGCAGCGGATACTTGACGTCGTCGGCCTGATACTGCTGACGAAATTCCTCGCGCACTTCCAGCTTGGGCTTCCGCGGCGAAGCCGGCTCCTCCGCGGGGCTCTTCTCTCGCTTGATTCTGACCTTGCTGTCGGCCAGGTCGCCGCAGTCGTGCTCGCTCTTGATGGCTCCGGGCGTCGGGAGTGCGGATGCGCGACCGAGACTCGTCTGCTGCATTATTCCCGAGCGCTTGCTCAGCGCTGCTGTTCGCGAGGATATTTCTTTGTTGCTGCTAACATCGTCCGACGAAACGAGGCTGACGCTGCCCGACAGCTTGATGCCTGATGCCGAGTCGTTTATGCGTGCATTTTTATTTATAGTTCTTCACAAAAAGATTGTAACTGTGGATAAATTCGATGGAGAGTAAACATACATATAATCTCCAGGAGAGCCTGCAGAAAAAAATCATCCATGAATCAGGAACTGCGCACGAGTTATGGAGTTCGAGCGAGCTCTTTCAGTAGTAGCAGCGGTGTCTGTATACGAGCGACAGTTTGCTGCAAAGGCAGAGAGGTAGGTATCTCTCTTCTCTCTGTCTGTCTCACTCGTTCGCAGAGCTGTCTGCGGTGGTTTTAGGCCGTGGCGCTGCGTCGCACGGAGAGGGGGGGATGTGCGCCAGGCAGAGAGCGCGGAGAGGGGATTCCCGGTGAGCTGCTGCCACCGCCGCGTCTCCTCTGCTCTGCGTGTACATATAGGCGCGCGCGCACACACACACTTTCTATATACACTCACAGATACACACACAACACACTGTGCTGCTCTGCTGGCAAGGGCGGCGTGACAGTTTCCGTGTCACGTGTCGTCCCCGCGCGTCGTCGTCCTTAGGCCCCGCCTACAACTCGGATTTTCCCTCTCGCGTGTACACACAGGCACACAAACGTGCTCTCTCTCTCTCTCCCTCCGTCTCGTGCCAGGTCACACTGCAGCACTCACTCGCTCGCGAGATGTCCCTTCGTCATTCGCCGGTCACACGGCAGACGGCGAACAGCTCCTGCGATGACTATGTATACGCGCACTTGTACAAACGCACTGCACGACGAGACACTTTAGTCGAATCGACTGCTTCTCAATGTACGTAATAGAACGATACTTACGGTGTATATTCCAGCGGAGCAGAGAAGAGAGAGAGAGTACGGAGCACGTCGATATAAGGGCGCGCTCGCGCGCTCGACTGTTAGAGGCCGCGCGATGAAAGAGAAAAGGGCGTGTGAGCCGCCGCGGCTGTTCTCGAGCAGAGGGTAGGTAGGGGAAGCAGCAGCAGCAAACTCGCGGTTATAGTTCGCGGCGAAGCAGCAGCAGCAGCAGCAGCAGCAGCACAGCATATAATATACGCGGCCGGCGGTAGTGTGCAAAGAGAGCCGAGGAGCCGGTCACTCGGTCGGGCTGATCCGCGCGGCGTACGTATTCACGAGGTTGCGCTCGACTCGGGGCTGCTGCTGCTGCTGCCGCCGCCGCGAGAGGTGCGCGCGGAACCGAGTCGGAAACGCACGATTACGGCCGATTCGGTCCGAACGATGAGAGCGCGCGAGCAAGCAAGCGAGGAGCTTTATCCTTCTCTCTTTTGCTGCTATACTTTTTAGCTCACTTCTTGCTCTGCTCGTTCCAATCGAATCCGGTGTATAGAGAGAGAGAGAGAGAGAGAGAGAGAGAGAGAGCTCGTATGTGTGCTCTCTCGCTCGTTTTGTGTGGCTATATGATGCTCGCGCTCTTTTTTAACTCGAGGTATGCGGGATGTGTTATTGGACAGAGCTAAATAGATGCTAAGTGAAACGAGGGGAGGAGGCTTTCGCGGCGCACTTTTTACGTCTTTCTCGGCTATCTTTATGATAGGCTCGTAAAAAGCCGGACGATTCCGACGTGGATAGTTCAATTCGCGCTCGGCGTTACCGCGGAAAGAGGGGGGGGGGGGGGCTTGTAATGGTCTTTTTTTCGTTAGATTTTCAGAGTAGTATACGTATACGATAACATGATGGAGTAGATTTTTTTTCGTCTATGTATAATACTGAATCACTACTGTTTCGTAACGCGCTTGTATCTGAGTCACACGTCTCATGGATTGGAACAGGGGATATAAATATGTCTCCCGATCGATTAGCCCGCGATCGCGGAAGCTTTTTGATTTTTTTTGCGTGATTCAGCGCAGAAACGCGCGAATTTCACGTCAGACGTAATATAGCCACGAATTGCACAGTCTAATTATACCGGTACACGAGCGCGGAGCGCATAGAGCGATTTATGAAAGTTTTTATCGCGCTCGATTTCTAAACATTCGCCGCGAGAATTTTCCCCAAGAGTCGCGCTGATTGAAAACATCGCGTACTGGAGATTTTACCGGTACATTAAAGCTTCCGCGAAAAGTGATGTCTGCACAAGGTATAAAGAGCCGTATCATCAAGTCGCTTCTCTTCTATACTCGGGGTAATTAAAATTTAATGCTTTTATTGCCGCGCCTTATTTCGTTCAATTCGCGAGATTACAAGCTCATTCGCGAGTGATTCGCACTGTAGCTCTTACATGCGTAGCATCTCCTCTGTGTGTGTGTGTGTGTGTGTGTGTGTGTGTGTGTGAGTTCGAGGCAGGTACTTAGGCGTATATAGTAGGTATATATACGTTGCTGCAGCCCAGCGCACGGGGCAAAAGGAAGACGAGAGGGACTTTTAAGAGCGCTCTCTTTTCCTCGTTAGGTATAGTTATATTTATGGCATGATGTATGGCTCGGGCTAGTATAGTGTATATTTACGCGGCTGCATTACACGCTACTCGCGTCTATTCGAGACCCAGCTCGCACAAAAGAAGGCTCTCTCTCTCTCTTCTGCTCGAGACAGAATGGGACTCTGCTTCTTTTTTGTCTCTCGCTATACTATATGTATCCCCTCTTTTTTCTTTTTTATTTCACTCTCTCCACAGCTCTCTATATCATTGTACGTCCTTCCTCTCATTATCCCTCTTTTCTCCGCGGGTATATTCTTTCTCTCAACGTTGCTGCTGCTTCTTCTACTGGCCTGAAATAAGTCGATATACGTGTGGATATAAGAGCGACGAAATTGCCACATATTACACGCGTTCTCCTGTGTGTGTGTATGTGCGCACACGCACACATATATACATGCCTGTGAGTTTCGCGCGCGGGACGACCGGTGAGAGAATTCAATTTCCGTCGTGGTTATCCGTGCCTTCATCTTCGACTTGGACTCGCGGTGCTCTTATATATATATACGGACTGCAGCGCTTCTGGGACCTCTTCTGTGTGTGCTCGTACGTGCATGTGGATAGAGGTAAACGAAAAGGGCTCCAAGTGAGGCGGATGAGGCGCGTTACTTTCCTCCTTTTCCGGGAGAGAAGAGCACGATTTTCCAGGCGTTCTTCTCGATGGGAAAATCGAGTCTTTGAAAAATACGTGGCTGATGGAAATGTCGGCAGACATCGAATTGTCGGTATATATAGTTGACTGGCAGTGGTTATTTCATTGATTTTATGGCAATTTCATGAAGTACAAAGTTAGAGCCGAAAAATATATATCGAGCACAACGTGCACTAAGTATAATATATTACATTTTCTTGACAACTACTCTCTTATTAAAATTCTTTAATTGCGCAATTGCTACCGAGAGTAATATATACACATAGTGAGAGACAAAAAAACCGTCGGGCCTCCAAGGAATCTGAATTAAGGTTTATATTCCAGGCGATGACTGGCGTTCGCTTTCAGGCTCTCCGTATATATATAGTATCCGTTTGAGATCTTTTGATCGGCAGATTAGAAGGTATCGATATACTGCGCACGAGAAGGAGATATAACGAATTGAACAAAGCATATATAAGCTATATAGATGGAGAATATTCGCACGAAATGCTGCAGCACAAAAGGCTTCGCTTTGGGCTGGAGTTGCGATCCGCGACTACTTATATGCGCAGTGTAAGCATATATATATTGGACTGCGCGACGACAGTTCCTTCAAGTTCTGTTGCACGCGTGCGATTTGTGCAAGTCAATTAAACGTGGCGCAATATATATACGGTGGCTGCTCTCTCTCTCTCTCTCTATATATATATATATACTCGCTCGAGCGCTGAAACGTTCTCATGGATTCTCTCGATCCGATAAGAAGTCGTCGGCGTTGAAAAAAGGATATTAATTGATCAGGTGCAAGATTCGGAATAAAACAAGTTCGCCGCCTGACCAATTTTTTTCGCATAAATAACTAATTTTTTTCATTATAGATATAGAAATTATTCGCAGACACACTGTAAAATATATTTATCCGACAAGTATCAATCGCATAGTGCGTATATACATGATAATGATATAGAGTCTCTTCGAAGGCAAAAGCGATCATAACGAGACGGGAGATAAATAAATGTCAATTCATCAGCGTGCGCGAAGCTGCCGCGCGCGTCTGAATGCGAACGTCAGTCTATTCTTAACTCCCGAGACGTATTTACAAAGCAGCTCGTCGCGCGTGAATTATGTAAATGATGCCACGGAACGCTGGGCAGAATAAGGACGCTCGACGTCGGTCGACTGTACGATGGCAGTAACGCGCGCGCGCGCACAGCGTTGATATCTTCAGACGACGTATTGGGATCTAAAAAGTCACTGAAATGTGTTCGCCTGTTACATGTGGTGTACACATATAACGCGTGAACTTTGAGCGAATCTCGAGCATTTTTCGGCCGAGTTTCCCCTCTCAGCAGCACGTATTATATAGGCTTGTCTAGATTGTTATACGTACATGTGTGGGTAGAAAGATTCTATGCATGTATATATATATATATATATATATATATATATATATATATATGCGGCATCAGCGATAATACTACTCCGACAAGCGATCGAACGACCCTCGACCGCGCGGCGGTGCATGCACGCGTCGTGGAACTTGTGTAAATATAAGATTGATCGACATCGGAAATCGAATTGGTTTGGTGTTTTAGTTTGAAGCCATATATAAAGTACTACGATAAACTCAAACATGCATGCGGTCAAAATTTCGTTGATTAAACAATTTGTAATATAATGATGAAACGAAGCTGAAGCCGCACAGATTATTATATAATTATTATTAGCTGAAAAATTATTAATATTCCATTCGGAAGAGCCGCCACATGATGAATCCTATGGCGTATATACATAATATAGTATCGGTCGGCGAAAGCCGCGCGCACATTTTTATTCTACACACGCTTCGACGAATATGGTCTTCATTACGCAATCGAGTTCAGCCGCTGCCCAGCTGTCTGTGCTGACGAGCGAAGCGGCTCTCTATAGCCGGCGGAGTAAATACGCACACACACACACATATACATATATATATGTATATATATATATATATATATATACATATCGTCGGCTCGTGCGTGGAGTAGAAGGGGATATTCGTCAAGCTTGTTTGCTCTTTTGCTATCCGCGTCTGTGTGTTAAACACACATATACTCGCGCACGCAAACACACGTGATGCCTAGCTCTCGTATATAACGATTTGCCTCCTCGCGATTTCGTTTGGCCTATTGTTGCTGCGATGCTTTTTTTCGGCAACCATTGTGGCAGGCGCACCTGAATCGCTTTGCGCTGATTGCGGTTTATTTTATTAGGGCTGTGAGATATGTGCGAACCCGCGGCTCTCGCATGATTATGCTTCGTATTTTTCGATCTCCTGATTATATACGCGTGTGTATTATGCGCTCGAGTGAGAGGCTATCAACTATTTTGAGTGTGTGTTTTATATATATATGAGATAGTATCGCTCTCGCGCTCAGAATAACAAGCGCATGTTGATTTATTTGAAATTTTTCCGTCTCTCTCAGGATATAGGACGCAAATTGAAGCTATACCAGTGTACGTTTATGACTATATATTATATGTTATTAATTTTCAGCTAAATGCTCCATTGTAATTGCTGGAATTTTATATGCATATAATGTATTTTAAAAATATGAAAATTTGGAAATGCATTCCTTATTATATATTACGTATGCTCACAATTGTGTAAAAAAGAAAAATTTGAAAAAAACTTCAAGGTATAGCTTTTCAAATATACTGAGAGTTAAACTGTATTGCAATCGGCAATGATTAAAATTATCTTCCATTAAAATATTTTTGTCCGTATAAATAAAATTTCGTTCGATATTATTATTGTCGCTGTCCTTCGCTGTCTATTAATTTCCTCTGTGTATTATAATGTGGAGTGTGGAAAAAAAACTTGGTGGCCATTCTAATTCTGAAGCGTTAGTCAGCGCGCAGATCTCGAAGCAGAAAGTTGTTTACCGAGCCGAGCGACGTTGCGAGAGCGGATAAAAAGCACGACATTTTCCGCATCAGCTATATAGCGATATATCTGCCAATTGGACTGTCTCGAAAAAGTCGTTCGATCATCCAAACATGCTACTCGTATCGCTGATAGTACGTCATCAGCACGAGTTCGAAACATAGCCAGCGGAATCTCGATCCACATCCGTCACACACACACACATATACCATACCCCAGCACATTCATCTCCCTTATCCCACGACCTCCCGAACCATCCTTCCTCTGTCCAGTTCACTCGAGACTCAGCCGCCAACGCACATATACATCCACCAAACTTCATCCACCTCCTCCTTCTCCCACGAGTGGCTTCTCTCGAGCTGTCTGCGTTTATATAGGTATACGTATAGTTATATATAGGTCGTATATATAACTCGGAGGTGCGCGCGCGAGCGACAAAAAGCGTCGGCGGAGCGACGGTGAAAATCTTGGCGAACGAGCGGAGAGGGGGCGTGTGTCACCAGAGAGCCCGGGGGACAGTGCGGACCAATGGCGAAGCGCGGAAGGCGTGGATCCAACCGATGGGACAGTGCCGCGGCACCGGGCGAGGGACGTCTGTCGCACGCTCACCCGTCGCCCTGTGTCTCCTCGTCGTTCCGCTCTCCCCCACGCCGGACGCGGCGTAATGCTATGGTGGGGGACGCTGCCGCGACGTGGGGGAAGAGATGGTGGGGAAAGCGCCGGAGGAGAAGTGTCCAGGTGGTGGGGACATGGCGACACGCCCATTCGACGCTCTTTCAGCCGCATCGTCGCGCGCGGGTGGAAGGAGAAACAGAGAGAGAGAGAGAGAGAGAGAGAGAGAAACAGGGTTACAGCGTGGAGCCTTGGCCGTCGCCTCGTTTTCGTCCTCGGTCGCGTCTATGCAGCCTGATGTGAGCTCGCGCAACCGAGTTAGCAGCGGATGGAGTTTGAGCTTATATATATATATATATATATATATATATATATATAGGCTTCTTATTTAGTGGCAGATGCTGAGGAAACTGTTCGTTCCCGCAGATGAACGAATGAACCCGCAGATGAATCTTGGCCTGGTTCAATGATATATCTGTTACAGTGATGCAAATTTTTTTGTATTTCGATTCGGCAAGGCGCGCGTGTTCTTTTTCTTATTGTGTCTCACTACCGCAACAACCCTGACTCTGTTGTACACCAGATCGAGAGAACGAGCTTCTTGCTGAGTAAGCAGTGCGCCTTGAATAGACGTTTCTTGTGTTCATTCGTTGCGCCGAGACTTGCTACTCGTGAGTACGTTTGCCCCTCTTCAAGCAGAAAGTATAAAAGCAATAAACTAAGAAAGTTGCATAACTCTGATTAATTCTGTTTCGTTATGATGCACACAAGAAAATATAATGTAGTACACATATAGCACCTGTCAGTGCGCAGTGGTATATACAGAGAAGACTTGCGCGCTCGTTATTCGGTATATATAATAGTGGAATACGGAAAAATATATATACGATGAATCTACTATACACCGGAATTAAAGATCGACAGTGCCGTAAGTCCGGCAGCCGATTGATCGTTCTTAATTGCTGCTTTTCTCTTATCTACTGTCACCTTCTTTCTTTCCTGCCTTCTTCGTCTTGTCTCGCGCACCCTTAGACTCCCGGAGTTCACTAGACTCTGGTGTCTGCAAGACCGTAGGATTAGTCTCTCTATCACTGCCAACCCACGTCGAGGGTCTAATCTTTCCCTCGATAGTTCGGACACAACAGCACCCCATTCGATCGTCTCGGCTGGGGGTGACAGAAGGCTGAGGGAATCGCGCTCGCACAACACGTACGAGCCGACGCCTCCAATTTACGCGACCTTTCACGACTCGCACAAATATTCCCTTTTACTCCTCGCTTTCTCTCTCTTCCTCGTCTCGCTCTCCTTATCAATTTTGCACGATAAATTGATTATGTGCGCGCGCTGGCATGATCAAGCTTCTACTGATTTTCTCAGCCAAGTTTTAGTTGGATATGGGCTCGCATCGTCAGTTGTGAGTCGTGGAAGTTAATCATGTTTTCGTATAGTTTGTGAATTGTGTGATGTCAACGTCGTGATTTTTTACTTAGGCGCTGATCGTATTATATATAGTTCTGATATTAAGCAAAGTTGTATAACTCATTTATACAATAATAAGTAAAATTTGATTTTAGCCAAATTAAGCGCCCTTTCAGTTGTCATTTTGAAAATTGACGCTCAGATAGTCGTAAGCAAATTATACATCTGATTTCTCATGGTAATTTCATTGCAAACGAAGAAAAAAGGTGTCCAGCATGCGAAATAAGCTACGGTATAGCGCCAAGATAGGAGATGTGAAAGAAAACAATTTTGGACTGGCCTTTATCTCACACAGCATGAACTTTCTGGCTTTGTACAGTTATACTGGCCAGCGAAGATAGACGGCACATAGGCAAATTTCCATTTCCCTCATCGTAATCTGGGATCAGAATGTATAAAACGTATATATAACGGTATTCGACCTATTATGTCTAATTGGGCCGTTCATACTATAACTGCAACTGAGTATCTACTGTTATTACAACAGTAGTATAGGGCTTTTCACTCCGTGCAGCTACAAATTAAGTCTGTCGTACATTACACGTCAGCCCGCTCCAGCATGATTTTACAATCTCCAAATATCACACTCTTCGAAAAATAAAACACTCACAAATAATCACGCACGCGAATACGAAAGTACGAACTTTGCCAAGTCAAATATCGAGAGAAAAAGCCGAGTGTGCGCAAAGGGGCAGAACAGCAACAGCAAACTTTGCAGCAATATACATAATACACGTTTTACAGTCAAGAGCAAGCGGCGCAGTAATATCACGTGCTCGCCTCGCGAGTTTTCGGCTTTCTTTTGACACTTGACATTAAAAGTCAAGCTGCTGCACTCGTTCCGTGCAGAGCACACGTCCCCGCGCTCTAGTCAGGTTGACGGATCGGCGCCGCACACTCGCGCAGGAAATTAGGCAATTTCCGGAATCCTCTCTCTCTCTCTCTCTCTCTCTCTCTCTCTCTCTCTCTCTCTCTCTCTGTCTCTCGTGTCTGCTGCATTTAATAGGCGGCCGCGTGCACGCTTTGGTACACTCGCGAGCATTAGGCAGCCCCTGTGTATACATATATATGCGTATATAGTTGCTCGGCGAAGAGTTTGAGGGTTGTGTGGGTGGTGAGCCGTCGCCAGTTACACCTGTGTGTGCATCGACTCGTGCGCTCCGCCGCCGCACTCTGTCCTTCTCCCCCGCTAGCTCTTTCTCGGCTGCAGGGCCACACGCCGGCCACGTCCCTGTGCAGCCGATCGATCGAGGTGCGGAACAGCTCGAGACTCTGTCTTCTCCCGCGTGTTTGCCATTATATTCTGCTTTCGAGCTACTTATACTTTAAATTTTTCTACTTATTGTTTTTTATTTTATACTAAAGAGGATCCGTGATACAAACGTCGATTGAAAGAATTAGCTCGTTCAACAGTTTTATATAACCTCATGAACACCGATAACGAGGGATACAATCAAAACTATACTTTAAGTGGAGCACTTTGTCATAAAAAATAAAGAAGAAGGCATATGGTTTTGAAGAAGATAATGAAAATGTCATCGACACCTCGTGAACAACTATAAGCGCAGACTGTCGACACACACTCCCTCGCGCGCTTCACAATGCTCACGAGCTGCAATGCCAACGCAACCGCTCGATGCATCATACACACACACACACACATACCTGCGCCGCGCATCGCATCGTTGTTAGCTCGACAACGAGCTGGCGGTGAGAGATAGAGGGAGGGGGGAGCATCAGAGAGATTCAAGCCTCGCTTTGCACTGTCGGGGTCACCCCCGGGGTCGCTAATGACACACGCAGGGACTGCTGACTGCTGCTCTCCGCACAGCGCAGCAGAGAGTGCTGTGCGCGCGCGGGGTAAAACGCAAACGCGAATTGGCCTCATCAAAGCGAGCAAACAATGCTGGCGAATACCGGCGCTCGACAACGTGTGGTTAGCCAAATCACCGTACACCGTATGTACGTGTGTGTATATATATGTGCGCGCGCGCGTACGATATCCGTATATATACGTTCGTCGAATGCCGCCAGCGAGAGAGAGAGAGAGAGAGTCCTGCGCACTGTGATGGAATTTGTCTGTGTACAGTATGTGATGTACCGCGCCGCGCACGCGGTTCTATGGCCACTGATGCTCTTTTGCTCGAGTCGTATATACATATATGTGTGTGTGTGGATGTATCTCGTTTCTGCCTAATACCCGGTGCGATGTGGTCTCTGGGACTCCCTTTCTGGATTCTCTCCGCGTTTTTGACAGGCGAGTTTCGAATTTGACGGATTTTTTTTCAGTGCGCCGTGAGCTGCATTTTTTTTATCATCGACGCGGTGTATGACCGCCCCACTTGTGTATTTTTGTTAACGCGATTCGTAAATAGCGTATATACATAGAGCGAACGAGAGTGTGTCTGACCACGCCGGGTATTTCTACTTGGACAGCTTGAAATGTCCGATTGCTCTTTGGCGTCCATTACGTCGCGGAGTATTACTACATAACGAGATTATCGACTTTCTGGGCGAATAACCGTTTATTCTTTCTAAGTTAACCTCTGAGGCGTGCAATAAATCATGCGATTTATCAGTAAATTCCGACTTTGCAACGTGTCAAACAAATATTACTGCGGATTGCCGACACCGATTTTTTTCGGGCTATATATAAGATACACATAAACTGACTTATATATATTCAAATCCGTGCCATAGTGTCCGGCGAGCAAGTTAAATACACATTTATTTATCGTAAAGATCATTGAAACGTCACGTCTCAACGACACTATCGATAAATTGGCGCCGTGTATACTCCGGTAACGCCTGCATATTTCATAAAGAGCATAAATTCCCTTAGAGAGAAGAAAAAGAAACAGTCAAGCGTGCAAGCGAAAGCGAAAAAAGCGCTCGTATATAACCACACAGTAATGCAACATCAGACATCTCGAAGCTCGCCCGAAGACAAGACAACACTCCGTGTACACACATACACGCGCGCGCGCGCGCGTATATATATCGGCTACGATCAGCGCTCGCGCGCGAGTGCCAATCGCGAGGTAAATCTTGTTTGTTTTGTTCGGCTCTGAATCGGCCGATTGAAAAGCCACAGCTCACATACATCGCGCGCGACCGCTTTCTCGCGCCAGAACTGTGCAGCGCACAGCCTGTCATTGCGCCGCCGGGACGATGTGGGAAAGACACGTAGCCGTACAAGACGTAAAGAGTGATAAAAGAAAGGAGAGGGACCTGAGGCGGAGAAGAATCCGAGGTATCAATCGGACGCTTGTAATTTCATAGAATCATGTGTATTTATTTATTTTTATATACGAGAACCATCAGTATAGAGAGAGAGAGAGACAGGATCTATAATTTTTAGTGTACAGTCTGCAGCCTGTGGAACAAAACGCATTGTTGAACAAAGAATATAACAGTCGTTATATAGCCGGGCTCGTCATTTACCCACACTGACTCTCAACGATATATATATATATATATATATATATATATATACGTGTATCGTCTTCCAGCGGCCGACAAAGAGCCGCAGCTGTGCCCACGATCGCTCATCTCGCGCGCAGGACAATTTCTCGAGTTGTCTGATGCAGGCTTCCCTTGAAAAATTGCGCGGCTACGTGGCTCGCTTACTCATAATGCACGCGCAAATGTGGAGCAGCTAGCTACAAGGGAGCGAGCAGCGATTCATCGATAGGACCGCTAATAAAAATGTTAATTGCAACGCGGCTCGTTAGCGGCGACTCCCCGCGTCTACGGAGGTCGCTTCGCGGGGTGCCCCTCCGTTTGTGTGTATATTATATTATATCAGCTATATACTCTGGCGCCGTCTGTTTTTTCTTCTCCCCGCGTGTGTGCGATTATTTATCGTCGGCGGCCAGTTCCTATATAATATACACGCGCAGATCCGGATTAGATGCCGGGGCTTAGTGTAATGGATCGCGAGAGGAAAGAGACCTGTTGTGCGTGTGTGTGTGCGAAAAAGAAAAAGAGAGAAAAAGTGAAACAGCGTATAAGCTTATGCCATACACCCGACACGTCTGAATTTCGCGAGCTTTAATTTTGTAAAATTTTTGAAAATTTAGCCTTGATGCAACTCCCGGCTCCATAGCCTGCGTGCTTCGCGTATATAAGAGCTCGTTCAAAAACATCCTCGTATATATATAAACGCGAGTCCGTGCCGCTTTGTGCAAGCAAATAAGGGCACAGACACGCGGCTTACGCGCGGAAAAAGCTCTTTTTCTTTCTTGAGCATCACTCGACTTGGCGCGTTATATGTAACATCCATGCAGACTCGCAAAGTTGCCCCTCTCCCTCTCCGCGTAGAGAAAAAAGCGAACGGAGCAGTCGAAAAAACCAAGCGCTATACGCAAAGAGTCAACTCTTGTGTTCTCCTCTGGGCAGTCCAGAGACAGACAGACGGACAGACGGACTCGGCGCAGCTTTCTCTTTTTTGGGGTGATGCACAAGGAGCTTTCATGAAAATTGGCGTGTGCCGCAGCGGCCTTTATCTTCCCCTGCGCGCGTGCGTGCAGTGTGTGTGTGTGTGTGTTTTTTGCACCGAGGGAGCCGCACAGGCGAATGCAACAGATTTTCTGTTTTTGGGCATTCAGTCATACGTGACCGGTCAGCTGAATGCGAGAGTTTCTCCATTGAGCTCTATATATATATATATATATATATATATATATATATATATATATATCGCAGTTTAACCCTCGGCTTGTGTTCGCTCTCTTTACTCGCACAGAGTTGGGTTTTCGGTGTATATATAAACATAGAAAGAGAGAAGCCGGAAAACTAAAAAGCTAATTTACTTTAAAAGTATCCGCGAGAGCGTGTTTCATCAAACGTCGGTTCAAAAGCCCAGCCCAACGCAGAGAAAAGAGACAGAAGGGGGCTAATGTAGCCAGCGACAGATTGCCAACGAGAGAGAAAGAGAATGTGTCTGTGTGTGCGTATAGCTCTCTCATCATTCTGTCTAACTCGAAGCTCGCGCGGTTGGTCATTTCGCTGATAGCTCGGCACAAACTGCCGGCGAAAATGTCCAAACGCGCGTCTATAGGTTGGAGCTGCCCCCCTCTGGTTATATATACAAAAAAAGGAAAGAAGAACACGAAGAGCTGAACTAAATGAATGCGCGCGGGCCACGCGAGCTAAATATATATATCTATATATAAGAGCGAAATTCGAGCGGACTTGTCTGTATATAGAGGAGATATAAAAGAGCTAATTGAATCGAGCGATTGGCCAGCGTTTTCATCAGATAAAGGACGCTATACCGAAACTAGCGCGAGAGCTGCAATATATGTATAAGAATGTGATTAGTTTTCAGTGCCGGATTTAATATTTCAACCAGTTATTTTAAAAGCCATAATATAGGCGTATATAAATATATATATATGTGTGTGTGTGTGTATGTGTGTGAGATAAAAGTTTATTATAAAAATTATAAATGAAAATAAATGTATGTATACGTAACTTTTCGTCGTATATGCGGTGTATACGCGAGGATTCTCCGAAGTCACGTCTATTAGCATTTGATAAGCAATTAGGTAGATTGAAATCGGCCAAGCTCGCATATCTCGCTCGCATCGCTCCCCGACCATATATACTCCGCGCAATAAGCAGTCTCCTTATATACAACGATAAATTGAAAATCCAGCCGCGCGCGCGTTCTGCAGTCCCAGTGTTTTGAGAAGCCAAGCAAGACGACAATTTCCTCGGTGCGAAGCGTGATGAGTCCCTCACACACTCGTATATACACATATATACCACAGACGTTCCGCCTCCTCCTCCTCCTCCTCTTATTCGCGCTCGTTACGTAGTCACCGTTTAAGTGCGCCATTATACTTGTAAATTCCAAATAATTAGCCGTAATCAAGCACAGGAAACCATCGCGCGGCTGCGCGCAATTATTTTTAAATATAACATTCCGCCGCCTCTTGGACTCTTTTTTTCTGCGAGCTCTTTTATACTGATATCCGCGCCGTCATCTTTTGTAGATCGGTCGCGCTATCGCGGTTACACGTATTATATATATATACCGCAGCATGAGGCAGTAATTGTTATTAATCCGACGAGTGTCCTGATTCGTTGAGGTGATTGTGGAGTGAAGTACACCGGACGTTATATCTAGCTAGTCGCCGACCGTTTTATTGTCGACGGTGTCACGTACGGTAGGTCGATTTTTTATTTTTAGAATTAGTCGTCTATACAAGTCTTATATATCAAATAAGATAAAAGAGATCCATCAGGACAAAGATATGTATTCTCTTTCAATATCGTGAAATCTTAGCCGCACAAAAAAATTCTTTATCATACAAATTTATTTGCCAAAGCCGCATCTGATAATATCGCCCTGCCGCTCGAATCATATTCAATAACGTAGAAAAACAAATAATACGCTGCGTTAATCACGGCGAAAGGAATCATCGCACTTTGCGTCGATTCATCCCTTCTGATCCGATCGCTGGGGCAAAAAATCCGGCGGCTATACATTAGAAAAAGCACTGGCCTAGCCTTGGTCGATAGATCGGAACTCGGTTTTGTTCGGCTGTTTGGCTCTCTGGCCAATGATCCGGCAAAGTCGGCTTAGAAAAGTTTTAATCGACGCTCGTTCCGAGCAGCGCGTCTCCTAGCTCGCACATCCGTCGACTCTTTTTCATCGGTGACAAAGCGACTGCCATCAAGCGCGTCTGATTCACGCGTATCTTTCATTTTCGTCGGCTTGCTTTTGTGTCTATATGGCATTCCGTTGGACTCGACACTGTCTTTTTTATCACGTTATTTCCATCGTCCGCATGTAATGTACCCCGTTGGATTGATCCTCCGAAAATCAATTACTTGTTAAAGCACGATAGACCAGAGTATATACGCGCAAATCTCATACAAAGATATATTACACATACTCGCGTGCATAGAGATTCTACCCCAGACGAGTAAAGCGCACTATCGATCCATCGTTGTACACCCCAACTCTCAGGGAATTACATCCCTTCGTATATAAGAGAACAGGCCGTGACGTCATAACGCGCGCGAGCCGCCTTTCAATAGGTCACTATGTCAGTTTTCAAGGTTTCGTTCCGCGTATACGCACGCGCCGCATACATCGATATTATTATACGAACCATCACAAAAAAAATGTTATGCATCACATTTGTATAATGAATTCAGCAGAAGCTACGCAATTACCGATTACATGTCTTTAATCTCTCTCTCTCTCTCTTTCTCTACCTCTATCTCTCTCTCTCTCTCTCTCTCTCTCTCTCTCTCTCTCTCTCTCTCTCTCTCTCTCTCTCTCTCTCTCTTTCTCTCTGTATATCTCTCGGGAACAGAAGTATGAACGCAAATCCCGGGATAAAATGTAAATATACAGCGCAGCGATGAGTCGTAAATTTTCGAAAGTGTTGATTGCTTAAAAAGTCGATAATTCAAGAAGATGCTGCCGCAGCAGCGGCGGCGCTCGTGTGTCCCAATATAATCCGTGGCGGAGCGATTAGTTCAGATGGATTTATTGAAAGGATGCGACAAGGCGATTCTTGGTAGATCCCGTTCTCAGACTTCTCACTGTGACAAATCCCTCTTGAAAGTGCCGCCCGCGATCAGCCCAATCGTCGTACACCCATGAGGATCGCCCCTTTTCTGCCGGGGTGGTCTATACTGATGGAATAAGTGTACACATATTTATGTCGCGTACGTTTGACCAACTGTTTTATGCTATACAAGCAAGAGGATAATTTTGTACACACAATTCCTAAAATATGTTTGGCTCGATGCTATTTATACCGGTATACACTATCATATAAATTAATGATATAAGCTGTATACAAAAACTATACTCTATAATTATAAATCAGCACACCGCGTGCTATATTCAATAAAGCTGCGCAAATTCGCGTGTTTGCCGGAGAAAGGCTCAGCAAACATTTCCTTGTATCCGTTGGGCTCGTTTTTTTGTCCCCGCGCTCGCAGCGTCTCACATTCGATACGCTTGAAATCGGCAGAGCTGGCCGGACAGCCTCGATATCTGCGTCTTCTCGAAATTTTCACGTTTTTTAGAGGAGACATCAGGAGGAAGGGCGGACCGAGAGCGAGAGAGGATTATAACGCGAGAGAAAGATCGAGCGATCGAGCGGACAAAACGCTCTCGATTCCGAGAACCTACGGGAGGATTCGATTACAATGTCAAGCCTCGATTAAGCCGGCAAAAAAGCCGCGCACGGCTCTTCGCCGTGTGATTCTCCGCTTGTTGGACAAAAAAGACACAACATGCGCGGCGGCATTAATAACGCGTGACTTGGCTGAGGTCTTGGAAAAAATTCAGCCACGCGGCTAAAAAAAGAGATACCATATATACGTATACTCCATTTTCAATCAACATCGGATCAAAGTTTATGGAAGTTTGGTTTTCAATTACGAATCTAATCAACTCCTCGACTGTCTTACCGGTACAGATCTTAACTACTGAGACAAACATGATGTACGAGTATGTAGCTAATTAGTTCCAGAGCGGAGGGATCAAATAAAAATCAATTAAAATTAAATTGCCGTCGTAGAAATATTCAGTAGAAGCTACAAAAGCCTTTGGCCACGCTTCGATCAGGTGGTAGAGGTAAGAAAAAGTAAATCTGACTTCGATTCACGGAATTCCGTCTTTGGGTAAGAATAAAGTCAACTACGTGACGGACTCGTCTCGTCTTCATTATCTATCCGTCCGAGGCGATTCGCCGTGAGTTTTTTCAATTCTCGGAAGGACACACGACAAAGAGAACTGGCTCCTTCAATGATACAATGAAACACGTCGACATGCTCCGTGTCCTGTCGAAATCGCTGCATTCTTCGATGGCTTATTTAATATGAAAATTGGCGACGTGTAAAATACATTTTTTGTATACTTTGAACATTCATCGATATCCTATTACATATAGAAGAGGTTCTTTGTTATGGAAGATGTTTTCGTTCAACATCAGAATTTTTTTAAATCAATATTTTAATTTAGAAATACAGAAAAATGTGCAAGTTATTGCGCTTCCTATGATATTGTACTAGACGCAATCTTAGCGCAACTTTCTCCACTGTGGTAAAACTCAAGCTCGACAGTTCACGGTGACCCCAGATGTCGAAGGAATGAAGCTCGCATTGCCCTAGCTTACTTAATTGGATCCAAAATGTATTGTCGAATTTCAAACCATCGATTTTCGAATAAACTCTTTACTTATTGTTTTGTTAAGTAATTTTAAGATCATCTGTGTTGCACCCTCTGACTCTTTTTTGTTTTCCGAATCTTAATTAACTTGTATAAGAAAATCCCTGGCATCACGTGAGGAGCAGAATGAGGATCGGAAACAGCAAAGTCCAGGTAGCCAACCAAAATACTATCAAAATAACAACCAATGGCCCAGGTTGATCTTATCTCTCAATTTATATACTCGCCTACTGCTTAGGCTCTTCCCGGCCGTAATAACAGTAGACTAAGGCAGTTACGGCACGAGTGGCTGAAGCAAGAGGCCCAGATCAGTTTTGGCATAGGTGGAATATCGCGCTACATACATATATATAAATAGATAGAGAGAGAGAGAGAGAGAGAGAGAGAGAGAAACTAGAGAACAGGAAAGTAGAAGAGGTGGGAGAAAGGTCAGTCCAAAACTATTTTGCAAAAGAACCGTAAGGGTTGCTTCTCTTTGTTCTATCTGCACTGAAAATACCCTTTTACACACTCGTCTGTAATCGCCTTCTTTCAGACCTTGATACACAACATACTATTCTTCTTCTTCTTATATATATTACTCCATCGCATATAGATGATAATCAATATAAACCTCGTCAAATTAAAACAAATGCAAACATTCAAGCTCGCTCGCAAAAAAGATATCGAATTACAGTGCTTATAACGGCAATAAATCGTCTCGACCATTATTACATTTTGATATATAATTCGACAACTCGCAATCCTTTATAAGCCTCTCGGCACAATATCGCATAATCAGCCATCATCAATGGCGAAACAATCTGTAAAACACTCAGCTCTAAGGATTATTGACATTATCGCGCTAATCACTGTAATTTAAACACCCGCGCGAGAAACTCGACTCGCCCGCGCACACCATGAATAATAACATATAAACTCGGAGAGAGACATATATACATATATATATACGATAGACAAAAGTCGCAGCAGCTAAATTTATAGCACGGCCAAAGTGAGACCGCATAAGGCTACGTACAGGTATATTTATATAACGCGTACAGTGCAGCACATACAGAAATCCGAGCAAGATTCACACGTATATAACACGTGCGTTGGGCAATATCTCGCGTCGATCGCAATTGATTCGCTTGAAGCGAGAATCTGTCCGTGCGAGAATTACATCTGTGTATATTGCGAGTGGGGGTTTACTTATGAGTGAGTGTGTCCGTCCGTATATGTATATGCAGCGAACGAGCCGTCAGTTCGATGCAAACACATGCGGGTTGTGTGGTGCAGTCTGCTGTATATATATGTACGAGAGTTTTAGGATAATCCGACTCACGATGTGATAGGACACTACTGCCGCTGCTATTGTTATCAGTTATCCGAGATAAAATGTATCGGACAATGACTTTGGGGCATTAGTAACTCGCTACGTCAATGGGATCCGACGATAACATGCCGATGATTGTTAAAGTGATGTACATTTTCTAATATAAATTACACCAAAAATTATATTTTTGCAAAGCTTTTTTTATTTTTTTACTTTCCGTGGAATAAATACCTATTCAGTGCATCTGCAACTCATTGTTGAACCGATTACGGGAGATAAGACAATAACAACGACGCTGTATACGGGATGCAGGGGATGTACCGTAAGGGGGAGAGTGCCAGGGGTCGCCGGATTTCTTAGCTCAAAGTATCGATTCCTCGCTCAAGCGCGCACCCCCAACACAAGCCAAATGCGCGGAATTCCCGAGGCGCTGCGTTCATTTAGCTGCTGGCGTCAGAATGAGTATAGGCACAGCTGTGTGCCTGCACGACATTAAAGAGAATATTTTACTTTCTGCCTCTCTTCTTCTTCATAATTTATGAATTCCTTTATCGTTTATTAATTGTAAAACAATAGATATGCGTACGTTGAACGACAAATTATACATATTTAGGTTTATTAATTTATCAAATATTTTTTAACCACTATGCTAGTGCAACGTCTGATTTACGGCCTAACTCCTATCCCCATCTCTCGTCGCGAAATCCAATATAGCTTCGCGGCAAAAAGAAAATAATTAAAAAGCAATTGGAACACTAAGGTTGGCGAGCTAGAAAAACAGACGGGGAATCATTAACCCTAACTTAGCTTCGATCTCTCTTCGAGCACGCACGACTCGAGGGGGGTCCGGGCAATCGACGAGGGTCGTATATACACATACATTCACTATACTGCGGCGGTCGCGAAGAAAGTGGCCGAAAGACGCCGGAGCTGCAGCTCTGGGGTGTATATATCGCCTGCCGCGAGCATTACTTTTATTCCGTGTCATTTGAGTCCACACCCGAGCCAAGGACTTTTCTCCGAGAGGAGGAAGAAAAGGAGCAATGGATTTCTTCCTGTTAAAGTGGTTTCGTATAAGAAAACAGTTTCTGGCGCGACTATCGGTGCACATCTCTTTTGTTCGAACCCTCGATCGCGTATATACACATATAGAAATCCGTGGAACGTTTTACTGAAAAAAATCAAGCCACCGTGAATATAAGTACAAAATTGGAATTTCACGCAGATGTAAATTGTGCACGATTGTTTTTATAGTAGTTTTCCTATAGTCGGATTAACGTTCGCCTAACGAGAGAGAGAGATAGAGAGAGAGAGAGAGAGAGAGAGAGACAGAGAGAGAGAGAGAGAGAGAGAGAGAGAGAGAGAGAGAGAGAGAGAGAGAAAAGGGGATTCGGAAAGTTTTAAAGCGCGTAAGCCTAAAAGCTTTTCCCAAAAGTAGGTTAAACTGCAAACTTACTACTCGGACGAGTCTCGTTAACAAATTCGCAAGAAGATTTACTTTTTCATGACCGGTAGTCGCTATCGGTTGATAAAGATTGTTCGTAAGTTTTTTCTTAAAAATCCTCATCAATACGATCGCGATCTCGAGTAGCGGCCAACGTCGCTCACCGTATAATAATCATTTTCCGTCTTCAGCGCTGCCGCCGCGTCGTTTATATATATATATCATGGTCATCAATCGCAATTTCTCGCCGGTAAGCTCACCGCGAAAAAAGGCATCTCGGATTACCGGCAAACCTAGGAGATCTCGCCGCGAAATTGTCTTGTACATACGAATCGACATAGAGCCGCCGCCAAGCTGTGCGCGCGCGCGTCCGGTAAATGAGGTCGTGACTTCTTCTTCGCTCTTTCTTATTCTTCTTCTTGGCGGTGGTGCGATACTTGATGCATATAATATCGAACTCGCCATCTTGGACCGTAAAAGGTTCATCGCGAGGCGCATCAGACGAACGAGAGAGAGAGAAAGAGAGAGAGAGAGAAGGGGAGAGGTAAGAGCGCGTCTTTATCCCCATCTTTATCGTCGACAATTACGCGCGCGCCTCGAGTGTATATATATATATATACATGGAACATGCCGATCGATGGATGTTATTTTTGGAAATTCAATTGCTGACAAAAGAAAAATCGGCGAAGTATATGCGGTGATACTCATCTGTAAGTAATATACGGCGTTCGCGTTCGATTGTTGTAAAGTGTGAAGACAGTACTTATACGTGCGAGAGGAAGAGAGCAGATTATCGGCTGTGGTTAATTTACTTCATTCCGCAACATTGAAAAATACGTCGTGTAATGTTTTCGGCCCGTGAGTGAGCTATAAAAATGATTGGAATGCGCGATGGAAATTGATAGGGATCACTGTAATTTCGATGCGTTTATATATATACATATATACGAGCATGATTTTAGCCGGATTTTACGACCTCATCGAGATCGCGCGTGTGATTATTCTTATTAGAATAATAGTGTAATCCACGCGTTTATTGCGCTGTTTAATGATTTCTGACAATAAAGCTGTATGACACTTGGTAACAATATACGTGATACATAATGTCCCTTTAGTCTTATCAATCACATCTCGTTATAATAAAAATAATTCCTCAGCCACTACTAGGGTTTAACCAACCGAATCCAATTACCCTGGATGCGTTCCTTTTTTTACCAAGCCACATATAGACGACAGTACTGCATCCCGTACTGAACATCCATAAGCTGAAAAGTTAATGTACGCGCGACTTTGGACGCACAGCAGTATATAGCGTGAATGCCCTAACCTTCAATCACTGAGAGCTCTTATGACCCCTGGCCACGATACACCAGGGAAAATTCGAGAGCTATACAGAGCGATCATGGAACTGCGCGACATGAAATATGCAATGCGGACGAATCTACGGTTATGCCTCGGCGACGAAGTCGACGACGAAGACGACGCATTTCTCTCGCCCCTCGACTTCGCTTTCTCCGTGTATATTATACACAAGTGCGTGTATAGGTATACTCGCGTGTATATAGTCGTGTTTATGGTCGGTGGTTTGTCAAGGGCTGACGCCACCGCCGCCGCCGGGCATCTCTTCGAGCTGAGGAGAAGGATGTTGCAGGGGTTGTACGCACCGTTTGGCCATTCGGTCTGATTTCTGAGCCAAAGGGCTAGAGTACCGCGTACGGTAATATATCGATTTTATGCTAACTAAGGAGAGGACTATATTTATTGCCCCTTTATATGGTTGCTTTGGAAAAAGTGTTTTGGAGATGGCTCCCGGGTATGCGGCGACGGCTGGACTTTTCGCGGTGTATATGAATGGCATTACTTATAATATGCTTTATTAATTATTGAGAATAATATTGTATTGGGCATTTTGCTTTGGATAATTCACTGCATTGTGTCATTATTCCAAATATAATCCAACTTACATTTGTTTTATGATAATATATTGTTCCTTTTCTGGGTATTGCGGTAATGCAAGTGTTAAAAACAATACAGGGATATACGTTAATTATGTATTGTACAATTATTGTGTTATTCCTGTTAAATTTAATTACACTCCCTCGTAACAAGCTCATCGAATGAGTTGAAAAGTAAAACTTTCCCAAAATATCAAACAACATATGCATTCGATACGAAGTAAAATCCTTACAAAAAAGCTGGCAATGCAGTGCAGGCGCGCATCAGAGGGCAGCCACGTCGGAGATCTGAATAATGAATTAGCGAGAGGCGGTCACGCTATACCTCAGGATCGAGAAGTTGGCCGGTCGCCTTGTCACTCGAAATGTCTGAGAACTGCCAGCTCCAAGACTACGTCCACGCGCCAACCTACTCACGAGCTATTAATTAATGAAATCGTTTGTGTACTGCTGCAGTCACTTGCCGTCGCGGAGAGAGATACTCATTTGGACAGGCTGACTCGTTTCAAATAATTTGCTCCTAAAACCCTCTCGAACTATATATATATATATATATATATATATATATATATATATATATATATATACGTACACATACACTCGATCGTAAAATCCGATACGACGTCATATCGTGACTATACGAAACCTCGCACTCGTATATAGGCACAGCTATAAAACGTATAGTCGCAACGACGGTGCATTCGCGAAAAACAAATTAATGCGCTCGCGCGCGGCATGCACGGGACCTTGGGACTCTCGGCTTCCGTGAGAAACGACGACGAGCGCGGGACACGATGTGCATAATGTATGCAGATTGCAGCCGAGCCAGTGCCATTATGTCTCTTTCGCGGCGGCGGCGGCGGCGTGTATATGAACTCGACGCTGCAGCAGAACTGTGCGAAATATCGTGCAATCGCGAGGAGAGAATGAGAGGATACGGGGAATGGCGTGTGTATACACTAGCGTCCCCTTCAATTGCGCGTCGATAGTTGCTTCGGGCCAAGGGAGGATTCTGACGCACTTTATATACAACGAAGATGCCGCGAGGTTGCTCGATGATTTTTTTCCTTCAATAGGATAATTATCATTTGAAGCTCAGGCTAGAGCAAATCGCGAAAACTATTGTTGTCTTTTTTTTAGCAAGAATAATCAAACGCTCAGCTTCGAGTACAACGGATACATTTCATTACGAAATGTTTTTCACACGTTCACACAGACGACTACAGCTCGAGTCAACCTCTCCCACATTCAGGAGTAGGATTATTCAAGAGCTGTCTCTGGCCAATTATGATTTTGAAGCCGCTCATCCACATACATACACACACGCACTGCACAACTCCCACAGAGAGAAAGAGCAGGTAGTGCACACATCTCACAGCATAAACATTATCCACGGCTCGCTAGTCCAACAGCCAGACCGCAAGAAATAGGATTTCAGCGACGCGCAGACTGCCGAGCTCACCGAGTTTCGCGAATTCCGTAACCCAGAGCGAGATAGCACATGCGCGCGGCAAAACATAGTCGCGCGCGTGCACACGAGCGAGAGCTAATTATCTTCCAAGCGGTCTCTCAACGCAATAACAGACAGTATCTATATAGTATAGCAGTGTATATACAGTTACCCGAAAGTGTTCGTCTATATATTCTCCACGACCTTTTTTCCGTCGGTCTACACTCGTCGATATACAGTACATATGTAGCGGGCGAAAAAAGGTTCTCCCTCGTCGGAAAGGAAGAGAAGATGTGTGCGTGCGTATATATGTATGCTGCTTCGCTTCCCATCCGCATTATTCGCACGTAGGGAACAGCGCGTTATTCCATTCCGTCCGAGTAGCCCTCGCTGTGAATCGAGAGAGAGAGAGAGAGAGAGAGAGAGAGAGAGAGAGAGAGAGAGAGAGAGAGAGAGAGAGAGAGGGAGAGAGAGAGAGAGGAAGGGAGAGAGAGAAAACCACCGCACGCGTGTCGGAATTCACTATATAACTATACGCTCGCTTATAGTGATAGCTTCTGTTCGGCGTCACTTTATGGTGTTGATGCGACTTTCGTTTTCTTTTTTTTCGATTTGAGCTTTTTACTCGTGGTGGCTGATGGCTTATACGTCGTATTATATAGAGAGAGAAGGGTTAAGCGAGTAATGAGGGTTGGCTGTGGGCGAAGAGGATATGACTTTGTAATGCAGTCGAGCTTATTATTTGACTGCTGATTTTGCGCTGCAAAAATGATCTTTTGAATGTTTACGCCGTCTTGAATTGCAACGAGATAAAGTTTTTTATTCGTTCAGTAACCGAACAACGTATCTATTTTCAATTATAGTGTCTTTTTTTGCAGTATTATTTTATAATACTGCAAAAATTATTCATAATTTACAGGTTACAATCCAAAGGAACAGTATGAAGGAAAACTCAAACAGCGGCAGATTATGTATACGTAATTGGTAAATACGAGGATTATACCTATATAGTATACACGAGTTTTCAGCGCGTGTACGACGATCCTCTCATCTCAGATGACTGCGCGGCCTCCTCATGTCGCCGTCTTCTTCTTCGGCTATCTCCTCGTCTCCTTCACCCCTGCGTATATACTTATATACACAAACATCGACCGACGTGCGGCACTCAGGATATTCGCTTTAAGGGGGGAAATGAGCCTTAAAATTGTTTAAAGCGTTCGGAAGGCGAACGAGCGACGGGGCTAAGAGTTTCGAGGGATCCCCTTTTGCCGGCCGTGTACACACGCGAGACTACGTGACGAGAGTCCCAGCTTTAAGCAGAGTTTCTTTGATTTCCGAGTGGAATGTGCTGGATCTCGTGGCGAGTTCAATCGTGCGTAAAAGTATATATATTAGATTGCGATATGAAAGTTTCATATAAAGCTACGAGAAATTATATAGTTCTTTTTTTCCTTCATCTCGTTATGGATTATGCCCTGAAGATTAAAGGAGATGCACTGATTCTTTCGATACCGCTATATACCTAATTTAAGTTATTCAAATGCGGGCGCCGGAAGAAAAATGTCGAACGCGCGCATAAAGATCCTGTTATAATAGCCTACGCCATTATAATATAGAGGCTTCGTCTTCGCACTAAAATGTGCGAACTGGGACCGCGGAATATGGACACAATCCTGCAGACATCCTTGTCCTCTCGCAAAGATAATACTTACAAAGATTACATCAATCGAGCGCACATAAATTAATTGCGCCAATAATAAAAAAAATCTCGATCCATACGTCGGATATAATCCCGTGCGCGCACCTACACACGCGCCTCTGTGCGAAAGAGAGCGTCACCACGAGGTCGCGACTTTCTTTCAACAATGAGCCCATTAAGAATGCAGCCTCGCGGCATTGTACTATCTCGACTAACAGACTTGATGTACAGTACGCAGCAGCGGCAGGTGAGACAGAACTCGTCTTCCGTGTGTGTGTGCGCGCGCGCCCGGAGCTCCTTTTTTATTCCTCCTACTGAACAACTATACGGCGCTTTACGTGTCGGCGCGAGGCCGGCAGTAAATCATTCCGCGGTTCGCGCCCGCCTAACAATCGCGAGCGCGCGAGCATTAATTGCGCCTGCGCGAGCACCAACGAGCGATTACTTTCTCCGCTATCGCGTTTTCTTTTTACGCCCGCTCGCGATTCGCTACGCTATAATTCCCGGGTCCTTCGAGACGGCAGTTGCGGAAAGACAGTGTGTTGCGTCGCGCCGCGAAGTACATTAAAACGAATGAGCGATATCTCGATATGATTGTTATTTCATCCGAGTGAGTTTGCTTTATTTGTCAAGAATCTTCCGATTTTTTGTAAAATACCTGAATTTGCGACTATAATTGACCTGCTGCAGTAGTCAAAATGAAAAACCCATCGAGTATAATAGATGTACACGGCGTTGATCGCTCGAGGGCGTTGCGTACAAGCATTTACTATTTGCGAGATGGTCGAGATAATACGAAGCGAGATTTATACGAGCGCGTGTCTTTCATCCCCCTTGTGTCTTGTATATATATATACACAGACGCACGCACACCGCCACCATATCAAGTGGGGAATACTACGACGAACAGCGTATATATACAGTGGCTCTCTGCACTCACGACACGTATATGCGGCTCTGCATCAGTTAGCTGATGGCCTAACGACACACACACGCAGACTATGCGGGATAACAATGGACGTAATCGCTCCACGCATCGTCCGAAATATATGACGCAAGTTTGATTTATACCGGAGACTTAATTAATTATTAAATTGGATCTGTTTTTCCGAGGGAGTGCCTGACGTATCAGGATATAGTATATACATATAGCTTTTGCGTTCTACAACTCTTGAAAAAATCTTCTTTCCATATCGAGAGAATGCTGCTATACTTGATTCCCATACAGTCAGAGGATTACAGCCCGTTATACGTCTATGGAGAATGATATTCTATACGCACAGCTTTTATTCGATTACCCGAGCAGTAGTTCGATATTATAAGAGAAGCTCGCTCTCTCTCTCGCTCGCGATCATCGGCGATAAACTTCCCGCCTAACGATTTCAATTCCACGCCGAGGAGCAGAGCCTGCGCAAAATATGAAACACCAATTTCGCTAAGTAGAAAGCCGCTATATACAGCGAGAAGAGTCCCTCGCGAAATCGAAAAAGCTCGCGCATCGGCGCAGTGCAGCGTACCGAGGCTGCATTTTATTACGGCAATTGTCGCGCAATTTCGCTCGGCGTCGTATATCCCTTCGGCGAATCGATCTCTCTCTTTTCTTCTTCCCCCTCCTATATTCATCCTTGGGATAATAAAAGCGTCTATAATGATTCGAAAGAGAGGAAGATGGTAGGCTGCCAGCAGCGCATATATCCCGGGACGAATTTATATATGTATCGGCTGATGGCTGAGTGTGTGTGTGTGTATAAATATATATACACGCCGAGTCGCGGAAAAGCTCGCGCACATATATTTTCGCGAGATTGTTTCGGAGCGCGTCGTTAAACGCCGGGATATTATCTTTGGCGTAGCGTCACGAAGTCGCGCGCGCGCGCGCGAGCAACAGGCCACATAGGTATATTATAGTTTTATTGGCAGCCAAGGCAGCGCTCGCGCGCGAGAGTCGTATATACGCTTGATCTACGATCAGCCAAGTTCGATCGATGGCCAAGTATACACCACAGCACAGCGTGTATATCTATACATGCATACACCGCAGATACTTCCTATACTCAGCGATCGGTATCTTTGTCCTCGTGATTTTGCGCCGCGAGTTATGTGCTTTCGGAATGGCTTATGAAAGATTAATTTTGAACGCACTGCTCCTGATGCTTGCGAGGGATATATTATATAGTCAGTGAGATTTTAATAATATCTTCGGAGAATAACTCTATATATGTTTCTAATCTTTCGCGTGAGATAAGACGCTCTCTCAAGGATCGCTGAAAGAAAAATAATAAAGCCGCGTCTGCAGAAAGAGAAAAATACAGCAAGGCAGCAGCGGCAGAAGAAGAGGAAGAAGAAGAAGAAGAAGCGCAAGGAGCAGAGAAATAAGTGCGTGCCGTTGGATGTCGATCCGCTGCCGAGCGGCAGTTAGCCGAGCGACAATAGCCGGTTCCCAGCCTGCCCTCGACGAAGAAACGACCTCTCGGCTCTCCTCCTCTATTTCATCGAGCGCCGCGCCCACCGGTAAAAGAAATCACCCGGACGCGATGCTTCTGCAGCAGCTGTATATAGCACTGGCATCGCGAATGTATATATACCAGGGATGAGTTTCGCTCGTTCGCTGTATATGAATACTTGAATATACAGTTAGCGTTATGGCATACGCACCTGAATATTAAGAAAAATGTATAATACTTTCAATAAGTATGCAGTACTTTGCAACAAAGTCGAATACTATTACGAGTCTCTCTCTCTCTCTCTCCCTCTATCTTTTTTTTTAAAGCGGAGTCTAAATAAAAGATAAACAGAACCAGAGGACTCCACTGTGAGCTCGCTTGGCTTTATACTACACGATATATACGCAAGTAGGAAAAAAGCAGAGGGTCAGAGTCAGTCACTATCCGCACGACGACGGGTCATTTCAAGTTTATTGCGAGGGCCCCCTTCTCCCTTTCGGTCAAATGAGAGATATACTACTGTGCTGTACACTATGTGAGACTGTATAAGACAGAAAGAGAGAAAAGCGAGAGGCGCAATAAGTTAAGGGTCGCGTTAATGCATCGTGAAGTGCTAATTACGTGGTACGCTCTGTTTCCCGGCAATAACGCGAAATTTTATGGGCTTCGAGCCTGGATTGTCGAGGGGACTGCAAAGTGCGTTGTCTCGTGACATTATATTAGTGTCGGAGTTTGAAAATAAATATATACGTATACATCAGTTTGGTGAATTACTCGATTACGTATTATTTATCGATGCGTTATTCGCATGTAGCATCGATAAAACTTTCAAGACGTTTATCAATTCGTACATGTGTTTTGCAGCTTTCAGTGCTCAGTGTCATTGGGGAAAACAAGATCGTATATTGACTCCGAGTAAACGTTATTATCTATAATACCTGCAGTTAGCAGTTCCTATCGTCTTTCAAGCAAACATACAATTAATACAATGTTTATTGTGTGTCTTATATATATATGCAGAAAGTATTATAGTTTCTGTTTATCTATTTTATGAGAAAAAATAAACCAGAACAAAATATTCCGCTGACCTTATTTTTTTCATTTGCTATAGACTAAATCTTGATAAAGAAAATCGCTCTCAAGGCATCAGCAACTCTAGTGTTCGATGCTCTGACATGAAACGCAATCATTAGCATGTAATCAGGTTGCAGCAGCTTACCGAGAACGCATCCCCGCGGCTATTTCTGACGATTTGTGCACTGCGGCAGTAGTATAGTCCCACTACATATACCGTCGTACAAAAGCTCCAAAGCAGCTCGTAAGTAAGTGCATCTCGCACAAGACACGAGGGTGTAAATTCTTCGTCTTCTATACCAGGGGGGATCGACTCGCACTCGCGCGTCCAGACAACTGCAGCCGCCTCTTTCTGAGCGAGCAACAGCAGCAACAGCAGCAGCAGCAGCAGCAGCAAAGGAGTCGAGTATATACTATACATATAAGCAGCAGTACAAGCTACTAGAGCGAAGGCGTCCTGAAGGGGCTGGCCACACTGACCGTACTTCATTACCCAGTGGGCCCCGGCGGCCTCTCCCGGGTCATCCGTTATCATTTTTACAACTGACGCCATTCAACAATGTCGAATAAACTCCGTTAGGTATTGCGCGCGCGCGCTCGCGCTACGGTCCGCAAGGGGATATCCTTGCCAGTGAGAGAGTGAGAGAGAAAGAGATAGCTACTCCGACGCACTTGGACATTGAAATTCTCCCGTCGGACGTATACGTGTGCGCGCGAGAGGCCGCGAGCGCGCAGAGTTAAAAGCCGAGGCGGAGGGATAAGACGAGCACCGCGTTACATTAGGGGGTAGAACTTGTACTTTTGCACAGCCGAGTTATACACATAGCTGATGCGGCGGCGGCCGTAAAGTTATTTTCGCGTTTTCAAGAAATGTACGAGACGCGACGCCCGGCTGGAGGGAACTATTCCTTTCGCGAAGAAGAAACTCTTTGCGGAACTTTCCGCTGAGTTAGAGAATTTTATATCTTCGAGCACTCGCTCATCGGCATTCTGCCGGTAAGGCTGGTATAAGTAAAATCGATAAATATTTTATACGGTCCACTTTATTTAGTGCACGAATTCTAACACCTAATCCAGAATTGCGTCGAGGCCGAGGACGAATATTAATCTATCGTGCGACCCCACCCACTATAGTGCCAGCCTCGCAAAGAGCTTGGTGTTGGATATAGCAGGCGCAGGTTTAATTCTAGCTGGAAGCTTCTCTATCTCTCTCTCTCTCTCTCTCTCGCTTCCAGAGCACAGTCTCGTCTATGCGCGTGGTAGTAGTCGTTTAACAAGCCGAACTCATTACCATTCGTCAATTTGAGGTACTCTCGCGCCGCCGAGTGACCAATGGCTCTCTATTCGGCGTAATGGGCTCCAGGCCGACATCCGTCACGAAGAGCCGCGCGAGCCCTCGTGCTATACCCCGCCTCGGCGAGCATTATAACTGTGCTACTGCAGGACACACGAGGACCGTTCCCGAGTCTATACATATACGGATGCTCGCGAATGTATACGTGGGTGGACGTGCAGCACACACCCAGGCGCGATGTCACGAGAGAAGCATCAGGGGCGGCATAAAGTGCTCTACTTTTGATCACGCGATCGAGTCGTGTAAGCTTTGTCTATTTATGTATGTGTACGGTATACCTATATAGAAGATGCGCGATGTATAGAAATCGCCTGACTTTGTTCGCAAGGTATCTCTTGCGTCGATTGCACAAGTTTTTACGCGCGTATATGCCCTTGGAAGTGATTGAGCTTTGAACTGTTTGACAAAGATTCAGATCATTTTACGTGCCGTTTAATTGGAATTCTCTGGTTATTCAAATGTCTGCTTAAAAATTTTCACTGAAATTTCAGTACCCGAAAAAACTAAAAAGGCAGAAACCTTTTTCGGTGTGAATAATCACAGTTTTTCAGTCAATAGTCACTCACAAAAGGTGTGAGTATTCACTCCAAAAAAGGCTTCTGCCATTGTTTCTTATCAGATTGTAAAATTTCAATCTAAACTTTTACGAGTGTGTAAAACGTCAGATGCTTTCAGTAACGTTCGAAACATTGAAATTGTAGTCATGTAGTTCTACCTTATCTTTATGTGCTTGATAACTGAAATCTAAATTATAATACTCTGAGAAATGGCGTTGTTTCAATATTTAACTTGTATTTCTTGATTGTGCTACAGTCTTGAAATTTTTGAGTAAAATTTTATTATCCGAAATTAAAAAATGGAACAAACCTTTTGCGGAATGAATATGCAAATTAAAAGTAACTCACTGGCGTAGTAGTGAAGAATTCACTATCCAGTGAGTTACTCTAAACTCAAAAAATTTTTCTTTAGACAAAGTGAAATTTTGAGAAAAAATTTTAAGAGCGTAAATACTTGAAAGATTGTATCAAGATATACATCTAAAATACATTAACAATATATTGATTGATGAAAATGAATAAAAAGTAATCTTCACAAATGCATTGCATATATTTTTTTAGTTTACAATATACATATAAAAGATCCTTTTACACGATTTGGGAAAAAACTGAAAAGTTGAATCATACACTAAGAGATGGATTTATTCTGAATAATTCATAGGTAAAATTGATTAGGTATTAAGTAAGTAAAAATACTAGTCAAATACGCCTTTTATTTATGATTGTGTAATCAACTGTTCAAATCTTTGAATTAGTCATGTTTTATTGCTTGCCCTCATTGCTGCAAGATATAAGAAATAATGTAGCATTCAGTTTTTAGTAACATTCGAGAGAAGCTGTAGTGCAGAAATGCCAGAAAGTTTCAAGTAAAGACAAGAAAGAATTTTAGATTTTCATTCTTTCAATATGACTCTATTCTTTGGTACGGTTTGTCTTTTAATAATAGTTGCAATATGCCATGGATTGAATATACCTACCGTTAAATTGTCAAATGGCAACGAAATTCCAACCATTGGATTAGGAACATTTTTGGTAAAAATGTATATCTACATTAATTTTAAAACAAGAAATTAACTAATTATTCATTTTAGCTGACTAATGAACAAGTTGACACCGCTATTACAGCTGCGCTTGATAATGGATATAGATATATCGATGCAGCTTTTCTTTACAACAATGAACCAGCAATTGGTAAATCTTTGAAAAAGTGGTTCGCTAATGGTGGTAAACGCAAAGATCTATTTCTATTGTCCAAGGTAAAATTATACAATTTTTAATGCATGCCGCTTATAAAACATCATTGAGACTAAATAATTATTAAATGCTTTTAGCTCCCAGTTTCAGCTATGCGACCCTCAGATGTAGCTGAAGCTTTGGAATTGACTTTAAATAATCTTGGTGTCGATTATCTTGATATGTATTTGGTTCATGTACCTGCTGGAACATACAAAACAGCTGATTATCAAATGCTTATTTACGACAATGGGACCTATGCCATCGACTATTCTACAGATCTTCTGGCGATATGGAAAGTAAGTTTCTCGTTTAAATAGTTAATTGTTTTAATTGTTTTCATCTTATAATATTTCAATATTACTTTAAAGGAATTAGAGAAGCTAGTGAAAAATGGAAAAGTGAAATCTCTCGGATTCAGCAACGTCAACAAAAATCAAATATTAAGAATATGGGAAAACTCAGAAATAAAACCCACTAACTTACAAGTAAGACAAGATTTTTTATCATAAATTACCATATTAATTGAAGCTTACAGTATATTTAATCAATTTCACAGATAGAAATAAATCCTTACATACGACAAGAGGAGCTGATTAATTTGGGCCATAAGTTGGGAATGGTTGTGACGGCTTTCAGTCCTCTCGGATCATCAAGCTTTGACCACATGAGAAGAAAACGCGATCTCGTGAAACTGACACCAGTGATACGTCATCCTGTTGTGGAATTTATCGCTAATAAACACAACAAAACACCTGCCCAAATTCTACTGCGCTATAATTTGCAGAGAGACGTCGTAGTTATCCCAAAAAGTTCTCATCCGGAAAGAATAAAGGAGAATTTGAACGTATTCGACTTCAAGTTGACGAAAACTGACATGGCTCTATTAAAAACATTGGACAAGCATGGAAGATATAGAAAATACAATTTTCTGTCATTGACGGGGTAAGCATTACTAAAACTTCGTTACCAAACAAGCCATTCCATAACGAAAATTGTTTTCAATTTTTAGAATTGAGCGTCACCCAGAATATCCATTTGCTGATAGACTACCTACTTTCTACTAAATACAAATTGTATTTTAAAAATTTTAAACAAAAGAATAAGACGAATAAATGTATTATAAACATGAATCTATTTATTTGTCATACCAAGCCGTCGATTGGATCAAATCTTGCAAATTCTTGCAGGAATTTATTAGATAAATAGCCCAAAGGGATTTCAAAGCATAATCTTAATCCCTCTTTGTCGACCATATGTTCCGTTATTAGTGTTGGCTCTGGTATCGACTGCTGGCTCGGCTTTCCTCTGTCTTAGCTCGTTGATATTATTGCGGCCATTGGTGCCTGAATGGTTTCCCTTCTTCCGTTCAGTATTGATTGCGTATTTCTCGCTAGTCGGTTCTGTCTTAGTTTTATTAAAACGAGATTTTTAAATAAGGCTACACAATTCGCATCCTCTTATTTTCTGTATTTAATAATGCTTCCTTTTTGGAGTTGTTATCTAGTGCTCGAATTTACACTCTTCATACTCGAGGAATAAGTAATAAAGTAGTGGACGCATAGTATTTTTGAATTTAAGTATTCGACTTTTAGAATTATGGTCTCTTTTATTAACTTGCGGGTAGTTTGGTCCATTTCTGTAGCAAAAATAAGATTTTGTTGTTTTATGCATGGTTATGCTTTATACGTATATGTCCAGGAAAAGGTACTTCAATTCTATGGGTTGTTTCAATCTTTCTTTTAACTCTCCTGCTATAATTTTCACATTTATGTTGCGAGCCCTTCCTAGTTCATAATTTTCAATGTTCTAATCCATGTCATCTCTGATTTATTTCTTTCGAATGCGATTGTGAGCTTCTGGCGATCGTTATTTCCAGGGTTTCGTTCTACTGCAAACATTAAAATTTGGTCCACTTTTTCATAAACTTGCATTATTTGGAGTTAATTGATTGATTTTATTGGCGGAAATTTACTATTTTGTTAAATATGCTTGATGTGATCGTTTTAACTCACATATCTTATAAAGATTATCTCTTTTGCTTCCTCCTAGAGGAAGCTTTGTAATAGTAAAATTTTCAGTTTCACTAAAACTCTATAGAAACGCGTTTTGAGGTGTTTGGAGTTCAAATCATGTGTTTTTAGAAAATGTCCGTGCGGATGGCTGGGTGTGTGTGTATGTATGTATACCTTCGTATTTCTGTAACTACGTGGTCTATAATAATAAAATTTGACATGCATATCTGTTACTTGATTCTGAAATCGGGAAAAAAAATTTTTACTTTGACAATTTTGGCTATTTTTTACTATTTATGGATTTTTGAAAATGTTTTGTTTCGGTTTTTTAAATGATATAATTTGTACAAATAATTCAGCAATAGTATTTTTAAAAGAGTATAAACTTTCCTACTTTTTCCCGCAAGATTTTCTAAATTGAGCGTTTCGTTCAATTGTTATGACAAAGAAGGTGTTTTTTTTTAATTCATATCTTCCATATTAAACAGTCTAATGTTTTGAAAGAATTCACGATAACAAAGAATAATAATGTCTACATGTTTTAAAAATTTTAAATCATTTTGGTGATTCGTTTTTGAGAAAAAAATCGAACACCTAAAAAAATCAGTTTTCTATGTCGCACGGTTACGGAAGTAAAAAAGCTTTAATTAACTTGAAATTTTTGGAAAAGATAGATATTTTTATTACCTCAGCTAAGTTCTTTTCGCAGCTTATGAAAACGATTAGTTGAAAAGATATTGAAATACAAATTCTATGTCTCTCACCCTGTGTACCCTGTATAACTGAAAATTATTATTTTTGTTAAACCTTATAACTCGCTAATTAAAACTCAGAAAGTTTTGACAAAATTCATGGTTTTATGAGGTTATGAGGTCTATTTGTGATATAAATTGCAAATCATTTTATTAAGAAGATCTGGAGAAAAAGAAATGCATTATTAAATTAATATACTTGAACGATACATAGGAACAAGGAACAATAGATTTGTGTATACGCGCACGTGTATTTGTGAGAATATGAGTGTGTTGTGTATGTCGATTTTGGCTCAGCTTTTGCTTGGTTTTCCTTTTGTTCGTATTTCTTTTTGTCCTTGCTTTTTGTCTTGGTTGCCTGCGTGATCTATTTGTGATTGTCTTTGTAATGACAGCAACATTTGTCCTAGGCAAGAAAATAGAAATCTTATTCTGGATTCTTGATTTGCCATCCTTTGGTTAATTCCATCTTATGATTTTCTTTATAGAGATTATATTGCAATATGTTTAGTAATTTTTTATGATCATCAAAAATGTTGACACGGATTATGTTTCTCGCTTCCTGGTGTCGGTGTCCATTGATGATGCCTAAAAATTCTTCATAAGTTCTGTGGTACCTTTTGAGCTGTGCTTTCTACTATTTTCCTGAATTCTTGGAAAGACATGTTGTGTCCAGTGTAATGAGGTATCTTGTTTTCAATATGGGACAAAACGGCTTTCTCTTTTTGTGTATTATATTCGTAAACTTTTTCTGGTCTCTTGTTGTCAATGTTATAACTAGAATAAAAATGTTGCTCAAGAATCCCAATAATTCCAAATAATTGCAAAATTTATTAATTTTAACGATATATCTTGCTTCTCCTCTCAGTTTGTTCGGTACTTCTTTTAAAAATTCTTCATAAGAGTAACGAGGTACACTTCCGTCTTCTTCTTCGATCTGCTGTCCATATTGATGAAAAGATACGTTATAATCATCATAAATGCTAAAATACCCTTTTTTGGATATCTGTTTAGCTCATCAACTCGGGTTCGTAATGAGCCCCGTTTAAGTTTAAATAGTTGCTGTTCCAATTGTCGTCTTGTCTATTGTAAGTTTGATGGCAAATATCCTCATTATAATTTCCTTGGCCATATCCATTTTCATTGCATTCGTTATAATTAATTTCATTATATTTATTCTTGATTTCATTACATGTTTGAATATACATATAACCAACACAGCTGAATTTTTCGAGTATCCCTCATTACATCGATCTGGATTTCTGTAGTTATCACATGATTCATCATAATATTCATTTTTTTCATATCGCTCATCATCGTATTTGCACTCGTCTCTCGCTTACATTCATCTCATCGTAGAAGTTTCCAATTGTGTCATGTTCTCGCATTTATGTTCTGTATTCTTGTGTTGTAGTAGCTGAAGTTTCTTCCAGGTCCAAATCTTTGTTTTAAATGTCGTACGAGTCCTTCAAACAATGCAGCTTTGCAATTCATTAGCGCAAAGGTATTTGTCATGGTTTTCAATAAGGTTATATTCATCGTTTCCAGTCATGTTGAAATTTTTTTTGAAGTCCTCGAAATTGTTCAAATAGTCCTCTGACTCTGTGTTTGATCCTTAGATTTTGTTGCCTTAACTTAAATTATTTAGGATGCTCTCGTGTATTTCACTGTGTTTCTTCTTCCTCTTGCAATTGTCTTTTAAATGTTTGCCTGAGTTGTGGCCCTACTTATCGTCCTACTGATCGTGTATGCAGTTTGAATTGAAATAAGCCCTAATAGAGGTAATATTCAAGCGAAAGTGGTATTTTCTATAAAGGTGTAATGTGAATTAAATTGCAAGCGGTTTGGAATTGTATTCGTGGGCCTAATAAGAACAAGGAAGTGCGTACACGCTTCCTGACTTGGTGTTCCACATGGGTTTCACGGGAATTGTTGAAAAGTATCACTCGATCACGGCGTGGCAATGAAGCGTAGCTTGGAAACACTCGGAAGTCCTCCGGACTTTGTTACGTCACAGCGTCGGTACTTGTTGTCCTCATTAGGTCTTACGGGACCTAGCAACCGCTCAAGCGTCAAAACTGTAGCGTGGCTTCGCATGTGCGCGTCTAGGCTGCAAGGATGTATTTTGACCCGCTGAATGCGAATCCGATGCCAGTTTCGCCCGTACACCCCCGAAATTTTGTTAAAATTGCAAAATCTGTGAAAATTGCGGAAAATTATGAAAATTCACATAAAACATATGGTATGAGCTGTAAATATTTTTGTGAGTGTACGGTATACATGGTTTTTATGTATTTTGGCACGCTGAATCCAAATTCAAGGTTCTTTTACCCGTACGCCCTTTAAACTTTGGAAAAATCGTGAAAAATCGTGGAAAATCGCTAAAAATCGTGAAATTCTGTATTTCAATGCGTATGTTAGGAGTAAAGCATTTATTATGACTAAATTCGGGGTTTTTTTCACTTCTACGCACTTTTAATATTTGAAGATGTGGTTGAAACCCGTCACAAATTGAGAAAAACTACGTAAAATCGTGAAAATTTGCATTTAAGAGCATAATTTATTTGAAATTTTTTTGTATCATTTATATGAATATGAAACTTTGAAAAAATATCAATATTAAAAACCATATATATCGTACACTCACAGAAATATTTACAGCTCATACCATATTTTTTAATGTAAATTTTTATAATTTCCCGCGATTTTCAAGGTTTTTTGCGATTTTAACGAAGTTTTGGGGGTGTACGGGCAAAACTGACATCAGATTCGGATTCAACGAATCAAAATACATTAGGATAGATAGGTCTGGTTTCTTGAACAGACCACTTTTTTGTGTGCCGGTGTTATTATAATTTAATCACTATTACTACTAATATATGTATAGCTAAATAAGTCCGGAAAATTTTATAATAAATCATTCAATAATCGATTGTGTGGCAAGCAATTTAATTTCATGTTATCCATAAAATCTCTATAATAGTTGTAAATGCGTTAAGTGGTTTTATTCGCTTGCATGTCACAAAGTATAGATATCGTCAAGCAAAAAAGCTACACTCTATTATTTATACTTTTGTATATATATTTTATAAATAACTAAGTATGCATGAAATGTAAAAATATAATTATTTATAAATAGTACTGGCTGCTCTTTTTCTATCATGTTTTTGAAAAACATGAGATTTCCAAAATTAAAATTGATATAATTATTGAAGTTTACATTGTTTACTCAGCAAAGTATATATTATTTTTTATATAATTTTTCGAGTACTTATTTATTTATTATCTGTCTGAAATGAAAACTGTAACACATTTTTTAAGTGAATATGAATCTATTTAAAAATTGTTTGCTGCGCGCCTCTGCTTAAACGTACTTATACCTAAAAATTGCGCGCGATATTCACATTATTATAGCTTTTTGACATTTCGGCTTATTTCCTAAAATCTTAGAGTTTTTCTTTTCATTGCGTGTTTAACTAAAATTACCTTAGATTTATATCTTAGTAAATTAATTGAATTAAAATATATCTATTTTAAAATTGTAGAGTAAATTCATTTAGTAATTTTATTTATTTATCTACTGCACAATCTTCGAGCGCGACACTGCTCCCGTGAGCAGCTACACTATTAATACGTCTCACCTCGTGAATTATATGTTTTTAGTACGTACTAAAGATATGTACAAAAAATATTTTCTCACGTGTGATGACTCACACGTCTATAGCGTCGCTAGCTAGAGCACAATCGAACATGAGTCGCCAAATACGCGCTCAGCAATAGCGCATACGAGTAATAAACGAACGAATTCACCGATAATCTATTGTATTCATTTCTCGCCTCGATATTTTTGCAGCAACCGTAATCTTAACACCTAACTCAATATGACTCTATTCTTTGGTACGGTTTGTCTTTTAATAATAGTTGCAATATGCCATGGATTGAATATACCTACCGTTAAATTGTCAAATGGCAACGAAATTCCAACCATTGGATTAGGAACATTTTTGGTAAAAATGTATATCTACATTAATTTTAAAACAAGAAATTAACTAATTATTCATTTTAGCTGACTAATGAACAAGTTGACACCGCTATTACAGCTGCGCTTGATAATGGATATAGATATATCGATGCAGCTTTTCTTTACAACAATGAACCAGCAATTGGTAAATCTTTGAAAAAGTGGTTCGCTAATGGTGGTAAACGCAAAGATCTATTTCTATTGTCCAAGGTAAAATTATACAATTTTTAATGCATGCCGCTTATAAAACATCATTGAGACTAAATAATTATTAAATGCTTTTAGCTCCCAGTTTCAGCTATGCGACCCTCAGATGTAGCTGAAGCTTTGGAATTGACTTTAAATAATCTTGGTGTCGATTATCTTGATATGTATTTGGTTCATGTACCTGCTGGAACATACAAAACAGCTGATTATCAAATGCTTATTTACGACAATGGGACCTATGCCATCGACTATTCTACAGATCTTCTGGCGATATGGAAAGTAAGTTTCTCGTTTAAATAGTTAATTGTTTTAATTGTTTTCATCTTATAATATTTCAATATTACTTTAAAGGAATTAGAGAAGCTAGTGAAAAATGGAAAAGTGAAATCTCTCGGATTCAGCAACGTCAACAAAAATCAAATATTAAGAATATGGGAAAACTCAGAAATAAAACCCACTAACTTACAAGTAAGACAAGATTTTTTATCATAAATTACCATATTAATTGAAGCTTACAGTATATTTAATCAATTTCACAGATAGAAATAAATCCTTACATACGACAAGAGGAGCTGATTAATTTGGGCCATAAGTTGGGAATGGTTGTGACGGCTTTCAGTCCTCTCGGATCATCAAGCTTTGACCACATGAGAAGAAAACGCGATCTCGTGAAACTGACACCAGTGATACGTCATCCTGTTGTGGAATTTATCGCTAATAAACACAACAAAACACCTGCCCAAATTCTACTGCGCTATAATTTGCAGAGAGACGTCGTAGTTATCCCAAAAAGTTCTCATCCGGAAAGAATAAAGGAGAATTTGAACGTATTCGACTTCAAGTTGACGAAAACTGACATGGCTCTATTAAAAACATTGGACAAGCATGGAAGATATAGAAAATACAATTTTCTGTCATTGACGGGGTAAGCATTACTAAAACTTCGTTACCAAACAAGCCATTCCATAACAAAAATTGTTTTCAATTTTTAGAATTGAGCGTCACCCAGAATATCCATTTGCTGATAGACTACCTACTTTCTACTAAATACAAATTGTATTTTAAAAATTTTAAACAAAAGAATAAGACGAATAAATGTATTATAAACATGAATCTATTTATTTGTCATACCAAGCCGTACTGACATTTCTCACAACGTTAGTCATTTTTCAAAAACGATCAGTGCGACGGGAGTTTCTGCAAAAACAAATAAGCAAAGAACGCGACTCGGTCTATTTTCTACTCAGGGGTTGAAACGAGTTCCACTAACGAGTTGACAAATCGGGTCTCGAGGGGGTCGTGCCAAAGCAGACCTATAAAGCTCGCCAGAGTCGAAGGTCGAGGGCCAAGTGAGCGACTACCACCACATTCCCCGCGTATACGTATCAGCCGTTACTGCACTCTGGCACGTTTATTGCTCTTGTTCGCAGCCACGTAACGAATGACTTTGCTTCTCTCTCTTCTTAGCCGCGAAGGAGACTATCGCGCGGTGGTGTAGTAACGCAGCTATATAGCGTGTGGCCAAAGTACGTGGCTACTATGCTATATATATACGCGAGTATAGGGCTGCAGCGCAACGGCTCTTTCGGCTCGGAAAGAAATCGTATCGCGCCGTCGCTCTGGACGATAAGGCCCATTTATCTTGTTTCGCGCGGCCCCGTGAAATCGAGCACTTCCGCTCGGCGCGGGCTGCGCGAAACACACACCGTGTGTTTTACTTCTTTTCGTACCGATGGCTGGATTTCTTTTTGGGGTCGAGATTTCTTAAACGCTGTTATTACGAGAATCACGACTGCGTCGATATAAATAACTGGGATCGTTATTTTTTTTATTTCTTTTTCTAATAGACGCACTTGATGCATCTTTCATTAGTATATGTTATACGCGAATACGGATGGCCCGCGACGATCATGTTCGCCAAGATTTTACATCTCTCGCTCACTCGATTCGCAGCTCCTACCAGTTTCTTTCTGCGCACGACAAGAGCAGCAGCAGCAGCAGCAAGAGTAGCACCGCACCGACGGACGTGCCATACTTATCTCTATACTATACACATCTCCTGCGCTTGACCGAGCGATGCTGCTGCAGTTGTCGGTCGGGCGAGAGAACGCGCCGCTGCACCCTGTCATTTTCCGAGGGCAAATTATCCCGGTGGCTCGATCCGCCGCAAAGGTACCACTTCACGGCAGCGCACGCGAGATGCATTAGCTACGCCGTGTCCGAAGCTTCAGCTTGTATATATAGGATTGAGGTAGCTGTATAGCAGCAACAGCTCCTCTCGAACCACGGGGTGCGCATCAAGACACGTCCTACTGCATGACCCTCGCGCGACTGCAGAATATCTCTGAGGATCTCCGATGTATTTACCTCTGTACTACCTGTATATGGGAGTAACGTATACTGATACGTTATATACTACAGTGCGGGGGTGGGGGCGAGAGCGCGTAAAAGTGGCAAGTAGTGGAATGCGCACGGCTGTAAAAAGGAGAAAATACTCGAGCCAACGCGGTGGGGAGGATGAAAATACTGTGGTTAAGGGAGTGAATGAAATTGAGTGAGAGGGAAGGTATATACATGAAGGAAGAAAGAAAAGGCGAAGGAATCGGAGTATCGGGCTGCAGCGTGGCGAAATGAGAAGGAGATTAAGGCAGGGGGATGAGCGTCAAGAGCAAATCTAATTTTTGCACCTGCAGGTGTGTACGAGGATAACTTTATGATACGTTTTAAATCGCACTTGCCATCGGGAGAGCTGCACGTGTAAACTTAAAGCTGATAATCGCTTCTGCGTGATTGAAATACAAATTGAGTATTGGTTTTTACAGCGGGATCTTATATCATTTTTTATTATATCCGTTTCTCTAATCAATTGTCATATACTTATAATTTATTTACCTGCGACAGAGTAAATATTACATACGACGAAAATACTGAACCTTAATTAAAGATGAAAATATATTTTGGAACTAAATAAACTATACGCATCATCCAATCAAGATGAAAAGCTCCCATATAAAGTCGCGATTGAAAAATCTTACGTCAAAGCTTACTCACGCATCTTCGAGTATACACATACCGCACTAAAAACGAAGCGCCAGCAGTAAAACCAAAATACATATAACCGCGCGCGAGAGAGTGGGAAAGAAAAATACATCTCGCGCAATGATTTTTTCTGTCTCATCGAGAACATGCACACGTAAGCTCCGCACAAGGGCTTTTAATTTTAGCTCGTGTGTTCGCTCGCATAAATCATTCGTGACACAGTTTCCTCTCAATATCTCTATATCGGAACCTCTCCACCATGTTTCCGTGCGATGCGCCGCACCTCGTCTGCCGCGGATACTCTTTCTCTCTTTCTCTCTTTCTCTCTCTCTCCCTCTCTCTCTCTCTCTCTCTCTCTCTCGCGGATATTTCTAGCTCGCCCGCAAAGAGTCGTCGCAGCGTTATCTCTTGTTGGGAAGTCGAGTCCGAGAATCGTAATACTCGAGCGCGCTCGATATAGAGGCGAGACACGAGACAAAGCCAGAGAGGCACGATACTGATCCCCAAAGTATATATATAGTGGCGGACTTTGGCTTCGGGAAGATTGACAGCTCTCGAGAGAAGACATCGCCAGACGCCCAGCGATGTGTATATAGATCCAGCGAGTGAGAGTACGAGCGCTATTACGGACCGGCAGTTTGACGAGGGGAGAGGGAGAGAGAAAGAGCAAGCTGCCACGATATCTGCTACTGTGGCAGGGCTGCTGTTGCTGCTGTTACTGCTGCAGAGACAGAGAAGTGGCCACGGGCAATTAGCTTTTGACATGATGGTTAAAATTGAAGCACTTTGATATAACGGTGTATGACGAATGAAATACTTCATTTGGTTTCCAAGAATTTGCGGATTAAGTTTTTTTAACATTAGCTGATTGATTAAAAATTGCGGTAAATTTACATAATCAAGAATTTGGCTCTTAATGACCGCATTGTTTCAAAATTCGAAGTCAAACAAGCACATTATTTAACATATGGTGGAAAAGGCAATCGCTAAAAAATATAACGGATCACCGGCTCAGGTCTCGTTACATTTTGATTTTCAAAGAAATCTCGTCATCAAAACTCTCATTTCGTCAAACAGCCTCTGTCCCTTCACCCGCGACCGAGAGAATATACGAAAATTTACCGATTATTTACACTTTATATAACAAACAAACCTTGCTAGAAAAAGTTGACGATTTTTAACTGAAATACACACTGACATTATTACATTGTTGATAATAAAAATTCAATCTGTTTAATGTGTTCTCTTTTTAATTTATATCATTTATTTTTAATATAAAAGACTATACGGGTCATCCGGGGTCATTGTTCATATATACTGATAAGCTACCTAGGTGTGAACGAAACATTATTAAAACTGGTGGAAATAGTGTTTGAATATCTGTACTTCTGCAACATTGAGTAATTTTGAAACGGTCTGTAATATTATTTGTAATGCATAAATTTTATAAATACAATTAAGCCAAAATGCATTGAAAAATATATCTTTTTTAATTACTAAATTGATCGTCACACAAATATTTCTCTTCAAATCTTTGAGCAAGATTTTCTTATACTACCAAGTTAACTCGATGAATTCTCTATAGCGCATCGCCAGCGAAAACAGAAAGAAACAGTCCAACTTAATTAATTATCCCAGGCCAAAATTGCTATGCACACGACAGCGGCGTCGAGAAGCGAACGAGTAGGCCAGTTAAGGCAAGTATTCTCGCTAAGCAATGCAGTAGTCGCAGGCCCTATGGGATTCTTAGGTCGTTTGACCCTTTCTTGATTCCCGAGGGGCTCTGAGCGACGTGCGATGAAATCAACAAGAACAACTATACCCATTGTAGACGGTAGCGTCCAAGTATTCGCCTCCCGAGTGACACGAACAGAAGGGTTGAATCGCTTACAGGCAGGTCTCCGACAACGCATATATACACACACACACACACTCGCATTTTCTCTCTTTCGCACGAGTTCTTTTCGCCCTCGACGCTCGACTGGCTCTCTCCACATCACGCATCCGTCGTTCTTTCCAGAGTATGAGCGAAAGGGTTTCCCTAACTGCTAGGGCGTGAGCGCGCCTCTTGATTGCCAGACACGTTATTGCCTGTCAATTGTTCCGCCGCGTTATTAAATTAATATCACGGGCCCGTACCTATACACACAAGATGTACGAGGCGATGAAAAGGTATACGAGCGGCAAGTAAGGAAGGGTTGAGGTCTACGTACACTGGCCGTTACAGTCGAGTTTTCCTTTTATTTGGTATGAGAGTTCCTCGGGGGGATTCCGTTAAGCAGGCGCACGTGATGTCCAGCGAGAGGTCAGTTGACAAGGTTACAACAATGCCTTCTGCCCCAGGATTGGCACGTGCCACTGTCGTGGACGGCTTCTCACTTGGAGGCAGCCATGAAATTTTCATGAATGAGCGAGGTAAGCCGAAAGCTCAACAGAAAATAAATGAAAACTATAAGCTGTAAACAAAGTCGAAGCATTGACAATCAGACGTCCTGTATACGAGGCCAAACAAAGAGCAATCTAATAATTACGCGGATAATCAGGAAATCCAGATCACGAGACGAGAGCATAAGATATGATCCTTTGCGGAACAGTTCGCGGCGACGTACCACTGTTTTAGAAATCGCTCTGGGCAAAAGCAAGCACAGCGCGGAGGTATAGCAGAGGTATAGCAGCAGCGACTGTAAAGGGGGAGACACGAGCTTCCGTTGTCAAACGCACTTAGTTAATACAAACGAGAAGTCGCTCCTGCCCTCCGGGCCCGTGTCTTCGTCGTCTTAGCGGGCTTTAATTACCGGAATAGCTGGGAAATCTGAGGACATGGTTTAACCGACGACGACTGCAGGGGTTGTGAGCTATTATCTCGTGGGCTAATCTCTTGATTAAATATTCAAATTTTAATTTTCCGTCATTCTGTTTGCTATATCTCGAAATGTACAACTAAGTAGCCCGCGAGGCGAAATTCACAAACGCCACATCTTTATACTACGATATTTCATCGGCTATATATACTATATTGGAATATCGCGGGGGGGGGGGGGGGCAAATTTAATTAGAAACGCAACAGCTCGCGGATGAGAATTAAAGCCTCCTCCCGTTCTCCTTCGAGGAAAACATAAAAGACAGGGACACTTGAAAAGGAATTTACGGCGCCACTGTCTCCCGGGCACGAGCGAAATATATATCGGCTATTACCTCCCTAAATATTCTCACACCGAAGCAAGCTTGCGCGCTCGCGAGCCAGCGCGTGATCTATAGAGGCCAGGCGGGCGAGAGCGAGCGCCGAGCTAAATTACTTTGAATCGCTATTTTTCAGCTGGAAAAACGATCGTTTACTCGACTGCCCGAGGCTTCCAATTAGCCAGCTATACTACTCTACCGAGCTATCCTTCGATCAGGCGTGTATATGGGCGGCTTTGTTTACCTTTACGTATATTATTTCCGTAAAATGCGATTGTACATTTCATAGCGGTAGTTTCATTTTTTCGTTTGGTTTCGATCATGTCGAATTCTATATATACATTTTTGTATACCGTCTCATTATTTATACATTCTTCGGTTATAATAACAGTGCATGATCACTATAATGATGAAAAATAGATTCGTATATATGTTCGATATGAAACAGAAATCTTTGACATATGGACGAAGTCAATAATAATCCTCATGGGCACATTTTTATACTAGAATGTAAAAATTAAAATTGCATCGTATTATGACGTATTGCTTAATACGAGGCTGACATGCCCGAAAATGATGATCATCGGCACAACTCGGTCCCATCAAAATTATTATTTCATAGATAAACAGCGATCGACTCCGATTATATTCACATCATGCCGGCAGCACACAACTAAGCCATAACCATTCATTATTTACGCGCAGTAAAATGCCACACTCCACAACCATGAATAACGACGGAATTAATCATTGAACGCGCACAAGAGACTCTCGAGTCCATGATGGCATAAGGGCAACTTTTCTCTCGGACTACGCGTATAATATACCTTTCCCCCGTCACGACAGCCACAAATCCTAGAAAAAGTCCCTTAACTAGCTGGCGCTAACTCATTTTTCTAATTACCTTCTCGTGGCATTTGGCCATATATAGTAGTGGTCGCCACGCGATGAGGTGTTGCTGCTTCACGAACTTCGCTGTCCATTATTCGGCCGCGTATACGTGCGCGTTTGCGATTTCCACGGCGTCGAGAAAGAAATGGTCATCTGTAGATCAAAGCGCCCCCAAAGATCAATACGCTCTTCAGAGAGAAAGAGAGCAAAGGACCGGGGGGAGAAGCAGGGGGACACGATCGAGCGAGGGTAGAGAGAAGACTTGATTGAGGGGGTGAGGGGCATTAGCGGCTCGGGCTTAGTCTCTTCATAAACATGTCACGCACGATTCTTTTCTCGGCCGGAAGCAAAGGGGCATAAATAGACGCAATTAAGGAAGCCGAGAGTCTCTCTCAGGCGGAAATCGCGAGATGCGAGTGCTGAAGGACGCGCGAGGACTGCGCGACGCCGCCGGGATGCGCTCGAGGAAGTTTCGTAGAAAGTGCTGGAGTGGACTTGGGACTTGATTGCGAATTGATTAATATTGACTGTGCGGGATGGACTTTGCCGTCTTTTGACTCTTGGAGTTTCACCAAAATTGCTTGATGCAGAAAGTTCGTTGTATAGTTAGTACGACGTAACAACTTTCTTTTTGTTAGTTGGGAGGTAGACCGTAATTAAATGCATGGAATAATGATCGTTTATTATTTCGATAAAGCGATTCATGTTTTTTACAAAATTGGCTGTATGAAAAAATTAAAATAAAATGCGAAGAACATCAATGTAATCGTTAAAAGTAAAGCAATGATAAAATTTAAAAAAATACTCACGAGTCAAAGTTCTGTTAAATTTAAACTATCGATTTGTAGATTAAAAAGCTCGCTGTATATGCACTGCAGCAGCAGCACCACCACCAGAGTGATCCATTTTCCCTCAAACAAACCCGTATACACTCTCCTCATTATACTTTGCATTAATCCGCGCGTAGACGTACATGTATGCATAGTCAAGATTCGTCGGCAAAATATCGTGTTCCTAATTCAATCTTGTCCGGCCAGCGGCGATCTCTCGCAGCTCGACCGCACATCAGAGGTCGCACAGCACTAGACGTTCTCTCGACTGCGCAAGTGCTACAGGGCCTGGCCTCCGCGATATTTGCTTAAATATTAACGACGTCGTTAAAACAACGCATTTGCGGTTCGTTAAACCCGGAGGGCTGCGCATAACGGAGGCCCGTTAAGGAGCGAACTCTGTACACGTATAGGAGAGAGAGCGAGAGATCGAGAGAAACAGAGGATACACCCATAAACCCCTCGATAATAGGGAGATGAATGTGCGCTACCCGCCACACATGAACCCATACGGATAGCCGGCTTTTTATCTTTTTTCGCGTCCTCTGTTCTCTATACACTCCTGTCCATGTTGTTTCGGTGCGAGGGATGGATGAATGCATTGTGTGTGTGAGAGAGTTGCGGGGATAATTAACCGCCGACAAATTACGGCTATTCGCTTGATACTTTGCCTCCTATATTACGAGGGAGAATAATTAATATTTATAAGAGCTCTCTAAGCCTGGAAAACGCGAATTATAGCACGACCGACACGCTTTGGTCCAGTAATAAGGACAGATTTTAATTGTATACAATATTCTGGATGAAGTAATTTTCGCAGAGTAAAATTTACGCCCGTATATGATTTTCGAGATTCCAAAGCAATCAATTCCAAAAAGACTTATCGTGCATCGTGCTCTATATCAAAAACTCAGCAGAACTGCCCACTTTCCTCGATAAGCCACTGCGCGATCCCTCCGCAACTAGTCTCTAAAATATCTCCGCAAAAGGTGGCTTCCAGCGAACTACGCACGCACGAAAACTTAAATGGAATCAACTCTCTCTCTCTCTCTCTCTCTCTCTCTCTCTCTCTCTCTCCAGCTCAATTCTTCCTCTCTTTTTTCGGATAACCATAAATCTCCCGAGAAAGAGCTCACGCGCGTTACTTCCTGACTGCAGCAGTAGCGCAGGAGCGTATCTCGGTGAACACTCCCACACGAGGTGGTGGCGGCGGATCTTCGAGGATAAACGCGCGGCCGACGCAAAGCCGACCGGCGGCGGCCACTACTGGCGCAGATCTCGCTGGGATAGCGCGCCTATACTCGTCCACGCGGCTACTCGACTTACGAGCGCGAGGCGATAAAACTGCTGCTGCTGCCGCTGCTGCAGTGCTGCTTCTTCTCTTGGAAGGTTATGTAAATTCTCGTTTTACATGGGGCAGAGAGAGAGAGAGAGAGAGAGGCGGAGGTAGACTGCTACCGCGTACTTGAGAGCCGAAGGAACGACGCGCGCAGGGTTGCGTTGCTATTCTTTTTTACAGCGAGACTCGAGGATTCTGATTTACGGAAGTAGCCACGGGGATATATATGTTTGTTGCGGTGTCATGTTGGCTCTTGTACTGCTCTGAGAATTATTGCTGATGGGAATGCTTTGGGGAGAGAAACTGCAGGGCAAGTTTCAAAGTATAATGATTTGTGGTGTGACTGTTTGGACTTGCATTTTCGAAGAAATAAATTGGATCGATCTAGCGATTTAGTCTTTTATTACAATTTATCAAAACCATATTAGGAATGTCGATATTTTGAAAACTGGGCCCAGAGGGCGCTCTGATCCCCGGTCCCTTCACATCCCCCTATTATCATACATCTGGACCAGCGAGCTTCGATGCCAACAGTCCTGATTACGCATAACATTCCTGATGTTATACAGCATGCTATTTGCTATTGCTTATTAAGGTCCGTATCATTGTAAAGTAGGAGAAGGTTGCATATGCTACCTGCAAGATATGTAGATCATTGCAGTACCGCACGTATGCTGATACCAATTTATTTAATAATTTACTTACCGCTGAAAAGTAACTCCTATTGAATTCGGACATAAATCCACTTACAAATATTCGTGGCAATTTTTGACATCTTCGTATAATTATTGTCTTCGCAATTCTATGTTTTGCTTTTTCTTGATACCATGCCGTGGAATATACGGCAATACCTAAATTGTCAGCCTAAAAGAGGTTGCACATGATTATAAGAGTAATGGGCACTATTTTTAATACAACATCAATACTTACACAAGTAGCCATATTATCAGCGCTCTCAGCGCTTACGTAAAATCTTAAGAACACTATCATTATGATAAAAATGTGGATATAGTCGAATTGCTGTAAATCCAAAACAAATTTTATCCATAACATAACATATTGTGCTTTAGTCAATGGATCAATGGAATATTAAACTCACGTGAAATATTTGCAATCCTGTACTTATACTACAAGCCATAAAACATAAAACCGTTTTTATTACGATTATTCGAACGATCACGTTTGTTTCTTCGACTTGTCTAAAAATTTGGAATGTATGATTAAGCTGTATGTACTCATTTTCTCCAACAAAGGTAAAAAAATAACGAACAATAAAATCTGTTGATGCTCACGAATACGCTTTGGTAATTCCTTCACTTTTCCTTTCATAATTTTTGATTCCAAATTTTTTAATCGTGCAGTGCATGCAAGAGTTAATAGTACAGCCAATCCATCGGATGTAAGTATAATAGTCATATGCAGAAGAACGATCATTTGATGACATGAAAGTATAATTTTGACAGAAGTCCCTCTAATCGAAAAAGGATATCGAGCTGTGGTTAGTAATTTATGGTAATGCGCTGTTTCTGGCCTTTGTATGTAATTCAATACTATTACAACATACAAAAGGGCAATGAGTACAAACGCTATTACATAAACATTTCCACTGTCCAAGAAAATATTGCGCTTTTTTCGATTTAGTTCATTATGTACCAGCGAAAGTAAAATCTACTTTTTGTAAAATAAATTAGTTAGCGTTCAAAGTTAGAGCAACGAAATAAATGATAAAAATCTACCTTAAAATGAGATTTTTGATGCTTAAAGTGTATCAGGAGGATGATGCACTCCATCATACATAATCCTTCCATAAAGGAAAAAGTAGCTACGTTTATATCTTGAATAGTTGAGGCGAAAGCATAGAACGTTGGAAATATTATCAACAGATGATTTAGCAAATAAAAGCACCATAATAAATTGTACAATCGTGTCCAAAATTTACTAACAGTACTCGATAGTGGATATATTCCTAGACACTTTACATAGAAATTTATACAACGAAAACCCAAATGTACTCCAGAATAAGATTTGAATTTGAAGGAAATTGTATGCACTCGATCTTCCAACTTAAATTTATCTTGCATTTTACGATAACTGCCGGTATAGAATCTTTGACTAATTGTAAGACGCGACTATTTCCGAGGACTGTCGAATACTGACTCCTCTAAAACAAGCTTGTATGAGTTCTTGTCTAATTACCTTACTTCCTCTTCTACTTTATCCTTTAATATTAGTCAAATAGTGCGTGGCTATAAAAGTCACTTCTACAAATGATAATTGGATATAGAATTATACCGTTAAGCAAATACTGCTAATGGCTGACTCGTCATTATTCAGCTATTTTAAAAATCCAAATTCCCCGGAGTCAACCCTACTTTTGTCGTGCCACTATATCTTCCATTCGACAAACTAGCACAAAAGTTGTTCGAAAGCACCGATCCACCTGTCTCCCATAAATCCCGAAAAAAGAATTACGAGCTCCACGAATCAAAATGCGAACACGTGTTCGCTGGTTTCACCCTCCATACAGACTTAGCTCTAAAACCACCCCCTTCTCTCGTAAACGCCCGTGGAAAGAACGAACCTCTGCACTGTCGCGTCGACAAGTAGATAAAGCCTACACCGGCGTCGGTTGAGGTGATATTTTAAGGCCAGCGTCCTCTTACATGCCAGCAAGAAGATGGTGGCAGCAGCGGTGGAGCGAGGGGCTAAGTAAGTGGCTGGACTAGTTAGGATGGTCGTAGGGACAACGAGCATAAATTCTCGGACAAGACGAGGGATGACCTGGCCGCACGCGAGTAGCTATGCGCGCGAGCTCGATCCTTTTCATCCCCTATGCCGTGTACTCTCCCCTTCCCCGAAAGAGAAAGAGAGAGAGAGAGAGAACATCGCGTTTCCATAACGTCCGAGTGGATTCGCTGCACGCTTTTCGTCTTTATCTCGCTCTCACGGTGGCTTTAGCCGCACGTTGAAGTCCAGCTCGCCGGTGTGCGTATATAGTCGACCTGATGGGTTGGGTTATCGCGGAAAAGCTGGTAGGCCCGGGTAAAGAAAATGTAAAGCAGTGGCTTTTAACAACAAAGTCGCCCCTACCCTTCCACGAGTTCGCTTGGACTTTCGCTCGGTCTATATACCTCTGAATCTCTCTTTCGTACGTCGGCGGGATCAAAGCTCGAAAGATTCGACTTTCGCAATTCGAACAAGCTTTGAGAGGATTCGAGAGAGCTTTTGCTTATCATCTCGTGTGGATGGGAGGAGCCGCGCCCGTCTTTTTCTTTTCGATATACACTGCAGCGCTTGATCAAATCGAGGGCGAAATCAAATGTTCCATCTCGCGATACACTTCTTGATATGATTAGTTTTTCAGCATCGCAGTCTCTTACGAAAAATGATGGTTTATTCCGAAATAAACAGGATAGGCGCGACACATACGCAGCAATAATACAGCGAAGCACAAGCCGAAATCAATTAAAAGCCAATCCTTCCGAATGAACGCGTCGCCGTCCCCTCGAGCAGGGCGCACAGATATCCCTCGATTCCTTCACGTCTCCAGACGAAGACAGGAGCGATCAGTCTTGAAGTCGTTCGCCCGAGGGCTCGAGTATCGCACGTACAAGTCGTCCAATACTGCGTTGCTGCTGGCCGTATCTCTCATGGGGTGACACGCGGCTGTGGCTCAGCCGTCACCTGCTATGGACATTCCCGACGCATGCCCAGCGCGACTGAGATGCCGCGAAAGACACGAATGTACTCTGCGCGTTCGCTCTTGCAGCCCGATTCGACGCGTGCCAGCTCGCATCGGTCAGAATGTTTCGAATTCCAAGGCACCTAAGAGGCATTATCTTCCTCGCTATGGGAGGACCGTGTGCGCGAGTTTTCTTAGACACGCGCACGTGCCGCTGCGTGGGGGTGATGGTTCGAATGTATTATTCGGCTTGACGCCCGTTTGATCGATCTGTTGGTTTGATTGCGTTTACTGCGGATTTTCGCCTCGATCGACTGAATATAAAAAGTAGTTTGTGGTTCGGAATTGTTAATTATTCTATAGATAATTGATGCGGTTCACGGTAATTTTTTAATTTTTAATAAAATAATTTCAAAATATGCGTCAAATCGGTCTTGTAACTCTCGGATTTATTAAACGGGACAATCGCACGTCATCTCGTGCAAGAAACGTCTGGGAAACTCACGGCGTTGCGCGGGAGTGTTGATCGATGGCCACCCGTCAGTTGGTACCGCCACTTTTAATTAAACCGCCCTCAAGATTAGCTCTCAGCTACTCTCATTTCCTTCTCTACTCCTTCTTCGCGCGTGCGCGAGATCCTTGCAATTGTTTTAAATCTCACTCCCGGCCAGACGCTCGCCCTCCGACAGTTTCGCCCGTGAAAAAACCGCAGGGTGTCAGGGTGACAGATTCCACGTCTGGCATTTACGAGCCCTCTTGTGTCTTTCAATTTGAACGAGAGCTCCACTCCTCCTTCAAATTAATCGCGAACGACCAAATGAATCACATCTTCGAAATGCATATCTATATATATGTATATACATATATATATTTGCCGTTATAGCGCGGTTGTCAGAAAGAAAAAAAAAAGAAAATAAACTACCGGCTGTTCTAAAATACAGCTCTGAAAAGCCCAGCAGCATCCAAGAGGTCTCGAATTTTTCCGCGCGGCAAGTTACTTCCCTCTAGTTCATATATCCATACTCGCCCAGCAGGAAGAGAGCCACGCGCACGGCTATACACACGTATACAGCCGAGAACATATATATATGTATATAGTTTGGCGGCAGCGAGAAGACGAGCCCAGAAGGTAATCTCGAGATGACAGGAGCAGAGCAGGAGGGCCTCCCTCTCTCTCTCTCACTCTCGTAAAACCGACTATGGTCCGGAGATACACAGCGGCATCCGTGCGCAAGAGTGAGAGAGAGAGAGAGAGAGAGAGAGAGATTGACACGCGGCGTTAACTCGTAAGAGAGCCTGCAAACGAGAGAAGCGCGATGGGGAGCAGTGCAGCTTGTGCCGTGGATATCCATCCATAACAGCCGTCCAAACGTTGTAACTGTGCTACGAGAGTTACTGGAGCGGAGATGTATGGTAATTGTACGCGCGCGCTAACTTACAGACTCGCTGCGGAAAATGGCCCAGGGGCGTTCAAGTGCCTTCCGCTGCAGTATCACTCGCGGCTCTCTGTCTGCAGTGTACGTACACCTATAAAGGTACGCGTGTAGGTGTGCGCACCTGCAGCGGGGCGCGGGTTTGGAACGAAAACCTCGCTCGAGTTTAACATCCGTGATGTTGTTGCTCTCTGGCTATGCTATATAGGAATAAGTATGCGCGAAACTGCATCGACTCATCTGGACTCGAATATATATATAGCGAGAGGAGAATTGAGAGGCTGATGCTGCAAGGATCGAGAACGTTGCCAGTCGTACTCGGAAGCTCGCTTGACTTTGGGAGAGTCGATTATCGATTTTTCAAGGATAGATTCTCCCTGCGAACTTAGTTGCATTGATTTCGCATAAATATAAATTCACTTGCAAATATTTATATACGACATAAATTATAGGTCAATATATTAAACCACAGAAAAGCTGAAATACCCGCGATCACCACCCCTCGCCCACTTACTTATTATAGTCAGCGCTAATTGTTTCCTTCCTAGAAGCTCTCTATTTCCGTTCCATCTCGCGTCGCCATTCAGCAGCAGCCGCGCAGAGCAAAGATCAAAGACAGCTCCGATAGAGAGAAAGTGCGCTTGTTTTTTTACGCTTGGCCGCGAGAGTGCGTGTTTATCGGGGGGCCACTCGCGACGTTGACCACATGGCCGCTCGTATGTGACTATTTTCGGCGTCGGCTGCAGGCCGATCACCTGCTCTCTCTCTCTCTCTCTCTCTCTCTCTCTCTCTCTCTCTCTCTGTACAGTGTGACTCGGAGGCTTGTCCGGGAAGCAGACGTGTCTCGCGCAGGTTCGCCAACAATGCGAGTAGGCCGTCATGATGTGCATATATACCTGTATAATACATGCCTCGCTTTGCTTGCTGACGTTTGATTGCGCGCGGCTGTGCCTCGAGGCGAAACATGGTTGGTCGCCTTGTCAGTTCTCTGGCCAGCTGCTATTTTTTCGCTGTGATACGATGTCTCGGCTTTTTATTCGCCCTGTTTGGATTACGGCCGTTTTCTCCATCTCGTGCGGCTGATGCCTGAGCTTTATGTTTTTTCTGACGGAATCTCGCGACGGCGCCTCTCGGCGTTTATTTAATTCCACGGCGCTGGTTTCTTTCGCGGTCGATCGTTTTTCTGTGACTTTTCAGCATATATAGAGAACTGGTGTGATGATTGCGCGAGTATGAGGAACTTGCAATGAAGATTCATCAATATTTATCTCCTTCTTCAAGGATGAGCACCGCAAAAAAAACTGCATCTCGCGGGTTTCCAAATTACCGCAGCATTATACCGAGCGCACGTAGGCTGAACAAGTTATTTACAAAAGCAGTAGCTCGGCGAATGAAACCATTAAAAATGAAATTGCCGAGTTATCTTATATATATATATATATACGGAACGCGATAAGACGAGTGCAATTGCTCTCAGCTCTCTCGTTCTCTCTCGCTAGCGCGGCGCTGCTCAATTTTAATACGGAAACAGCTCAGCGCGCGAGCGCGTCTAAGGATGTTCGCCGAGCGATTTCACTTTGTCATCTCCGGCTCATCCGGCGGCGCGCCGACGAGTCTGTATTATGAATGCGAGCCAATTTAAAATTCATTACCCGAGCGTGCGCGCGCGCGCGAACCGAATCCCCCGAAAGAAGAAGCTATACGCACCTCACCCTCTTGCGTTACACACGGCGCGGCTGTCACTCGGTGGGGATAATTGTTCGTCACTGGAGGAAGAAATATACGAGATAGAGAGAGAGAAAGAGCAGTACGAGGCCAATCTTGTTCTCCCTCCGTCCTGTTTATTTAAATAATGTATACGAGCGGGAAATTGATGACTCTGAGGTAAAGCTTGGAAATCCGGCGTGTGTATATACAAGGGAACGGAGGCGAGAATATGACACCTCTGGAACATTAGCTACTGTACGGGGTACACTACACTGGAAAAAATAGACTGCCAAACTGACGGCGCCCCGCGTCGGGATTCCTCGATTTTGTGGATTTTTTCCAACGCAACATTGGAATGCTGATGTGCTAGCTCTAGCGGCACGTGGACGGAGTGTAAGAAAACAGTGTGTAACGCGCGCGCTCGCGCAGATGAGAGTAACAAAAATAGAAGAGAGCTAACCCTTCCCGGAAGTATGGAAACAAATCGCGCTCGCGTCTATATACCGGCGTCTCTGGATGCTTTGACTCGCGGCCAACGTCTGTTTGGCTTTTTCGTAACTTTTCCTTTGTTTGTTGCTAATGGAAGATTGGGTATAGGTCGCACGACACAACGAGCGTTCCCCGCTATTTTCAACTCCCTGCTTATTTTTTCGTTCGAATACTCGAAGATTTCTCAATTTTCCCCCCATCTATCGCGAAACTGCTATTATAACCTTTAAATATACATACCGATAACGATTAAAAATTGAAAAAAAATCAGAACGGCACGCCAACATCTTTTTCCCCCAAAAGCAATTAAGACGGACTCCGCGTGTCAACGGGGCCGTAAACAGACAACGACGTCGCTGCTACTGCCGCCGTCGGATCAATCGCTCTCTCGCACTTCTTTATAAATGAGGCGGCCCGGACAAAACGAAGGCGCGAAGCGGTTCAGATATTCACCGGTTGATTACGCTCGCTCTCTCTCTCTCTCCCTCTCTCTCTCTTTCACGCGTAAAGGGGCCGACGAGAGAATTCCCTCGAGCGCGCTAACTCGACAACTGACAAATTAGCCCGGCATACCGACGACACTTGCAAAATGGGGCGACAGGCCGAAGGAGCCGGCTTCGCATCTCGCTCCGTGTGTATATATGTTGTACGGTTAAGTTGCCGCTGTTGTGTATATGATGGTATAGCTTTATATGTATATATACCGAGCCAGCCGTTGTTTTAGATACGTCAAACGGAGTCGGAGGGAGATCCTGTCATCGTGTGCACCTGCGAAATGCTGTGTCACTCGTATAAATTTCGGCTATTTATTATGGCTGATGATTCTGCTCGCGTCGATTTGCATTTTAAGTGGCGAGCGCTCTCGAACATTCTAATTTTTTTATTTTCAACTTTGAAAACAGACCAGTCATGCACTTAAACTTAGTCAGACTTTGTGTAGATACTCGATAGAGACAGATCAAGAATAGTATAGTGACAGTCGAAATCCGCAAAAAGCTGTATCGAAAATCTTGATAATCAAGTAAAAGGCAACGAACTGAGCTCACCACCGAAGTATACATAAGCTCTCATTCGAAACGAAAACCGCTCGCGCGAAATTCCCTTCGATTTCCGCTAACAGCATCACCTCGCGCCGCGTATAGTCTAGATGAACAAGGGCTTAAAGTCCCGGTAAACTTTCCTTTCTCTCCCCGTAAGTGGATTGAAAATAAAAAGAGGGTCCCTCCCTCTTTGCGCGCGTACTTACACTGGTAAATGTATCCACTCGTTCTTTTCACTGAACACACACACGCTGCACCCCCGCAAGAATAGAAAAAAAGAGAGCCGAGCGATTGTTATTCGCAAAGCATAGCCGGTGGTGTCGCTTTCATTGCTCGCAGTCGCTCACTGATAAACGAGCGTTTTCCAGTGCCCCCCCTTGAATGTAAACTCACCCTTCTTCCAATATATATATATATATATATACGCTTTGACTCGCACTTTCTCTTTCTCGCGAGAGCACGTATACGTACATACACAGAGAGAGAGAGAAAGGCGTAAATCGTTCGCCGATTGTCGTCGAAAGCTGCGGCGGAATTAATCGGCCGTACTTTAAATCGATTAGTCTGCGGCGGGCTCGTTTTCAAGCTCGACACGTTCTACTGCAAAGCATTATTGCAAGGGATTGCGTACAGCGCAATGCTGTTGCTTATCAATATACGATATTTTGATTTCGAAAATGATATCGACACCAACTCTTTCAAAGCGTGGATTTCTATGTCAAGAGTACTTATCACGAAATCTGATCTGCAATTGTATTTCATAAACGCCGATTGAAATTTCATTTTTCTATGATGCTCGTCGACACCGTCGATGTGCACGGATGAGAACAAGCATATATACACACAGATGTGAGCCCGGAGTATTATTTTCGTTTTCAACTTAATTTCCCGGCCAACTTATTACAACAATCAGCGAGTGCAGCAGCAGCAACGCGAGCGCATAAATTACACCAATCGCGCACGAGAAAGTATACACAGCGCTGCCGCTATCCGACGTGTGTCCGCGTGACGCGCCTGCAGAGATAACAAAGCTCGTTAAGCATGAAAATTTAATATTCCCGGAATTAGTTTTGCTCGGGACATAACTGCCCCCATAACCGTAAAAGGCAATAATAACATTTCGTCAAAAGGCCACAAATCACTGTGGCGAAGGTTATACAACTGTGTGTGCATGCGTGAGTGTGCGTGTGTGTAGATAGAACGACACGCGGACGAAATGAGCGCGGGGGAATCTCTCGCGACAAATCGCATGACACACGGGCTCGCGTACGTGCGATGAGGGCGGAGGTGGAAAAGAGCACGTATGGCAAATCCCGGGGGACCTATGTCTCAAACGACAACGAGGGACGATGCGAGCAGGTGAACCGAGTTCGCGGGAAAAACTATTGACCCACCCGAGCTTATAGGATGCGGGTGCTGTACAGACCACGCTAAGAGCACTCGTAAAAATCGTTCCCTAAAACATTCACATTGATTTCCATGGCATTATTGGCGATAAAGATCAATTTTTCATCGTTTTACCTACTCTTATAGTTATATAATAATTTGAAAACGTTATTATATACAAGCTATGCATGAGTGATGTTGGATCGACGCTCTTTATCAATATTCGAACATATAACAAATCGTTCATAACAAATCTTTACTCAGCTGCAGTGCGCATGTGTGTACAAAACCGTACATATACTTATTCTACTTTTGACATCGAGAAAATGCTTCTCGTCGATCTCAGGGCCATAAAATAATTTTCCCAAAACCAATCCACATTTTCCCGATAGACTGTACGTCCAGTGATCTCTAAACACACGGCATCGTGCGGGGAAAGACGCTCCGGCGAAGCCGTAAGAAATAAAATATGTTGCGCTCGGGAGAGGCGCGTGCGGCAGCGGGGCGATAACTTTGTCATAGGCAATTTGTACGAGTGGTGGCCCGTCGCGCTATATTTGGCACTGGGGACTCGAATTTATGACTTAATGTCCCGGCGTGTAGACCGCGAAACGGCCGGAGACTGAGAAAGAAGAGCAATATATATACACACACGCGCGTCCGTATGTCCTCCTTTCGCCTCGACGATCTATCGCTTCGATCGGTCGCACGTAGCAATTTTGGCTAGTTTCATCAGCTCGGCAGGAAATTAGATTTCTCTCGCGCTTCGTCTTCCCTCGCGAAATATTGCCGGCGTCGCTGGAAAAGTTTTCCGTTGAGCTTCAGTGCGTGTGGTATGCAGCAATTAGGGGAGAAGAATACGTTAATCAATTATATTTTTCCATATTTCTCGATGCTTATACGGTTAACAATCAAATGTGTATATTTTTGTGGAACTTGCGTAGCATGCGGACCTAAATTGTGCGTTACTAATATTCAATAAGATATTGTATACGTCAATCGTATAGCAGTGCATAGTTTTTAATATTCTCTTAATGAACATGTAGCGAAATTCATATATAGAATCAACTAATTAATGTCTGGGCATAACCACTGAACTAAATGAACGCAGTGAAACTGAATGTGCATAGTATACTGAGTTACGCACAAGCATATTGTATTAATAGCTCTAAAGCCGTACAAAATATCAATTAATGCACATTAAGCGTGCGATCAGGTTTCCCGGTAATAAAAATCTTTTAAATATTTATACGTTTGCAGTGTAAATGCCAATTTTTTCGAGAAGCAAAGAAAAATCAACCATGTACAATTCGGGCTGCGATCGGGACAAAGTATAGCGTATATCAAGCGGTATTCAGAGGGTCCAGCAGTCTTGGCTCTCGTTCGAGAACCAGCCTCCTTATGCATTATTCGTTCGGGATCCCCGAGTGGAAAAGTAGAGACACGTCCGTTGGAGATATGTACCTCGTCAGCGTGAAACATAATGTGTCGGGAGGCATAAACATTTATCCTGCGCGAAAATCCCTTCGCGCGCCACCGGTGTGTGGGAGAGGCGTCTTCGCAATTGGTATTCCGCGGCGCCGGCAGCCGCGGCATCGGGGACATGTGTCACTGGAAACGACATCGGAATCGGCGCCACCCTCGAGGTCGAATGGCTCTTTAAAATTGCATCGACCCGGCGCTTTCGGTCTGTAAAGGGCACGTGCGATTTTTAATGTCGCGCCGATGCTCACGACAATGACTTTTAAAGTTTTATTAACGGTTATCGCGGGGGAGGGTACGTGGTGCGAATGTCTATGGTCGCGCATATGAGACTGTCGTTTCGACCTTGGCGGGCTATATTCGTCTGTTATGGAGTTTTATTCGAACATAATCGGCGGATTGATTATTAATGCGTCTTATGTATATAAATAGCAAAAAAAAAGTAAAAATTCAACATTTTTCTATTTTTTTCCCTTATTTCGTTTGAATGGGTGTAAAAGTCAGTTTGTTTTTTGTTTGTTTTATGCCTTCATTCATTTACAAAACTTCATCGTTGACGTGTTCAAATTACCGTGAAACTTGAAAGGGCATATCAAAATTAACAAGTAAATTGTCAATCACCATGTTTGCGTTCAGCAATGCTGCAAAATGCATTACTTATTCGAAATGCGGTTGTATTCCCGGGGCGTGGACGGAAAGAATGTTTCAAAGTGAGATTTCGTTCATTTTCATAACCTATCATGCGCTGTGCTTGCACACGAGCTAGTTGTGTCTCCTTTCTAATTCGAGATATAAATTCTTTCAAGGATTCTTTTTTGTCGAGTCAAGCAGTTCACAAACTGCGTGGGACTATCTAAAAGATAAATTGGGCTTGCAGAAAAAAAGTAAAAATAACATATGCATAAAATTGTTTGCGCATACACAAACGTATTCGCATAAAGATATATGTGTAACGGTTATTTTATCGTATTGCAGGTAATATTAAACAAGACATAACAGAAGAATTAGAGGCCAACTATTTAGAACCAGAACCAATACCTGTGCATACTAATTCAACCGAAGAAATGTGGAAACCTGGTTATAGAGGCCGTACTGAAAATAAACGATTTTAGCTTCGATTGAAAGTCACTTTGATAAAATCTTTATAGTTTAAAAATTGTCATTCAGAAAATCACATGTATTTCTTAAATAAATGCGATATTAAATATTTGTAAATGAAATGTTACACAATCCAATGTATATTGTCTAGTCTAGTATTTAAAAAATGCGCGCAGTGTCAATTGTGATTACATTGCCTTAAAATACGATACATTACCTATATACATAAATTGAAATTGTTCGTATAATCGCAATTCAAGTTCCTTGTACAGAACTCCATTAAAAACGATATGATAGCTTGCGCTTTTTAAATCTAGTGTACATATAGAGCGAACTTCATTACGTACAAGAAAATATCAACTTAAAAATAGAAGAGAATCGTGTATATATCATTTGACAGTCAGTTCGTAGCAGCCTTTTATATTGCCTACTTATTATTGATCATTCTTGCTAGATAAAATCGAAAAAAAATTTGTGACAAAATTAATCAAGACCCACTCAACATGTATTCTCTTATTCCTCGATTAAAGAATAGAATTCAAATGCGATCATTGACGAACTGTAAATTCGAGCGATATCTTTCGACAGGTTAGAATGAATCAAAAGTTTACTCTCTGCGATTGGATATTTATTCATTCCACTATTGTAAATTCGTTATTTCAGCTTGTGTTAAATTATCCGAGCGAAAATCTCAAGGTGGATTATTTTCAAGATTGAGAAATGTCTTGCAGAATTCAGGTATATATATATATATATATGCTTGTTACTGTTTACATTGAAAAACGTTTACAAACCCTGATACTGATTATAATAACAAACACAGATGACATTTCTTTTAATAATAATATTATTCTATGTTATCGTAATTTATAGAGTTTGAATTCTCGAAAGCTCGAATTTTCCGACAAAAAAGATGCACGTTGCGAAAAAATAGTACGTGGATTGTTAGTGCAAAACAAATAAAATTAAATCCAATATTGTTAAAAGATTTGGAGTTTTTTCAAAGAGCCTGCATAACTTCTATTCAGAAGAGAAACATATCAGACTTAACCATAAAAAATCCAAAGCCACCCATCAAAGAGCCAAAGATACCAGAAGAAAGAGTTAAAAAAGATGAAAAAAAGAAAGATAAAAAAGATAAAAAACCTGTAATGTATGCAGAAGATTCAGCGTTACTGCAGTCAACAAAAAAACCTGCAGACGAAATGAAGCAAATTTTTCGTAATAAATGGGGCGTTAAATTGATAGAAAACATAAACATTTCTGACGAAAATGCAAGAATATACATGAAAAGTATCTTATCTCCTCAATGGGGCGTAAATTTAAACTCATCGGTGGATGATAATTCCTCTCAACTTTTCAATGCAACTGACAAATCTAATTCAAGTAAAGTACGCTTAGCATTGGTAAGTAATGCAAATGAAGAGATAGATAAATCTTACGTCAAACGTCCTAAAAGAAAAGGAGACGAGTTTACAGTAGATCAAAACTTTGCGCTGTACTACAAAACAGGCGACGAGTTTATTGATAACGACGAAGAATATTACGTGCCTATGGAAATGTCAAATAGAGATGTGGCTACTGCCTGGAAAGAATTGGTGGTAAATTCAACGCCACCTAAGACAAAAGAAAGTGAGGCGACTCCTGCAGAATTGCAAGAAGTAGAATCAATATTCATCCGTCCAGAACCGCCTACGCCAAAGTTGGACGTTAAGAGTATAAAGTCTTCGGATATGTCGAAATTTAGCAGCAGATCATATACACATACAGTTCATTTTTCAACGTGTACATTTTTGTTGTACCCCAGAACAACAGGTAAAGAATCTGTCACCAACTCCTTCGATTGTAATACAAATGCATTTCATATCGTTGAAGATGCTCAAAATTCGGAAGAAACTGTATTTTTGCCGCCAATTTTGCTACCGAGCAGACCTCTTACCCCCATCGAATCGTCTTACGAAGCCTTCAGAGAAGGTGACGATGAATTTCTGGAAAATTTTACGACATCGCCGGATACAGCATTAGATTTTGCCAACGATGATCGTATAGCGCAATCTATTACAAAAGAACAGCTCTATTCTAATGCGAAAGAATTCGAGGCGACGAGAGAGAATATAACCTATAAATTATCTAGATTATCGATTGAAGACCAAAATTATGATGGTTCTATGATGGATGGTATGAGGTTACTACCGTTAAATCAGTTTCACATTACTAAATTTGAAACCAGACAGTGCACGAGTTCGAACATTGAGGATACGGATGAAATGACTACCGAATATACCATCGAAGGAGATACGGTCAAAGTCGATGGCGATCCTTATCCGTACAGCAAGGAACATTTTGAAAAATGGCGCTTACCTAAAACTGAAAACTTTAACATCCATTTAAATATTGATCCCGAATATAGGAGTAAAAAGTAGCTACATCAAAATTTAGGTAAGAATCCTGGTAAATTATAGCCACCATATAACAAATTATTGATAAGAACCAACTGTGCTTTCAATCCGAGAATTCATACTCTATATTTTACTGTAAAATGTCTCATTAAACAATGTTTTTATTTATTTAAATATTTATTCATAGATTCGACTAAATTAAATGAGAGTAATAATTTAAATAAAAAGGAAAACACGAAAAATAATTCTTGGGGTTTGGCTTCGTGGTATACTAAACCGAAACCAGTTTTCAAGCATTCAAACCATTTTGGAGAAAATAGTACGTTTGCAGTAAAAATATTCCGCAAATTAATATATTTAACTCTTTATTAATTATACCTATGTTATAGTTATTGACAAATTAGTTGAGAAACCCGCTGTCGTACCAGCCTCAAAACTACCAACTAAACCAGTTCCTGACAGCTTACATCATTTCCAACTACAGCGCATAAAATGTAAGTAATTTTATGCTAATCTAATTAAAAATCTATCACGTCGCATAAACATTTTTTCCCAACAGCGATAAAGAGTGGGGAACTGGAAAAGATATACGAACTGAAAAATTATAATCATCTCCAGCTCAATGAAATGAAAGAGTTGAGAGTTTTTGCCAATCCAAAAATAGAGAATGAGGATGCAGGAACTGAAGTAAAAACAGATACAGAGAAACTTCAATAATACGTATTAAAATAACCGTCTTGTGAAATAAGCTATTTTTATCTGTTCTCTTCGTGTATGTGAAAAATTCTGAATACAAAATAATTATTAACTCTGCGATACTTAACTTTTCTGAATAAATACAGCCAGAATCTTTAATCGGTATACATCAAAATCCATGCCCAATATCGAGCGATTTCTTTCGTTCAACCCTCAATTTCCAGCATTATGAGCTTTCGCATGATCTTCAAGCTGCTTTACTTCATTTTTGCTGCAACTCTTACGCATCCCACGGTCACGAACGCAACTCAAAAGCTATAATACCATCGGCAATAATCACAGAGCCGAGTCATTCAAATCGACTCGCAGACTAATCGCACACGCGAGATCGCCTAATGCAAAATCGTACGAGCACATATATTCGGCTGACTCGCAGAAGTAATAACAGCGTCGCGTGAGCTTCAGCATTGGGACTGACTCGCTGATTATCCCCAGCGATGTTGCGGGATTCAATCGAATGCTGCGGATCACCGATCATTTCTTGCGCATTTGTCGTTTCGGTCGTCGCGTAATTGGCAAATGTTTCTATCTCCGGTGGAGGATGTTGTGTCTAATGGCTACAACACGAGAGAGAGAGAGAGAGAGAGAGAGAAAGAGAGAGAGAGAGAGAGAGAGAGCTGTGATCGCTGCTAAATACAAGTTGATGGATGCGAGGACGCTTACCGTTAATTTCGCGCTAAGGTAGACATTTCTTTCATTAGACTTTACAGTTAGACGATAAACTTGTCGTTTTTTTGTAAACTAAAGATGATCATGTATACCGCGGGAAGGAATCACGCCTTTTTCTCTGCAATCACAAAGTATATCTTGAATGATTACTACATAAATCTAATTAAAATTTGATAGCTCAATTACGGCTTCATAGATTCAAACAGGCGTCGATTTATTCTTAAACTTCGCCGAGCGCTACTCTTAAAAGTTCGCCATAAGGATAATCAATTTTGAATCTGCAACGTATGCAGCTTGCCAATGGCATTAGAGGTTCAGCGATCATTTTCGCTTCTATAATTTAACGCAAAAATAGTGTGTCCGCGAGTCGCTGGGTATATATATACACGCCACACTCGCATAACCCCGGCGGCCTTCTCGGTTATAACGCGTCTCTCTCTCTCTCCCTCTCTCTCTCTCTCTTCATGACTACTGCGTCCAATTTGCAGAGTCACGGATCGATTCTCATTCCTTCCGATCGAGCGGATCGAACGACTCGATTACCTATCTTGTGCCGCGCACAGCTTCGGCTCTTATTACCCAGCGCATGCAGACACACACATACACACGTAAAGCCGGCCGATGAGATTTTCTGGTGGACCTTTTTTCCTTTGATCGTCGCGCGAAATCACCGGTGTCTGTTGCCGCTGCTGCGAGTCACTCTAATGGCACTTTGCCCGTGAATACGCGCGCGCGCAGCAGCAGCAGCAGCAGCCCAGAGGCTGCTTCTGCGGCGGCAGTTTTCTCCTCGGTATTGGCCTTTTTTCTGAACTCAGCGGATTGTGTTTAATTTCAAAATAATCTTAGACTGTCCGTAGGTCGTTATGTGTCTCGTTCTTTCTTTTGCTGAAAGTATATGGAATTTTATTGTAGAGGAACTGCCGAGGCAACTGCTATATGATAGATGAATGAACACTGGCTTTTTTTTTATTTTGAACTGTGCACGTTTGTTGCTTAACGGCGCGGCAATCAAATTTATTATACAAACTTAATAAAATTCATTTCGTCATGCCGCATTCGAGCAGCTAAAACCTTGGGAGCATTATTATATTTCAGAAGTGATGATTTGATGATAGAGTAACAAGTTAAGTAGCGAAGGTATTTCACGTTTATAAATTGGCCACTAGATACACAATCAGGTAGCTGTATCTTTAGTTACGTAAATATGTAACTTGCATCTAGTCACGAATTTGAACTGAAATCATCATCCAAAATTTACTTTGCTTATCTGCATAATTCATACTCGCAATTAACTTTTTGGTTTGCGCAAAAAAAAAAATAAAACTTCGCGCTATCAAAATCGCAACAAATAAAAGGGAAATCTCGATAACTGATCGTGAGAACGTTTGCGCTTGACACGACAACAATTTCACTAACATCGTAAACCTGAACGAATATATTCAGTAGTTAGTTAATAAAGCCACTATGAATCTGAAAAAAATCTCACTCCCAAAGGCAATTCATCAAGCCACATTAACTTCACTTTAAGATCTGTTAAGACCACGAGCAGAGCTAGTGTATATAAGAAAAAAGTCCACTACTTTCCCCGCTCACGCCGGAATCGAAAAGTCCAGGAAGCTTATCGCATTTCAGCAGGAAATCGGCGCGTTCTCATTGGCGAGTTTAGCGTTAAAAAATATATATATATATATATGAGCGATTAATATAAAAAAATACCAAGAAGTTTTCATCGCGAAAACCGATCGAACTCATAGCTCAATCGTATATACGCTCGGCGGATTGGCATTGCTGTGGTAGTAGCCGCAGCCGCGCGCTTATTTATGACTCGGCTGCTCGCTCTGGGATCGTTTCTATATACCACTTGACCCCCTCTGGCTCTCTTTTCTTTTCGTTTTTCACCGATCTCTATATTATCCTCCATCGCGTATCCCCTCTTCGATGCGAGCGAGATATTAAAAGTTTGAGAATCTTATATTCGCATGCAAGAATGCGATTCGAAAAATATACGCAATTCTTCGAAACGGTAGCAAAACTAGCACACACACAGGGCGATATTTTTCGCTCCTCTCCCCCCACCCCCTCTCTTTTTCTCTCACTCTCATGGCTCCTTTTTCACTCTCCCTTTGTCCAACGGGCTTTCTTCTCGCCTCCTCCCGGTTATCTGTCTCTTCTCCTCTCGTACACTATTCTCTCCGTTCGTCAGGGGACCCGGAGAAAGAGCTAGCAGCAGCAGGAGCAGCCAGAACGATATTATCTCGCGGATCATTCCCCTCGCTGCGGCTGCTGCTGCGGCTGCTGCTGCTGCTGCTGCTGTGAGCAAAAGTATCAGCCCGTGGCTGTATATTACTCACGCCAGAGTGTTTTCACTTGGCGAGGCGATCGGCGCCGATATCATAACTCCTTGTCGTAGCGCCGCGCCGGCGAATCTAACGCGCGGCTGCGGCAGCAGCGTGCTGGCGATAGTAATTCCGATACGAAGCGCGCGGACGACGGTTGCGGGGAGCTATAATCCGCCGGGAGAGCACGAGGGACGATCAGAGCTGCTGCTGCTGCTACAGTTTCGAGATTGCTTGGCAAGAGTATTATAAGTAGCTGGAGAGGGAAAAGCTGCGAGGTTGCATGAATGGCTGATTTTGATTGGCTCCGGTCACGCTGCCTTTGTGTTTTCGACCTCTCGAAAGGATCTCAGGTGTGTATACCTGTATACGCTTTGTCAGAGCGCAGTATTTTCGTTGAGTATAATTAAATTTTTCTTTTTAACGATCGATTTAATTCTATGAAATAGGTATATACGAAACTCTTGAAAGAAGAGGAGTTTCTTGGGCTGTGGAGCTCGGTAATACTGTTGCGTCATCGATCGCAATTTATCGCGCTTTTATTAGCGATAAATTGACGTTTGACACGTTTATCCAACATCGCGAATAATTTCAGCAAAAACTACAGCGAAAGGAGCCTCGCGATCTCTCTCCGTAAACGCGCACAAAAGGAAGAGCGAAGATAACTCGCGCTTCCAAGCATCGGTCCGAGTGTATATAGCGCTGCACGTCCGGCAGCGGCAGCGGCGGCGGCAGCGCTGCAGGGCAACCGAAATAGATGGTTTACAGCCTCCCTTAAATACGTCAACGTTTATGCGAGAATACCCGAAAGTAAATCGACGCGCGGAATGTTTTCCTACGACGGCCGGGGCACGCGTCGCTGAGCCAACTCAAACGCCGGACTGAAAAGACTTTATAGTGACCCCATCCCGAAAATGGTCGCTATTATTAAATCCACTTACTCTCGCGGGGGCCTGCATTATTTACGATCAGCCACGAAAAACACTCGAGACACGCTCGCGAACGCGTCTCCTTTCTTTTTTCTCGCTAGTCGCTATTGGAACGCGCGATTAGACTGTGCGCGCGCAAGCGCAAGCGCTTCTCTTCTCGAGAGATAATAATAAATTCAAGGCGAGACCCGCGCACGTGCGATGCGATGCTCTTGCGCGTTCGAAAAATTTGAGTGCTCGTTGAAAAATCTAAAATTCTTTCTACGTTTTGTCGGAAAATAAGTATAAGCAGAAAATCCGGACTCTACTTATATGGCGATGATAAACGACGGCTTATAATGAGTCAAAAATCCACATTCCCGAACGTCAACTGTCTGTACAGCCGCGAGCGAGCCGTGCACGACAAAACAAGTGCTCGCTCTTATATAGACGCGAGCAGGCAAATTAATAACAGAGCCCTCAAGTGCCTCGCGCGCCGGCGCGGCGGCGCAACTTTTTATTATCCAACAGCTCGTAATTACACGGCACTTTGGAGGGACAAAACTCTTTGCCGGTCTGCGTATATGCGCTTGTACGCACGCGAGCGCGTAATTTTTTATCCGCGCGCGCACGGCTCGCGTGTCGCCGCTTGATATCCGCACGACTCGTTGAGCATTTAGTCGAGAGAGAGAGAGAGAGTAGAGTGGAGTGTCGCCGCGACAACCGTAATTTAGCGTCGCGTGCAAGTCAGCGCTCGGTCGTTCGTCGCAGAAGGCGAGTGACATTACAGAAAAAAAGAAAAGGGGAAAAAGAGAGCAGGAAGCCAGCCAGTAGAAAAGTAAGAATCACGGACGCGAGCTTTCCGGGCGGATATCTTTCAATTACCCCGCTAATATGATAGCTGCGCATTTTGTTGCAAGTCAGCGCTCCGTCGTTCCTAACAGAGCGGCGGAGACGACGGCGCGCAAGGGCGATTAATCGACGTCAACCGCAGCGGCGTCGGCAGCGGCGGCGGCGATTTTCGACGTGCTACTGCGCTGCTGGGTTATACCATATATAGTTATATGAAGAAGGAGCCGTGTGGGAGGCGTTGACGCCGAGCCTCCGTGATTATAGCGCGTCGAGTATTTGATAATATGCGGGGTTGCGGTTAATCCAGCGATTTCAGAATTCTGGCGACTTTTTTGGCGACTCGAAGACCAAACTCCCACCCGATCGCTTCCGGGTGCGTCTATAGCTACCTATTTTTCGGACGCGGGCCCCTATACTGCACTCTGTATCATATACCGCACGTACATAGCGCGCAATTGAAAAACTATCCGTGACGGTCGAATGGACGGTAATTGGCGCGCGTATCTATCCGGGCTAACGACAAGAGGCAATCGAGAGCCGTGCGCGTGTAGCCCTGCAGGCGCGCGCGCGTATACGTCGTTCGTTACGCGTGCGTAATTATCGCGCGTGGGAGCCAGGCGTTAACCTCGATGCGCCGCGCGGCGATTAACGCTTGTCCACGTGCAGCTTGCCCCTCACTTTTACTCCGCTTCACTTCCTTCTTCCTTTCTCTCTTGCTATAGATATATATATATATATATATATATATATATACACGCATGTTATACGCGTGTGTATAGCTATTGTGGTGAGCTGTGCGGTCGTTTGTGTCGAGGTGCAGGCTTTTCTTTTCTAAGGTAATTGCCTACCGTTTAGATATCTGTATAGAAGTAGGGGTGATCTGTGACAAGTTTTGCGATTAGAGTTCTGAGAGATATAGGGGATTTCGAGGGTGACACTGGAGTGACACGTTTTCAGAGCGTGTGGGAGAGTTTTAATACCGTGACTAAAGTGTTTTCACATGGACACGTGTACTGTATAGTGTTTTCGAGTAATTGTTTCATTCTGTGAGTCAACATCTTGATCTCGCATCCGATATATAAAGTCCAATATATACACACACTTCTATTAGTGGATATGTGTAAAAAGTATTTCTTAATTCATCTTTGATGAATGAGACATCAATATCGCGAAAACGAAAGCTCGCCCAGGAGCAATAACGAAAACACGAAACAGAGAGCTCAATCATCCGTCGTCTTACTTCAAGCAAGGGTCCAACTGTCCACATATCACACGAATCATTCGCTCGTTAACTTTTTCCTTCGAGTCGATATACCTCGCTACAGTGAAATACACATTTCTCTCTCTCGCTCTCTTTTGGCCGTTATTAATCTGAGTGAACTACTTGTGACGAACATTTGATCGTTTTCTCCGATATATATATATAGTGTACGGTGCCAGCGAAATCTTATTCGATGATTGAGCGAGTCGTGCTTCGTGATTAAGGAAGGCAAACACGCACGTCCCACATTCTTTACGAACTCGGAAATGCACTAATCAGCTGGTGTAGGTGTGATATTTTTTGATATATATAGCACGCATCCACACGTGACTTTATTACGAAAACCGGTGAAAGACACAATTACGAGGAGGGAAAGTACTATAGACGGATATAGTTTTCGCGGTTTATCTCCATTTCGAAAAGAAAAAATATATATAGAGAACCACGAATATTGCTCAGCTACTTCTCATAGAAGTATATTAGCAATTTAATCCAGCAACTTCTAGATAAAAGTGAAACTGAAACTGTATCATCAGGCAAAATAATCAATCCATTTTATCACGCCCAGAATAAGCAATAAAAATGGACATACCCGTTATTCTGTATACTCATCGATATAAAAGCTCTCTCATCGACCCGAATGTTAATTAAACCCACACCTCGAGTGTATATCACAGAGTACATCACTGCCCAATTTCGAGCTCGATCAAACCGTCGGACAAACGCGGCGACGCGTAGTTATAGACCAAGGGGTTGATGTCGTCGTCGCGCAGCGCGGTCTTGTTTGTCGAGCGCTTATTAAAAGCCCGGGGAGTGTCAACATCAGAGAACGCGCGCGCGATACCGGAAAATGATAAAGCGGAGAGTGCCGGATTTTAATAATGTCACGGCTGTCGTGTCGCGCCGCGCCCCCTTCGGTCACCGACTAGCGCGCCGCTCTTGACTCGCTGTTTGTTTTGTTCGGACTATTACCTCGGCGGCGTTGACTGATCGCTGATTAATCGAGGGATAAAGGGGAGAACGATTAAGCGATTTATCTTTCACCGGCCGGGCTTTGCTTTGTGACTTTTAATTTACTTTACATATCACTATTATTATGATTATTATTATTATTGTTATTTTTACCGTTTAAATTAATACAGCAGACGTATGTAGAACGCGCGGGAAATTGAATTTCCAGCGTACGCTTTGGCACATATACTAGCTATCTCTAGCATTATAGAGACACACTGCAATGGCGTAACTGACGTACAGAGTCAAAGCCAAGACGCGGCATAATGCGCCAAGAGGCTTAATCCCATCATTGTTGCTTTCGCAAGCAGTAGCGCGGAATAAGCCGATCGTGTCTCGGAGAAGTGCCTTCTGCTGTCTCCGGAAATTCGCCCTTTGCCTGCACTGCCCCTGTCATCTCTCGGGTGCGCGGTATTTAGCGCCGATTTAATTAGGTTTCGGTGGAGAGAGAGAAAATTTTAAGTAAACTGGTGGAGGCTTATCGATTAATCGGTTTACACAAGCTCGACTGCCCGGAGTGTTTTACTGTTGGCTTGATTATAAATCACAGTTTAAAACGTTACGACGATTGAGTTCACAAGTGGGGATATAATGTACATACAAGCGCGGTGCAGCGGGACACATCTCGTAAAACAGCGATCATTTGGCGTCACCTAAAAGCTCACAATTATACAAAGCTCGCTTCGTAAAATGAATGAGCTCTCTCCCCGCGTTACAATCATAAATATCTCGTCCAAGTCCAACATATGCGAAAAGACGAACGATAGATCGTCCGAACGCACGACTTTTGATATCGAATACATCCCACATCTCAGTCGAGAGTGAGCTCAGTGCGTGTATTTAAGCCAGCGTCGTTAACATCGCTCGAATATCGCTGCTACAAACAAGACGTCGTTAAATTCAAAATAACCGCGGCGGCGGCGGCGGCGGCACGGAACAGCTGCTACTCGGCAAACGGCCCCGAGCGCGAGCTGTTGATGCGAGCTTGACAGGCGCGTTGACAAAGTCTCTTCTGGCGCAGTTCGCACTTTTTACGATTTCGAAACCGTTTTAAGAGCTGATAAATCTGACGGGCGAGCTCGAGCGCGCGTGTGTGTGTATATGGAAGGCGTACACAAACCGGAGGCTATTTCGGATATACATCAGGCAGCAGCACCGGCTTATGAAAACATCGTTGGGGATCATCGCGACAGTTGACTCGATGGATGCTTTCATGTTTGTCAACCGGCGGTCATAAGGGCAAACAAACACGATCGTCCCCGTCACATATTTCTCAAGCGAGCTATGCGTGTGTCTTCCCTCTTGCTGCTGCTGCTGTGTCTGCCTGTATTATATAGCTTGCGAGCGCTGCTTTTTATCTTCTCGCTCATCGTATTCTCGCCAGTTTTCTTTACCTCGTGAATTTTCTTTTGCTGTGTTTTTTTCTGCTTTGGACCGTTTGAAACATTTTTTATCGCTTATACTATTATGAAAGTATGTCCTGGCCAATATTCGTGGCGAGTATTTAGAAATAACTATGTTGATTTTTCAGCAGCGGGAACGATTTTATTGGCGCAAAGTAGAAATCGCCGAGTACATCCAGACACGCGACGATTCCATACATTCATCACCATATAAACACGAACAAAAAACAAACTAAAAATGCTCGCATGACTTTCTAGAATTCTCCGTTCACAGAATGTCGCATATCTCCAAACAAAAAGAAATCCAGCCAACCGTTACGTTCAACCCTTCTGCGAAGAGAAACTTCACGAGCCGACGAGACATACGCCCGGCATCGACGCCGTATAGATCATCGCTGCACGCGCCGCTCATCCGGGCTGATTATTTATAGCCAGGAGACGAATTCTTTTTCCAGCGCGAGCAACTCGCGCTTAAGTGCGTCCACATGTTCCCGGTCGAGTGAAGGAAGAGCCGCGGCGATGCAATAATGTCTTTGAACGTCACCACGACGACAACGACGACATGTAAAAAAGAACATCGCCGTAATGCCTTGAGCAAACTGTCAGTTGACAGTTTTTATATCCGAAAAGTTTTTGGAAGTAATTTCAAAATTTTCCTCGTCGAATATTACACGGTTACGAAATTCCTAAAATAAGAGAGAGGGAAAAAGAGAGAGAGAGAGAGAGAGAGAGAGAGAGAGAGAGAGAGAGAGAGAGAGAGAGAGAGAGAGAGAGAGAGAGAGAGAGAGAGAGAGAGAATCACAAAACCAATTGAAATAACTTGACAGAGAAAATTTTAATCACAAAGTAAAAGCGCTGCAAAAAACGAGCGTAAAGAAGCATGCGCGCGATAAGCATCAAGATGAGGATCGAAATTTACCATAGAGATGTAGCCACAGTCCAAGAGTGCGCACACGTAGACGAGAGAAAGAGAGAAAACTGAGCACAGAGGGACAGAGAGCGAAAGAGAGAGAGAGAGAGGGAGAGAGAGAAGCTGGCGAGGGATAAAAATAAAGTTTGATTCGCAGTCGCTGTGTAAACGCTGAAGCACTGATTGCGGCGAGCGTTTGAACTCAGCAGCGATACGACGAAAAGGGTTTTCTCTCTCTCTCTCTCTCTCTCTCTCTCAACGAGTATGGCTCGCGTCCGCGCTGGCCATCCTCGGTGCCTAAAGGCATTCGTTGATTACCGGTCGAGGAAGGGCCACGGGATTTTAATTAGCGAGGTTTGCTCTTCGCAAACAGGCCGCGCGCGTTTACGTGAGTATATATATATATATGAAACGAGAGTGAGTGAGAGAGAGAGAGAGAGAGAGAGAGAGAGGGAAAGAAAAAAAGAGTAATACCTCCGATGGCGGAATCTGAGAGAGAAATTTTTCCTAGTGCCCATAAAGTCTTTGTACCGAGCTCAGCCCACATTTGATTTTTCTCTCAGGTGTCTGCGCACGCATGAGAAAGGAAAAAAGACTGTGGTTCCATCAGGAAATACGATGTTATTTGCTCGCGTTGATCGAAGGAATGGAGGCAAAATTCATTATGAAAAGTAAGTTTTTGTTTTCGCAAAGTCCAAGAATGTCAATATAGAGCCGTGGAGTGCTTTCACAGTATTATGCAGTAGGGCGAGTAAACATCGTTTCTGCTGTAAGGCTCTATTAGAGTGTGCAAAGTACAATATTATAAGTGTTTTTTACACGAGCTTAGAATCGATTAATATTACATTACGATGTCTGCCCTAAATTCATGTTAGGACCGTGCAGTAGCGTTTGGGCGTAGAGAAGCGCGGTGTAATAACGGACTACTTATATCTTGGATAGGCGTGACATACACCGAGAGAAATTTCGAAGGCTCAGCGCTCGATACTTTCGAAGCTACGGGAACACGAATAATATTGTACTCTGTCCCATCTAATTACGAATAATTCGGCTTCGAATTCGAAGTATAGATACTCTACGATTTTCGTGCATGTATGGAGCGATACATGGTATTTATAGCAGTCGAATTGCGAGAGTGGGGACTCCAAGATTCTCCGTACCGCAGGGACTCGACGCTTCGCAGTCTCAGACCTCGAAACTTGGATACTATAGCGTGTCGGCTGGAGCTCGAAAGTCGAAGCGGTAGACGCTTATGTTCGTATCGCCAGAGTTCGGAAAATTTCGGGATTCGGGAACGACGAGAATAGACGGCAAAACACTCGATCGATAGAGATCTGTACGGCCACAATAACATGGAGCGCTGAGCCTTCGAAATTTCTCTCGGTGTAAGTGCGAATCTGGGTCACGCAGTGCTATGAAAAACAAAAGCAATTTCAGAATATTAATCAGTACTGCGCTGTAATCTTATTCAAACCATTATAATTGTATAGTAAATAATGTATATCCGACCGAAAAGATACGAAATTTCATACTCAAGAGATAAAATTCCAGTCGACAGACAGGCAAGCTCAGCCTTCAGCAGCGCAATAAACTTGTCTCCGACGATTAACCAAGCGTGCGCTTAATCCAATTAAATGTCTCTGCATCAGCGTCTTACGTATAAAAAACTGGACAAATATCATATGCATATCCGATTAAAGGAAGGATCATCCGCTGCAAATACGACGGCCATTCATTTTCGCCCCCCCCCTTCTCGCTCAAGCGCGCATCGCGTGTGTGTGTGTCGAAGCGAATAAAAAAAGCTGTCTACGTCTGGCATTCGAAAGCGCGCGCGTAAGTCAGCGTGTCACTCATTCTACGCGACGCTCGTAGCTGACAAATGAGACGTTGTCGTGCGTTTGTTCAAATTACTCCTAACGCGCGCCCTCTCGTCGCTTTGAAATATTACTCCGCGACTCTCTCGGCTGCAGTGGCACTGCGTCGCTTTTAACCGTTTGCGACGACTCTCGCACTTCTGTGTCTACGTGCGCGTATATAACTTCGTCGCAGATGTGTGTATATAGAGGTATATGCATGTATGCGCGCGGAGGAATGAAAGTATATATATTATGTATTGGCGTGAGGCTGAGCCGAGTCTCATTATGCAAGCGTTTGGCTGAAAATACCTGTCTCTTTTATCGCTGAGTGACGATTTTATGAAAATTAAGTTGTCGGGAAAATGCTTGCATTTTAGTATGGACTTTCGAAAAATATCGCAAGATATACATGTATATTATACTTGGAGTAAGAAGAATAAAAATTGTCCGCTGCATGCAAATTTAGCATTAAATGTATATTCGACGCGAGTGTGCCTTATCTGAGCTATTCCCATTTTTATCATTTAATATCTGATTGTTATAATACCAGGTGCTGAATAAAACTCCATGCGCCGGAACTAAGTGACGTACATGCATTTTTCGCTAGCGACAAATAATCCAAAATCAATTACCAACTGGAATTACGAGCTCTTAAGGAACTCTTCGTGTCGCCTCTACGTTACAGCAATAGGATGACTGCAGCGCCCTGAGTTATATCGAGAGGGTGTGAGCAACCGAGAAAGAGAGGGAAAAAAAGCCAAGTTCTCGCAAGGGTGCAAGAGAGAGAGAGAGAGAGAGAGAGAGAGAGAGAGAGAGAGAGGGAGAGAGAGAGAAAGACTCTCGGTAATCATTAATCACTTGCTTTTTAGCTCGGAATTCCCTCGCGCCTAGTTTACAAAACGAGGGTCGCTGAAATCGCCCCGTCACCCACAACAAGAGGGCTGCGCTTTTTGTATAGAGCATGTCAGGGCAGGAAACAGCGGAGTTGAACGTGAATCAATTCCTTCGTCGTTTTTTCTCTTCGTTCGCCGAGAGAGAAAGAAAAAGATTCTGTGTCGTGTATTAGTGACAGGGATCAACAACATTACGCTTGTTCAGCTCTATGGATGACTGTCGTGTGCGAAGACGGACACGTTTACAGCTTTTGCGTTTGTGATATGTTTACAATAGCTTATAGAGTGACTACTTTTAAGGAATACTTTATTGATGTAGGATGACTTTGTTTGTGATAAATAATCAAATCTATATGATCTAATTATTCATATATTTTGATATATCTTATGTATGGGGCTAATTATTTTCTAATGAGTTGAGTTGTAGCGTTTGGTATATAATGTTTCCACTCTCGATTCTCTGAAGTATCGTTTTACCGGAATACGTAAAGCTTTTGTCTCTTTCTACTTTCCGATGCCAGTCTCGAAAAGGACTGAAATAACAAAGACGCATTAGCGTCTCCGCGTTCGCGCGGGGACACACGAGGCCACACGATGCAGGATCAAAGCCACATGTAAACAGAGTCGAACGAGATAAAGAGCGAAGGAGAGAAGAAAAAAGGCCGAAAATAGGAAAGCCACCCACGCCGACCGCTTGACTTTTACGCGACTATACACAGTGACGTGCAATGCGACTTTGTTCTATAATTAGTTCCGTGTATTGTATTACGAGATGGTAAATCGATGCCTTTGGGGTATCATCGGTGCTTATATGATTTTCTCGAATATCGTGCGAGCATTTGAATCGAGCTTAAAAATCTTTGATTTATACGGACAAACGGGGCCCAAGATGTTTATGTTTCTTAATAACAATATATCTCGAATTTCTAGTGTCAGTCGTTGCGAGGTCGCGTTTTAGTATTGAGAATCGATTGGTAAAAAAAGGTATCGTCGGAAAGCAGGAACTTTTTTCTTGGGATGATGACGTTGCCGTTCCGCGCGATAGTAGTAGCGCGGACTTTTCTTTTCCCTAGACGCAATTGATACCATGACGAGCACATATAGACGGCTAGCTCTCTCTCTCTCTCTCTCTTTCTCTCTCTCGGGTTAAATTGCTTTTACATTGTCCACCTAGTGGTTCAATGATACTCGAGGGCCGATGACTACCAGCGTGTTATTGGAGCAGCGAAGGAATTTCTTCCTTTGGTTCGATACACGTGTTGTCCAATCAACAACGAATCTCCAGTCAAAGCAATATCCGTATAATGAGACCTGAAGTGTGATTTAAGTGGAACTGATTTTTTGAAAAAACGAAGGTATAAGCACGATATAAGCTTGAAGGCTGGGAACTTTTTCAGACGATTTAATAGGCGCGAGGAAAAAAATGTACATGGAGCGCGTATCGCATTGACAAAATAATTGAAGTAGATTCACGCATGCTGAGCGAGAATTTAAAAGTTTTGTAATAATGGGTGCTCATTACGGTTACGTACATATTACACTCATCTCAACGGCGTTATTATTCATTACACGGCGCGCTGTGCAATCTAATAAAGGGTCACAGCGATTGATTCGATCGCAGAGCGTCTCTCACGCCACGTCGATCAGCCATCAAAGCTAATTCTCATTAAATGCACCTAATTAAAATGTCGAAATTGCAGGCCACATTAATTTCAACCGCGCAGCAGCAGCAGCCACCGCGTCGCACATTCTTCGCAGCTCACGTCACATTGAGCAGCAGCAGCAGCAAGAGCAAAAATGATCGTTACGCTCAGCCTCAAATTAGAAGGTTGTCAATCATCTCGGTATACAGCGTGTACCGCAACGTCGTGCCCGACAGAGAGAGAGATAAAAGTCCAGCTTGTAATGCAAGACTTTTCTTTCGCGCGCACACGTTTTGTCATTTCTCTCTTTCTCTCGGCTGACGCGGTTCACACTTGCCAGGCTGATTACTGTAATCATGCGCGCGACGCATCCGCGTGTGTGTATAGGTGTGTGCGTGCATATACGTATATGAGCACAGGCGGCACACCTTGTCGAATGTCGGATAATATTTCCTGTCCGTGTGCAGCGGACGCACCGAGATCACCGTTATGTCATCGGACGAGAGAAACTTAGTTTCTCAGATATGCGGGGCAAAAAACAGATTAGCGAGTGCTGTGCGCGCACGTGTGAGCGCGTTGGCTTTTATTTTTATAACGCGCGCGGAGAGGGATGGGTCATGCTGCAGAGAAAGCGGATTATATATAGCGGACGAGAAAATGCGTGCGAGGCAGTTTTTTTACGCGTTTTGAGGCTTATGGACAATATAATCTTGTTTCAGGCTATAAATTACACGCTCCACGCAGAGACACGCCGAGAGGTGTACATGTGTATAATGTATATGAAAAGGGAAATGGATACGCGATAATGCTGTGTAGAAGAAAAGGTATATCGAAGAAAACGCTCGTGCCATTGCCTGAAGCATCAGCTTCGTTAAAGCTCGTCGATGACTTACGCTTTGACGTACGGGATTTCCTGGTGCGTCCATACAGCAGCACTGCACGTGTATACATATATACGACGCATAATAGTCTTGCCTGTGGCGCACAAAGCTGCGGGTCTGCAGCTCTTTCTTCGGCAGCTATCCTAACTCGCGCGACCACCTCGTAACTGAAAAGTGCTTCCTATTAGTCGCGAAATGGAGGAAGCATTAATCCTCGGACTGCACGGTCGCCTCTTTATCTTCACGCGCCTATATAATCGCTGACAATCGAGTGCGTCGGATTATTGGCAGCTGTACACGCTGTTTGAATGATTTTTTCGACTTGGGAAGATATTATATGCGTAGTTGTGTGTGCTATATAACATGAAGTTGGAGTGTCAGAAATATTATTGTTTCATCCGCGATGGGAACTAAAATAAATCTGATATAGATCAACACCATTTTGCTGGCCGGTGTATAATAAACTAATTTTCCCGTCAGGTGCGCTCGAAAGTGCATATATCTCCCCTGCGCAGCCGACGATCTTGTCTCGCTGCAGAAACGATAATCTTGCACGGCCAGATGCATCTGTACATGCACGTCCATCCATCAGCAATCCGCACGCACTCGACAAGGCTATCTACGCATTGTTTGTATACACACACACACACACACACACACACACACACACATATATATATATATATATATATATATATATATATATATATATATAAATATATATATATATACATATATGTATATAGACATAGTAAGAAACACTAAAGCCTCATCTCGACGCAATGATACTGTAACGAGCATTTACCAATATAAACTCGATCGAGATCGATCTCTCGTTACGGTAAACGTATATAGCGCGAGCTTCTGCATCAGCGTCGATAAACCCCCCTCTCTCTCGGTGCACTGATGCACCACTACGCAGCAAACAAATAAATGGCTTCCGCGAGCTCTGGCGGAGATCGAAAAGAACGGAGACACGAGCTATAGGTATATATGCACAGGCAGATGCGTCCATTATCGTGGTAGGTACTCTCTGTCTGTCTCTCTCGGCTTTATTAGATTTGCGTTGGTTTGCATCAGGTCTTGGATGCAGCTGCAGCGCTGATATTCCCATGGGGCCATGGGCGGGGCGTCGAGAGGCGATTTATTAATTGCCGTAACGCAGCGCGAGCGCGCGCGCGCCCATTCGATTTGCGCTCGGGGTCATTTTCTATTTCTTAATCTCGGTTGCTGCAGGTTACAGTTTCTTTTTTCTCGACTCCTCTCTCGCGGGGTGGAGTCGCAAAAAAAGCGCTATCAACGTGTGAACATCGTTCGCGAACGAGGTTTCTGCATTAAATAATACGATGTTTGGCGCGCGCTCGCTCGCGAGGCATTGACGTCTGCGCGCGTGAGTTGGTATATTTTAGCTCTTCTCGCACGCGGCACGTTGATTGGCCGCTTATATGGACTCGATATAAATTTATAATGGCTGCGTTTACTTGCAAATAATTTGTTTATCGCCGGGAATAAATCTGCTTTATTCGAGCGCTAAAATCGTTGCTTATCTCAGGTACGCAATCGCGACTGTATGTGTGTACGTATAAATAATAGCCATTTTTTACGCATCAATATTCAAAGTGCGGTCGACCGAAAATTAATGCTGCTCGTTGATCTTTTCCCGCAAGACATAACAGTACATACACACATACTGTATGGAATCAGGAGCTTATACAATAGCCCTGTTCGCAAGCGCGATAACGAATGTCACTGCTTGCACCCAGCAGCAGCAGTGCACGACGTTCATGCCCTATTGTTCTCGTTATTAAAGCACAATTACCCGAGCGCCGCGATCATATACGTATAACGACACATCCTGCAAGAGGATTTAAAGACTACAGTACACTCGGCGTTCCTGTATATACAGCTCTATACATATATATACACAAACATACTCGCGGATAATAAAGTCGCTCGGTCTTTCTCCGGTGGCCCTGTATATAGCTTTTGTGTCCTGTGTACCGATAATGGCCGCACTTCATCAGCGCCGAGCAAGCTTCCTGTGGGAGACGACGCGGCGGCGGCGGCGGCGGCAGCTCTTGTTTTTCGCGTCCCGCAGGAGGCCATCTGTTTCGTCATTACCGGCGGGCAGTAAAGCACCTTCGCCCTTCCTACTTCTTCTTCTTCTTTTCCGCCCCCGCGCCCCCTTCCCCCTTCCCTCTCTCTTTTTTTTCTTCTCGTCTCCTGGCTGTCGTCTCCCCCGGGTGATTCATTGTGTTTCCTTATTTGCGCGGCCGCCGTCGACGCCTGGCCGGACGTGCTGCGGGAAAATCGTCCGAGAAAATCGAGTGATTTGTCCGGGAGGTGTTAATGGTTGGTCAAGGCTTTGGCTAAGTCTTCTTGTTCTTCGTATACACGCTCTCTTTCTGTCTCCTCTTTTTCTGCTGCTGCTCCTTTCAGCGGCTGGGGGGGCTCGAGGAAAAATAAAATCAACAGCTCGGAGACCTCCGTCTTCTCTCAGAGGTCATTTTCTCGTTATCGCTCGGCTGGAACGAACGAATGAACGAGTCTTGCTCACTCGCGCGCAATCGTATAAGGCAAGACGAATTTTTGTTCTGGATTGCTCGCGCGTTCGTGCTCTCTCTCTCTCGCTCTCTGTGCTTCTCTGTCGTTAGATTAATCCTTGTTTTGCAGCAGTGTAGTTTTAACGGGGAAAGTAGTTTATTTCGCCAGTTTATTGAGTAAACTGAAATTGGATATTTTGACGGTACCGTCCGATTGTACTTGTTATATGTGAAAATTAATTATTAACGATTTCCTCTCGTCGGTATACAAGTAATGAAATGTTTCAACTATGTGGATATGCCGTGATGAAAATAAAGCTCATGTGGCAGACTGCTCAGAATAATTTATTACGCTCTCTCGGCATGATATTACACTTTGTTAAGCCCCGGCGCAGCAGCAACAAATTCCGATAATTATATCTAATGCTCACAGCCATACTATGTACTCCCGAGCTCATCACCTTCAGTCCAGCACACGTCCGATAATTCAGGAATACGGACTCGTCTATAATTAAAAGCTATTTGGTCTCCTCTTAGCCGTAGCCTCGAAACGATTTCCATCTGCGAACGACAGCCTCTCGTAGAGCAGAAGTAACGATCGTTACTTTCTTGTATATATGTACAGAAACTAGCAGCGGCGGATCTTCTTCGGAAGCCGCGAGAGAGCCTGTCAATAAGCCACGGAATTCCAGGCGGTGAAAAGTGAAGGCCTCTTTAGAGGCTAGGTGTGTGCCGCTATCTCGCATATTCGGCTGGTTTTACTATTATGTTCGCTGTAAATTGCTGGAACGTATTGCCGCCAGTGTGACTGATGTTTATAACAGGCATTGGGATATCGCATGAAACTAAATTAAACGCGACGATTCTTACTTTTTGCCACTGTCTTTGAGAAGATTGTTCCAGACCGTCTCGGAGACGACGAGACGCCCTTGAAGCGTGACTTGCGACTCGACTTCTTTTTGTTTGTCGGGCATGTCGCTCGCTCTTGCGTCACTTACATATACCACGGGGTGTTTCTTCAAATCTTCCATCTCAGAAAAGGACTTAATATTTCTGCTAGTCATTATGGACCCTATCACGCTCGGGTGATCGTTTTTTTCTAACTTCTTTCGAAATTGGAGCATCGTCTCTGAAATGCTATATGTTATAGCCAATTCGTATGAAGATGCTACTGTGACCGACTCACTTTCATTGTTATACAAACGTTTTTGTATGACGATTTATTCTTTTTACAAAGTGTTCAATTGCAGGTATACAATATAGTCGCGAGATGAAGATTATGTATAGTAAAGGCGAACATGGGTTTAAGAAGTTACGAGATCAATAAACACGGACAAAAAGATGTAGGTGTAACGGTGTATACAAAATCCAATCTATCCTTTAGTCCTATAAACTGAGCAAGAACAAGCTCCCATTAAGCTCGCGATAGATGAAAAAAAATGGATTGGTTTCATATATACCGCACACACACATACATCGACACTACGACAATTCTACTAATTGTCAATCTTATCGAATCTCCATCTAAAAATCACATATGGAGAATCTGATAAGCGTATCGGTCTCATTGACCAGCGAATAACGGTTTCACCTTCATAATCGAAGCCACGTATATATACACGTTATGTACACACATGAGCTGGGAGCACATAAAGGCAAGATAATATACAATCGTAGAATTACTCGTCGCGAGATCGGCAAATCGAGAGCACGAAACGCGCCCTCGCTCACAATAATACATTAATAATAAGGCAGAGGCGCTCCAGATATATCGAAAGATACGCGAAGCTGCGCGGCGAAAGACTTTTGCGCCGTGGCATCAATGGGCGCTTCATTAGTCGCTGTATAATTAGAATGAGAAGAAAGGAGTAAGCCTGTAAGTGCGTATATATGTTCGGTGGGAGGAATGACGAGATCGAAATCACTCGAGGTATCTCCGGCAATTATCGTAATTAATATCACCGGCGCAGGACAATGTGTCTCTGTGTTCTTTTGAATTCGATGCTTCTTTCACCACGGCGAAATCAGTTGTGCGCATGACTTTTTAATATTCAAATATAATACAAGTGTCAGTATGAGAGGTTGCGAATATTGAATGACGCAAGTGCTTTTTCGATGGTGAGAGTTCTATATACTACTCGCGGTTGTTCTTATCGCGATGGAAATTTTATAATATATACTAGTATGAGCGACTACGCGACATGGTTTAAAAATAATAGAGGTCACGTCAATTGCACTACATAAATGAATATGGTATTAAGTAAATATACGAGATTAGCTTGTTTCCCCGTGAATTATGGCTTATTTCTCATTGTATGCCGTTGTGTAATTGCTCTATATGCAAATGTAAATTTACATTGCCCTATACGTAGATGTTAACTTATTGCCGCGCGTCCAGTGTAAATGTTTACGTACAAAAGATTAATGCCTTTGCTACAATTTCAGTTTGATAAATTAGTCATTAATGCGGCACACATCAGAGCCGCAACAACAACAGCTCATTGCATAGTATACACAATGTAACAGTAGTGCATACGGTATTCAACAAACTTCATATGAACACTTTTTAGCCGCAGCCTGCATGATAATTTAAGGAGGAAAATTTCACAAACCTGCAGTCCGTATACACCCCACATTGCGCAATTTAAATGTCATCGCGACGAGGCACAGCTTAAAACCGCCCTTACAAATTGGTTTCCCGTTAATCCCGGCTCGCGTCGGAGGGTCCGCTATACTACAGTAGGTACAGCCGCCAAGAATCGCCGAAGCAATAACATTAATCCAGGACAACATCGTCGTGTATATACAGCGTCGAGGCGTATATAGTATAGCGCAGCTCTTCGCGGTTTGCGCCCGGGAACGAAGCTCGCGCTGCTGCTGATGCTGCGGAGCAATTCCCGGCGGTCAGCGCGCAACAGCGCGGACTTTGTCTCTTTATCTTCGTCCGGTATATAGTTTCGCGCGCGTACGCAAGAGAGAGGGAGAGAGAGAGGGAGAGACGACGCGGTCTCTACGGTGCTGCTCTAGACAAAGACGGGGATGTGGTCAAGGGAATGCGACCCTTCCAGGAGCTTCATGCGCGCTTGTAATTTTAATAAGCCGTATTACTGGGATGCGCTATGTGTGATGCTCGGAGTGGAGATAGAGGTTTACTGGTTATATCTGCAGAGTCTGCCTTGGGATGAGGGATGGAATGAATGCTCGAGGATGAGTTTTCAGTGCGGTGTAGGAGTTGCTGCGGTGGATTTATGAGGATCTTTATAGTTTTTTTTTTCATCGAGTGGGTAGATTGAAACACTTATACAAGACGCAGAAAAGACCTCCCGTCATTTTTCAAGAATATACCCCTTGCTACGCGTAACCCAGATTAAATCCGAGCAAACCCCAGCGAGAAAAAAAGCTGGAGCGAGCGTGTAATTCGGCGAAAAAAACGCTCGGGGCAACCGCATAAGTACAGATCGATTAAAAATTAAAGCGAGCCATTATACGGCCCTCCAGTCGTCTGCGCGAGTGCGCTATAATCCTCGTGAAATGATAGCGTGTCGTTGATTCCCTTCTGGCGCGCTAATTGCCGGTCTCCCGCGGCATTTGTTATAATATTTAATTAGAAAAGTATATCCATCGCAGCTAATGGCAGCTTCTAACGGGACACGTCACGCCTCGTCACCGCTGCCCTTAGTCCTGGGATTATACGTGATACAGAGGGAGGCATTTTTTTCGCTCGGTGCGCTCTTTTGTGCCGGAATTAATTGGCCGCAATGCGACGGGTAATCGCAGCATTAGCGGGAGATATACGCGTGTATTATACCGCTCGCGATTTCTGCAGCTTTATTTCGACTTATTTTTTCCAACTCGATCGAGACTCGACTTTTCTTCGTGTATACATACACTTCCGGAATTTCACCCTTTTTTGTGAAACTGTATATATGTACGCATAGAAAATCGGAAATTCTCCTCTGCTGGAGTAACGTGTATATTATATATATGTGTACAACGCGAGTGTTGCCGCTGTAGTTTTTCTCTCCCCCTTCGCAGAGTGGAAAAGCGGAGGAAAAGCCAAGACCTTCAAGTTATTCGAAGTTTCGAGTGTAGAGGCAGTTGATTTATCGGGCTCATTACTGCTAGGGGATGGAGAGGGGGAGAGAGAGAGAGCGGCAACAGCCACCCCAAGAGGCATGTTTTACAAGACGGCATTAATTGCCGGAATTAAATATGCACCTCACTCCAGCCCCTCGTCGCTTCTTCGTCTTCTTCCTGCTGCTTTCTCTTTCTCTCTTTCTGGAGCTCCTGTGTGCACCCTCGCAGGATTTTTTTCGCTCCAGCTCTTGTTCTCGGATGTATACGTGCAAGCACGCGAGCTTTCGTAATTTATACGACTGTACGCATTAAATACGCAGCTAGGCCGGATTAGTCAGAATAGTTGGCGGTTGCAGAAATACACCGTTTTTCATAATCAGTTTATACACTTGACTGACGGATATCGTATAATATAATGAACAATAAAAGCAATAACAAGTCATTATACCGACCGCGATATAACACCTCCAATAGCTCAAACTTACGTGCGGCTTCGCGCTAGTCTCTCGACGGTCATGAACAGTATATCAACTACTTATCATGAAAATAATTACCCATAAAGCGCTCTTATATACATATACATATACCCACACAGAGAGGGCATACCCGTGTCGAACCGTCCGAAGACCGATTTTTCGAGCTTCGGATAGATCATACGATTACGGACATCATGAAAATGCATGTAATTAGCTAAAATTGATGCACTCTCGCGGATGCTCGCTCGATTGCGAGATAGATATATAGACAGAGTTGGGCGCGTGCAGTGTACTACAGGTCATCGGTGCGATTTTAATCGGCTGTCGTGTATGATAATTACGCGTGGCAGGCACCTCGCGACCCTTGCCGGATAAATCATCATCCCCATATGTGTGTGTGTGTGTGTGTGTGTGTGTGTATGATGGCTCGCGCGCTCTAATCGTTTGCAATTAGCCGGACGGGCGCGCGCGGCGAGTCTGCACAGCGATCGGCCTTTCAATCGTATACATACCTTGGGTCATATACGACGTTTTTTTTTCTTTCTCTCTCTCTCATCGCGGCATCAGTTTAAAAGAATAAAGGCAAATTGATTGCGAGCCCCGCGCACGAGTGTGATATTTATGTTTTCATTACGAGCTCCGAAATATGCAAGTCCGTAATAATTTTATTAAGGAAACTCCGCAAATCCCGCCCATTTGCATATAATTAATTAAGCGTATATGGCTGCGAGCATAATATCATATAAGCGCTGGCAAAATAAAAAAAGCAAAATATCAGGAGTCTGAGCAAATTCCATTATAATTATGAAATAAATGGCTTGATAACGTTTAATTCAATCGATCAATCATAATATCCCGCGCGCTCTCATATTCGCGTCGCGTTTAGCCTGGCATCGACGGCCGCTTATCGTCTCCCTCATCCTCAGCGCACATCTCTCTCTATCTCTCCCTCTCTCTCTTTTTTCTCTAATGTGCACTTTGTCCCGCGCTTATTTCTCATACATGTGCACCATACGCTTCGATATCCTCTGCACTACTCGTGCTCCTCCATCGATACTTTATTGTTTCCTTTTTTCTTCCCCCACCCCTCGCATATCGATTCATCTCCTTCAAAGGGTCTCTCCTCGCGCAGTCTCTGCGATAGGTGGCCGTGGCATGTGCCCGGAGTGTCGGAACGATTCCCAGGTATTCATTTACTTCGTATTAATCAAGGCGCGAAATTGATTACGGGCCGAGAGAGCGCGTGTGTAACGAGGCTCAGGGCGACCTATCGATCTCGCAGGGGCCTCTTCTGACGCGGGCGAGCGGCGCAAGGAGACGCGGGTCGGAGGTCAGTGTTCGCGAGCAGGGGGTAGATTCTATTACTGTCTCATTTTTCAGTGATCGATTTTACAGACGCTGCGCCATATATATAATATAATATCGGCGATTGTCGCACTGACGTTTCGATGATTAACATCTTGTTCCGCGCGCGATTATTCAACGGTAGTAATTGGCTTACCATATCGATGATATACAGTATATATTTTCAGTGTTCGCGAGTCGCCGGAAAAATTCGTCTCGATTCTTTTTGCTATTATATTATATTATATTATACATACCGAGTATTATTTTGTTCTTCAATAATATAGGAAAGAAACATGGCATTATCATCTCGTTTAATCTAAATTAATTTCCTCGCCCGCCATCACATATCTATATAGAAAATCCCCTCAATTCTATTGTTCGCGCTCGCGAAGACTTGCACACATTTCTGCAGGCGTCGAAAGTCGACTCGCTCGACGAGTCATTCGCGTAATGGCGCGCGCGAATCTCACACAAGTGTATATTATATATGCGCTGTGTGCCCCCGCGAAATTCTCTCTGCCTACATTATTACAACGAGTTCGACTACGACGGCTCGTAAAAACTATTACTCCACGCGAGATGCCGCCGCGATGAAAGCTCTTTCCCACGAGCAATAACGCACTTCTTGTGTATATATACGCGTATGACGTAATTCCAATATAAGCATCCCGCATTAGCATCGACGCGTTCGATCCGCCCATCCAAATTCTTCTCGGAGCGAAAAACACCAGAGGCGCGCGCTCGACGCTTGTCAGAAAACACTCAGCGCTCGAATCGACAGGAGAAAGTTCGATAAGACGCCGAGCAATGAGCGCAACGGCTACCTGTATATATATGTATATGTCGTCGACGCCGACAACAGCTGACTATATATACAGACACAGAGAGTAAAAGGTCATTCGCCGCCTCGTACATCACGTCTCTCTCTTTCTCTTTCGCTCTTGCTCGCCTTGTATATACCTATATGTAGAAGTTATATACTATACATATATAGTAGCCGCAGCTGCCACCGCCCGAGTAGTTTTATAATACAAACGCGTATAGCTCGAAAATGACGGGACGAGCGGGCGCGCGCGCTCCGCGCTAATGGAATCAATTAGGCGTGGATTAATATTGACAGATTTATCGAGCGGCCGGCTTTTGTGCGCGTCATATACGGCGCACGAGCGAAACGATTACGGCGCGGCAAACGACTCGTAATTGAAAATACTGCAGGTATGTACGCTGGCCGCGAGCTGAAAACCCTCTCTCTCTCTCTTATTAATCTTCGTTTTACTCGCCGGGCGAAATATGCCGTTCATCCGCGCGCGCCAGCCGCTGCCGTTTCATACGCGATGATGCACTTTGCGAGGGCGGCGTGGCACAAAGTCCGAGGAGCCCTGAGGTGAAGGCGAGTCGAGAAAGAGCTTGTAATATGCGCGCGCGCGAGTTCGAATGAGTTTAAATGCCCGAGCGCACGGCCAGAGTCTGTGTGTCTGTGTGTGTCGGTATGGCCATCGGATATAGAATGGATTGACCGTAAGGTGGATGTGGCGTCGCGTATGCGAGAACCGTTTTCTCAGAAGATTTTTTACTTGGTTCTGATATCGCGGTATGTGATGTTGAGTGCTTGCACGAGTGGAATAAGTGTGGTGCTTTTGAAATTAAAAAAAATCTAGCGAAGTTATTGTATTCTGATTTTTACCGGACAAATAAACCAATCGATCTCGTTTGGAATTAAGTATAAATAAGCTAAACGCCGGAAGACTGAATACATCGCATGCAAATTATTGATCTATAGCATCGCGGCCGGAGAGTTTCGCATAACAATCCGCTTGATTAATACCGCAAATCAGCAATTCCATAGTATCGCGCGAGAGAAAATCGAGCAACGAGAAAAGCTCTGCTTAATAATGCATCAAGGAAATTGAATCAGCAGGAATCAATTTATACATCCTCATTAATTAAGCCGCGTAATCGCGCCAATCAATCAGCGGATATGATTGATTCGGCAGGCGGTCCCTCGGCGATTCCTCATCCTTATCGAATCTCCGCTCTCTTATTCTCTCTCCTTCTTGCACAAAGCAAAGTTTCGCTTGTTGTTTTCGGTCGCGCGCCGCGACGAAAATCTCGAGATCCTCGACCGACGAATATTTATCGCGTCCAATTAGGCTCGGGTAAGCCGTGACGGCGAACTACTGCGCGCGCTGTGACATTTCACGGGGCTCTACCTACGGAATACGGGAAAAGAAAGCCTCTGCACAGATGCCCACGGGATGACAAAGCTAACGGGCTGCTGCTTCGCCACAGCGTCCGGCAGTTCGCTGCTTCTTACGGGGCTGATCCTGTAAAGCGGTCTCCTTGAAGATATATATACACTTGAATGTGGATCCATCGAGAATAAGAGAGCGAGGAACCTCGCTCTACCCGCCGCCAATTACCCGAGAGGAAAAGCACTGCGGAGCCCATCGTCGAGCTACTGTGATGCGCGGGTTAGGTATTTATGTTGCTAAAATTAACTGTATTTCTATGGCTTATCACTTCAACCGTCTGCATACGCTTTTTCTCTCAATATAAGCTCCATAACACTGCGGTATACCAGTTATTACAAAAAGCTGCGTGCACACGCGATTACAGATATAATTTTTAATTAAGAAAAAGAAACATCTGTGCGTTACTGCGAAAGAAGAAAAATATTTTTTTCAAAATTATGCAGATTTTCTGGAATGCGTACAGGTTGTCGCGTGATAAAATAATTCTGCAGTAAAACCGAAACCCCGCGGGAGGCGCAAACTGGCCCTCGTCAGAAGTTGCTGCGGCATCAGCCTCGCGGTGTCGTGTTTCGTCGCTCATATCCTCGCGATCCAGCCGCAGCGCATGCGCTTCGCCACAAAGAAGGGGCTCATCTCCTCGACTCGAGAAAAAGTCAAGTTTGTAACCAAAGATAAGCTTTTATCCCTTCCGTACCGATGCGAGGAGGCGCGCTAACATCAATTAATAAGCCGCTGCATCAACAGCAACACGGCTCCACACGCACGCACAGTTCTCGAGCCGCATTTGGTCGAGTCGAAGCGATGTTTCGGCTTCGATAAAAAGTCGCGCGAGCGCGACTTAAAAGGACGGCTGCGCGCTGCTGAGGTAGCGCGCGCGAGCACGAATAGGGCCGATGCACCGGTCAGATTAGCGCGTACTATCGGCGCCCGACGCGAAAAAGGAGAAAAACTGCCCCTGCGCGCGCGCCTTCTATCGCGCGTCGACACTCTACTCACATACAGTATATACACACACATATACATATATATACAGAGCCGCCGTGCGAATTTGCATACTCGCTTCTCTCTCTCTCTTATGGTGCGTGAGCACACGCGCATACACATACGTGAGTCGTCCGAGCATATAAATCCAGAGCGCGTCCGTCCGGAGCCCGGTGTAATCGATTTTATTCTCGCGTTTATCGTTTATTTGCTCGCGAATGCGCTCGCTCGGACTCTTAAATTACTTGTTGGCATTTAATAATGATTTTTGACGGGCAGCGCCGAGCCTGTGTGTGCGTGTGTGTATATATATATATATATTACGGAGAAAAATCGACGAGCCGTTTAACTTTTAGATTGCTATTGATACTGTTGTGGTCTTGGAGCTTTTTTACGCGTTTAACGCTTATGATTAATTATATGGAGTGTTGAAGTACGCAAAATTGTACATGTTTGCTTTACATCTTTATTATATCGGGCTGATGTTTACCCTTGATTTATGGAATATGAATAATGAGCCTTACGCGGCCGTATGCTTTTAAAATGACGGGGAATTGAATATTATGAATATATTTATTGATAAAAAAGAGCCATTTCTAAAAAGTAACTCGGTGAAATTATTATACCCGGGACGAAGCGCACTCTACGCACATAGACATAATGAAGTCCTTCGTCGTATCTTCCTAAACAGCAAACAATTGCTCAGAATTTTTTTTTGTTTGTTCCATTCCATCGCCGGCGATCGTAAATTTGCAAAATTACCCGCTCATTTTGAATTTCTTGTTGGCTCGCGACTCCGCCATTTATCATTCCAATAGACGGGCAAAGGACGTATTTTACTCTCGCGCGCATGCTTGCTGCTGCAGATGCACCGAGATTCGAGAGCAGCAGCCGTTCTTCCGGAAAGAAGCGAGCGAGGACGACGAGGACGAGGAGCAGCGCTCTCCTTAATTCTCGATAGCGACTTAACGAGACACCGCGCCGCTATGCGCCCGACAAGTAAATTACTCCGACTGAGCTCTGACGCGATCGTTCAGCCGGCCGCAGGCTAACGACCTGCGCCGCAAAGAAAAGGCAAATCGCGAGCGACGACGCGACGCGCAAGGTGTATTTCCGCAAGTTTTGCAAAATTATTATGCTTCGGTGCCTGCTACCGGGAATAATTCCTGATTTGCAATGCCCTTTATATCTGTATACATATATTTACTCGCATTAAATGAATATTCAGAAATAGTTGTAGTATAACATATCTATATCTCACGAGGTGATTGAAAACGTGATTGAACGATTGTTGCGAAGCCATAAAAGTCTCAGTGTGATCGTAATAGACAATAAATTTCTTGCCGATTATTCTCAGCGCGCTCGCGCTCATCTGGCGGAGAAAGAGCTCGCAAGCCAATTTGCATATCGAAATTGACGTAACAATCATATGCCCACTGAGTGTTCAGCTCTAAAATAAAACTATACATACGCGCTCTGCACAATCGAAACAAAAGGTAAAATCGAAAGCCCCCCCTCTCTCTCCCTCTCTTTCTCTCGTCGCGGCTAATAAATACACCTGCCGATCATTGAGTAAATAGATACATCAGCGTGTCGAGTAATAACATTAAGCCGCGGTCGATAGATTATAAAGCAAACGCCTGCGCGCGCGATTAACAAGTCCGGAGGGCCGCGGTTGTATATATTATACATACCCGCCGCGTGTGACGTAACTGCGTCATGAGTCACAGGTAATGGCTCGAACGTGTTACATTATGCTTATATTTTATCGACGCGCTCATATGCCAGCCCTTCTTTGCATATATACATATACGCGTTTATGCCGTTTAGCCGGCGTTCGAGCCGTGTATTCGCATTGATAACGCGCGCACAGTTTCTAAGCCTCTTATACGCCATTGCTCCGTGTGTGATTTGCAATTTTAATGACCCGCAGATTGATATATGAGTGAAATGTTTAATTACTATTGTAATTAGCTCGCGTTGGCGGACAAAAATGCTCAATGATAGATTGCTTTTATGTTTTGCACGAAACCGAGAAATCGAATATACTTATATAGGGTCTTAAGTATGCTCGAAAAGCGGCATACATCAGAAGAATTTTTTAATTCGCTACCGCTCTGAAATACGACGAGCAATAGACTGGAACTCATAAATCTTTGGCAACGTTTTTCTATAGGTAGAATAAATGTTTATGCGTACTTATTAACAAGTATTATTGTATCTCTTGACTGTTCTATACGTATATTTTGAGCGAAAAAACTTTATCTCAACCAATTGACAATAATATGTGAGCCAGAGGTATATAATGTCTTAATTCTCTCAATCTGTCGTGGAAAGTTTTCTAGTCAATACATCAAATGCCTTATACTCCGCAGCAACTACATCAGACAAACGTACATCTGCACATCCCGTTCAATCAGCGCGGTATTCCACCCACATTATACCCTATACCATAAGTATACGGCGAGCACAACCTCGTGGACAAACAAAACTAGATTCACGACGAGCCGCACAATGTACAAGAAGCGCAAAGTACCACGAGTGTATATGCGGCTGATGGGGGCAGTATTATAGGAGCTGCACGACAGCGGCATCCCGCGGCGAGAACAACTAGCTGGGGAACTAATCACGCGCCTTTACTCTCTTTTGTAAAGAAGCGACTGCCTCCTGCAGTGGATCGCGTCACGTTCTAATCTGACGTCGCGCAATGCGGGGGTAAATTCTCTTCTGTTCTTATAAAGAGGACCACAAGCGAGTCGCTTCAGGATGAGGCTCTCCATGGGATATTCGTATATGCATATACACGTATACAAGCTGAGACACTGCTGCATATAGTAGCCACATCAGTAAATGCGGAAGGGCAAAACTTAATCTTATACCCATTTTTCGTTTTTAAACCATATATATATGTATATATATAAAGCGCATTAATAATTTCATTGCTATATAATATTAATATACCGCTGATATTGAAAAATACTATAGTTATATTTATTTATTATTCGAACTTTAATGAAATCTTAGTTGTTGGTACCGGTAGTCACTCTATCGTCTAGATCTTGAAATAATTAAAAGCGTTCGCCTGCGTATATTTACAATTAAACGTCGCAACGTTTTAAAAATGTTTTTTATATTTTATCGCATAGATTGTCCAAGAGCCTGCAATAGTTACGTTAGAAAATGAAAATAATTTTAAAAAAAACACAAATAGTTGATTGCTCACCACAAGTTATTTACAATGTCCCACTGCGGCGAACAGTTTTAGTATGGCAATCCAAAGCACCGGCTATCTACGCGGGACATGAAAAATCGCCAAGTCGGCATGCGAGAGCAGAGTTGGATCAGCTAGATCCCGCGCAATAAAACTGGTTAACTCATCAACGACATACACACGTTCGCAAGTCGCGCAGGTACACCGGACTATTTGCCCAGGCGGCCGCGGGCATTAAATAGTTTACACAGGCCATCATCGGAAGAAGATCAAAGCACTCTCTCGGCGCAGTAGAGCTCGCAGAACTTGCGGAATCAACAGGCGAATAAGAGACGAATCTGCTGGAATTCGCTCGTATACAGCCGGTGGCTCGCGCTCGCTCGGACGACTTTCACGATAACGAGCGAGCTCCGATAAATCATCGCGCTGCCGCGCTTCCGGCTCCCGTTAAAAGCGGCGACCCTCTCCGTAGCGCCGCGCAGAGTCTAACGTATATATATAGAAAGGATATGATATACCACGCGGCCGCTAATGACGCTTCCACGCGGAGGGATAAGTATCTGGAATCCGAAACGTGCATCTGGCGCAGTGGCATCGCTCGCGCGTTGATTTTCGCGCGTTTAGAAGGTGGCATTGCGGTCGGTCAGTCGCGTATTATAACCCACGTGTAACCGCGGAACTGGATGAGCGATTCCTCATTGGGATGGCACGCACGAGGAAAATGCGCCGAGATGGAGTTGAGATACGGCCAGGATTGAGCTGAGAAATATATGAGCTTTTTTACTCTGACCGAGGCTGCCTTTTTGCATGTTATTTTTATCGACGGCTTGTTTAATTTTATCTCGATTTATATTGCAAAGTGAACGAATAACTTGACTCGTATAATGGGTTCGAGCGAAAAATTGTCTCATTAGCATCATTGTATACTGCGACTGATGCAGATTTCTTTTATATAAGAAACTGAATACTAAAGACGTGCACCTTCATGCAGAGATCACAATTTCTAGAATCTAACGTCTAGTTAGGGTAACAATTTGCCTACCAGCGACAGATGTGATTTCGAAATTTCAACTGAAAAATCGAGGAATCACGTTTGAACTCGAGTTACATAAACTCATTACAAGTGAGAATCTATATATGTGTCGAATTTATTTGTGTCCGTAAAATCAAGTAATATCCCAACTTTTTCGAGGCAGTTCTCACGAAAAACGTTCACGGCGCACTTACATCTTCATTTGCCGTGCATATAAGTATAATTTATTTAAATTGAATTTGAAAGCACGCGAACATGCGATGGTCTTATTCATGCTGACAAATCTCGTGCGTACATGTATATATAATACATACAAGTACATATGTGTATAGCCCATATTGAAAAAAGGCAAATGTACCGGCTAGACCGAGATACAAATGGCATCTTAAACTTTCTCGTCGCTCATAAGTATAAAGTACCACTACACGTACCCGATGCTACGAGCTGTGGAAGAGCGGAGAAATCGGGGCGAGGCTATAAACTGCACATATTGATGCGCGTATCTGAATTTTTCTGCGGCGCGGGAAAACTTGGTCTATTTCATTTCGCTCTGGCTCTCGGTCTTCTGCTGCGCGCTTTTAATTGTGGGAAAATCGAATTTTTTAATTATCTCACTGATTTTACGCTCGATTTTTCTCGAGATATACGAGCCATCGTCGTATTGCATTACGTCACGTTTACAGTTATATTTTATTCATGTGCAACGCTATGCGTATACTCGCTGTATATACCTAAACGAACGTTTCTTAATTTAAAATTCGCAGAAAAATATGAAATAAGAAACTTTTTATAAGATGTATATGCACAATTCACACGGTTTACCTTGAGAGGATATTGTAAACATATTTTTTCCCGCAGCTTTCTGTGATACATTCGGAACGATTAAAAGCATTTTTAGACAATTACGAATTTTAACAACACGATAAATTTTACCTGCAGCGTACGCTATACAGCAATGAAATTCTATCAATACATTTCGAACAGCCTTGTTAGTAGCTATAGGCCGTAACAAACACACAGTATAGCAACCACGCCTTTTTAGCCCCATAAAAATTACAGTCTCATTACATTTCTCTGTAATACGCGTCCAAGTATACTCTGAGAAAAATCCCCTTAAAAGCTCTGTTTTCGCGATATCGATTATCGAGCGAGAAACTACCGTGACCTCTCTCTCTTTCGCGACTAGCAGCAGCAGCAGCAGCAGCAGCAGCAGCAGCGGCGGCGGCGGCGGCGGCGGTTCAATATTACTTTCCTCGGCGTAAATCGCTTCCTTAATGACCGCCTCAGGTCAAAAGGATTTCCTTGCCCGACGCGAGTCACGCGCGCGCTGCGCCGATAGATCGCCGTCATCGCGCCTGGCTGCGCGCGGCTCCCGAGATGCTCGAGTTACGCGGTCGAAGACTATTTGCGTAAGTTCGAGTGCAGGCGTGCGCGAAGCGTCTGTTTTTGTTGCGGGACGAGGGTGACTGTGAGATGGCTCTTTTCGACTGGATCGCAGTGCGTCAATATTATTGTTGGAGATTCCGGCCGCGGTGTGATTCTTCGCTGGCTTGGATTTGATAGCGCGTGCTTTGCATTCTTGCGCGTCCGTCAGGTCTAATTTCGGAGACAATTTCATTGTACTTTCCCCGCGCGCGCGGCATCTTATGAGAGTCAGAAATACATAAGAGGTAGTAATATTTTTCGACGAGGAAAGTGCCTCATCTCGAAGTTTAATTCAATTGAACCGAAGAAAAATAAAGAAAAAATACCGCGGATATTAACTGCAAGTCACGGGTATATTATATTCGCGTCGACTTGTTGTGCGGCGCGCTGCAACGTCCGCTGCGCGGCAAAACTTTTAACGCTTGCGGTCTCTCGCGCGTGCACCTGTCCGAATTGATTGTAATTTCGTCCTGGAAACGATCGCCATGGGGTGACTTGACCGGACAACTTGTTTCACTTGTCCTCTCGTTGAGGTTTGATTAAAAATCATCGCTGCGAATCATTTTGGCTCGCGCTTTGTTCTTCGACATTTTACGACGTCGCGCTCGCAGCTGTCGTTTATATTTATTTTGCAAAAGAACGATCTTTTATTTTCTTAATTTTTACCTTTCACTATTTTTTGTAACATTCTCAGTAATTTAAATTGAACGTACCCAGACAAAAAGTTCGTGTAAGAGGAGTGCACTCAAGCGGATAGAAGAAGATGGCTCACGAAAAATTGATATCGATCCACGCGATCCTCGCGAACGATGTCCTTAAGAGCCCACGAGTCAGCTCCTTGACCCATCTCGACGCTCATCGATCAAGCGGCCTCCTTTTGCCGACATACAGCACACAGCGTCACGGATAAGCTCCTCGCAGTGTCCCTCTCGCGGCGCGCGACGATAAATCCGTCTACTCGTTTCCGTGTCGAGCTGCACTTAACGCGCGACGTATAAAAATCTTGTCCAGCGAATTATTTAAGGTTTCGCCGGGGAGACCCGTGCAGTAGTATACGTGCTTTCCTGGAAATTCGTTGACAACGAACACCCCTCTCACCCGACATGAGTTTTATATGATTGGAATTCACTGAAAGTACACTTAATCGTATACTATTGACTTCTCTTGGACTTGGTTGTGTATAATTGGGGTTTTAACTGTGACAGAAGTTCATTTAAAAGCGATGGATAATTTGAAATAAAAAAGTATTTTGACCCAAGTAGAGTTTTTAAAAAATATTCGATTTATATGGGCAATATTAATAAAGTAAAATTGCAGCATACCCAAAACGCCATGGCATTGAGAAAATTCCGATAAGTAGCATGTCGATCCAACTCGCTATGTAAGTCTCGCTCCCAGAAAAAGTATACAGAGGACAACAAACCGCAAGCCATTCAAAATAATTTTCCTTCGTACGCACCTCAGCATCGCTCGCACAATTTTTATTATATTGCTATAACGCGCGCTGGCAACACACGCGAGCCACATCCACGAGATTCGCTCTCGCGCATTTACCTTTACGATCGGATCATCCTGCAGAGTCGTGCGTGGTGCATGTACGTATCGAAAGGACTACGCGCGTCGCGAGATGCAGCGGTAATTGATTTCGGCGGCGCGCGTTTAATTTAATGAAAATTGTGCGAACGGACAGAGACGGCGGCGAGCGCGCGAAAATGAGGGACCGTGTACTAATGATTATAATTTCGAACAAGAAGCGAAGTTGTGGCCTGCGTGAAGTATCGGTAAGAAAGTGCAAGCCCGAGTCACCGAACACCCGTGTGCTGAATTGTGGTAAAAGCGTAGGACGACAGATTTTTCGATTTGATATAGAATTAAAAAATATATAACTTTTGTATATAGTTGACACTAAGAATAATATTAATAGATATCATCAGAAGTTCTAAAAAATATTATATTACGAAGATGCAGAACCGGTGATTATCGTGAATATAATCAATAAAATGCTATTATATTCTCTCTGATCATTACCCATTAGTTCATCAATAAAACTTATGCTTTCAAGCTTTAAATGTCGTCATCATCGTGCCATTGTTGCTGCACAGAGTTCAGCATTATTATTTGATTTTTTACTCGAACTGCTCACAACTCCGACACCGGTCTGTTGTCCGGGCGAGCAATATCTTGATTTAATAACTGTGAATGTCATCCCGCGCAGCATCGTCTCTCGAGGTCGTGTCTGCGACTGCTGAACAACGACCAGCTTCACGCGAAGACTCGCCCTGCAAGCTTTCTTTTGTGACAGACTTGCTCGCTCGCGGGGTGTAGTCGTCGTCGATGTTCGTCTCCTTCTCTCTCTAAGTGCGCCACAAGACAACAAGAAACACAGACGATAGAGAGTTGAGATAGTACCGCTATAGCAGTTGTAGGAATTGGATTTTTCGCTCTAAATATGTGAGTACCTATGTTTGTTCGCTTAAGAGTGTAATACCAGCGGTTTGTCGAAGCAGTAGATAGCCGTGACTGCGTGACTTGTGTGACATATTTATGCTAATTTAGGCCATTTAAGACTACCCTTTTTTTAAAATTAATATTATAGCTTTACACAGCACGTACAAATACGTGACTAGCTCATGCATTTTTACAATTATAGTAATTTATATATTGGATATAATATTCAGAACAGAAATTAAACATGAATTTTACAAAATTATGTAGAGTATAATGGAAAAATCAATTGTATTCACTATACATTAGTCTAATAGTCTTTGTTAAGCAATTACAAAGATCAATAAGGAGGAAAGATGAGTTTTTTTATGTTTCAACTTCTATGGTAAAAGGAACACATCGAAAGTTCACGCGTTTAACAGTTCAAGAAAAAGTAAGCGTCAGAGCAAGAAAATGCATCTAATTTTGTTCGTCGTGACATCCTATATTTTAATTTATTGTACTATTGCAACATGCACCAATAGCCTATGGTCAGATATTATTGTAAAAGGTATTTCAACAATCAATAAGCGTTCTCAAAATGTGTACATATTCACTTGTAAATACAATAATATTATTACGCATGAACACAATCATTTGCTTCAACGAATTGGTACAGTTCTTCCGGTCAGAATCATTGATCTAGCTGAAAAAATAGTAGGTAATAAGAAGCCGCAGAACGTCCGAATGTTTGGGATTACAAAAAATGAAGCTTTGTATCTTATACTACATCATAAAAGTGATTCGTACAATGATATTGAAATGATTTATAATTATTTGGACTATTTCAATGAGCATGATTCAATATCTTCTCGACCCAAGTGTTTGACAGTTTTCTTCAACAATGGTGGTACTTTAGAAAAACAGTTCCAAATACTGTTAAAAGATGCATGGATTCAAAGATTTTTAGATTTTACCATCATTGAGGTAATGCTAAGAAATAATAATTTAGTCTACGAAAATCAGTATATTTATTTTTACAATCCATTCGTTAAAATCTTTGTAAAGAAAATACTTAACGAAAACGAATTCATTCTTCCTGACAAGCTAGTTAATCTTGCAGGATTTTCTTTAAATGTTGTGTACCCAGATTTTCTAAGCAATAGAAATATCTCACAAAATAAGTTATATCCACAAGTGTTAATTGCTTCGGAAGTCTTAAATTTTACTATTTATTCCATAACCATCACAAATTTTACAATGGATAGATTTGGGGAATTTGTGAAACACGTAATACAATTATTTAAAACGGGAGTTCCTGATTTCTCAACATTTCATACAATGAAAGGGACAGCGAATTCTATCAACTACCTGGAAGTAGATATTCCAAGGACTGGTTGTAAATTAGTCGCGCTTGGCCCAGTCATATATATTCAAAATCTTAATATTCCTGTTCATATACTCATGGACGTATTTATTGTTCCTTTATTAATTGTGATTCTGATTAAATTCACTCAAAAGTTACTTACATCTACAGAAAAATGGAGTGTTTTCGATATTTTAAAACTTTTAGTTGGAATTCCCACGAAAAAAACTAGGTCTCAAGTATTAGTAGGTAAAATACTTATTTCATTTGTTATGCTGTTGTCAATAAATTACTCTATAGATTTTTATGCCAACTTTCTAAAAATACAATTAATACAAACGGAAATGAATTTCGATACTCTGGAAGATATTCGAGATACTCAGTTTAGCATATATATAACTCAAGTAAGTTATAATATATCATTTGTAAACAATGAAATGTTGAAAGATCTAGAATCAAAAGTGATCATTATTAAAGATATTGAAGAATGCGTAAATCTGTTGCTACGGAAGAAAAAATGCTTTTGTGCAATAATAGAGTATGGAGCTTTAGAATTGGTAGAAAAATACAGATATGCCGGTGGACTTCCTTTTATGAAAATTGCCAAGCCTGGATTTTGTGAGGATGCCAGGCGTTCTTATATTTTTCAAAAAGCCTCTCCTTACGCTCAAAAAATGAACCGAATTTTCATGTCACTCTTCGAATCAGGCATTGCAGGGACATGGATTAGTAAACCAAATGTTGACTACACTGCGACAAATGAAAAAATTTACCAACCAGAGGATACTCTTGCATTTGATCTATTTCTAATTTTATCAAGCGGATTTACTTTCTCATTAGTTATATTCGTAATGGAATGTATAAGCAAAAAGGTTGCGATTATAAGGCGTTATTTATAAACTATATGTATATGGCCCATACATTTCCAAACTGTATGTTTGAAAAGGTATGGGCCTCATATAAAAGATTGAACCTTGTAAGATTATATTTGTCTTCAATAAAGTAGTATTTGGTTTTTAACTTGTACTGAAATTATTATCATATTAAGAGTATATCGTCGCTCAAAACGAAAAATAGGTCGTTCAGATTTTCCCGACAAAGAGTAGCCCAGTTCAGATTTTTTGCGACAATAAGTCCAATTTAGTTTTCAAATTTCCTAATTCCTGGGTTACATAATAAGGTTCACATATGCTTATGATAAGTTTAAAATTGGTTAAAAATTGGCTTATTTTTAACATATGAAATAAGGTTATTCTTATTAAGCAAGCCAAGGCATAAGCTAATTTTTCTACCAGGGATCGCGATGATACACATAGAAAACGGTACGAAGCGCTTCTTATAAAGTCAGATAATTTATATGACATATCATTTGCAGACAATGATATGCTGAAAGATCTAAAGTCACGGGCAATTACTATCAAGGATATTAGAGAATGCATGATCTATTGCAACGATATAAAAATCGCGTATTTAACGGTGTGGATGTTATACATAACAAATGATTAACTCAATTTTGTGACACAATTATACTATAAGTATATATTACTTACGAATCAAACAATTATACTCAGATTCAGTAGAAGGCAAGTTTATATGATAAAGTCTAGCCTAACATAAACTTGAATCGAAAGATTGAACAGTCGAAAAGTTTATACATATATATATATATATATGCATTCGCGAGCAAAGATGCATCAGAGCCTGAAAGAAAAGACAGCGTTTGTTCGTCCATTCGTTCTTCGCTATCAGGCCATCCGGTCCCTTTCCTCGGACTGGCCGGCAGAGAAAAATCGCCAAGATGAAATCGGCGCGGCTCAAAATGCATGACAAATAGCGCGGTCTGTCGCTCGGAATGAAACAAAAGTACCTCGCTCTCGAGCGCCACGCGCTTTTGTTCCCATTGTGCTCCGGTGTCACTCGCGGACGGGGCAGATTCAAGTTCTGCACGGCGTCGGTGTCGGGTCGCCCAGGGCAGATGACGCGTGATAAAGGGACAAACAAATTGGTACCACCCGAATGCGCCACGCGCAGATCTGGCCCCCGCGATAACGCGTTTCTTGTCGATAAATACGATACGCCGACGTGCGGAGCTCCGGGAATCTGGCGGCCATCTCTCGCCCCGCTGTTTTTCTCTGCGACGCCAGAATTTTTGTTCGTCGCATCCGAACCTCATGCATGTCGCCCGCGCGCCGTGAGTAACGGGTGAAAGTGCGCTGTATGGGACTTTCAAGATCGTCTCCTGCGATTGATACGTTCTACTTTTCTTTCTCCCCCCTTCTCATATGCATTACCCAGAAATTATCAATTACATATTAATATTATTCATAACACGCTCGTTATAACGCGTTGTGTGCGCACTAAATTATATCGCAGAGTAATTAAATCGAAAGTAGGCTCGGCCCCGAGAGTCAATTAGAATTCACGTTCGGCGCGATGATGCATTAGAATAAGAAAATGAATAAACAAGGTAATTATATAGCGGCTGGCCGTATATACTATACATACAGCGGAGCCTCTCGAGAGACGCGCGAACAACAAAAGGAAGGCGTTCTGGAAGCGCAGCGGGCCGGACGCGTGGCTGGGATATACCTACCCTCGCGCCCTCGAGGTAAGACTTAATTGGCATATCAATCCCGAACGGAATCGCGCGCGAGTGAGATAACTATGGCCGCAGCTCGCATGCGTGCGTGCGATCGGTAAGAAAGGCCGCGCGGGTTAATAAAGCCAACATCTGCCGCCGCCGCCGCCGCACGATTACAATTTTTCCGGCGGCAATCGAGAGAATCCCCGGGCTTATAATACAGAGTCCAATTTATCATCGGCCAAAAGCATATATATCCACGAATAAAAGGAAATCGCACGCATGCGAGCTCTGCCGGGCGCACATGTAAAAGGATAAAAGTCGATCCCGATGGTATATTATAAAGTTGCGAGAGCGAGAAGTGTCTTGCTTTATGCAAAGTGCCTTTTTTCCACTGAGCCTTTTTATATATTTACACCCTGCAAGAGAAGGGGAAACTAAAAGTCTGCGCTGTATGTAAGAATTCATTATATGCCTGCATTATTATGCAAAGGGATTAAACTCCGTGCCGAGACGAGCAAAAAACAGATAGATGATGATGAAGTATTAATTCAATTGAGCAGCTCTTGGTTGCGACGAGTATCGTGAATTCTTTCGAATATAAATAATGTCTTTCTGATGCATATAAGCACCTATATATAGGTATAGCCGTCAAAGCACCTACATCTTTCGTTCTTGTCACGCAACGATAGGCCGCTCGATATCTTTCGCCACGATTTTTGAATATAAAGTAGTCCTAATTAATTCGTCAGTCCCCGACACATGACGTTACTGAACGCCGATCGAGCATAGGCATCGCGAAAGCCGATCATACACCGTGAGAAAGTGCAGTCGATCTCCGTCCGATACAAGAGTAGCCGGCTAATCGCGCGAAGCGATTAATTTACGTCCCCAAGTGTCGGCAACTCTTTTATGGGATCCGGAGTAGCTGCTGCCGATCGGATGCTGCGCAATGGCTTTTCCAGCTCGAGAGATCGGTATCGGAGAGACGCAGGCGAGTGTGTGTATACCTGCGATTGGGGCGCCTTGTAATGACTTTATAATAGATTACCCGCGGCGTGAATGTGAAATCCAATCGACAGACAGAGGTCGTCGAATTTTGACGCGCTCCTTATTGATATCTCGTTTCAGCTCGACGTCACTCATACGCTGCGAGCGAGAGAGAAAGAGAGAGAGAGAGAGAGAGAGAGAGAGAGAGAGAGAGAGAGAGAGAGAGCTGGCTTTTTATCGGTTATGTAAGTAGCCTGAGAGCTGCGCTGAGCTTTCAAGATACTCTTTTTTTGACTAATCAAAACTTTTGATCCATTTGCTGCGCACGTCAGGCGCTAAATTGATTGCAAACGGAACGACTACTCCGCGCATTCGTATACAGATACCGTGTGCTACGCGAATTTTATCTATCTATAAAGACGGTTAACTTTTTCTTATGTAAAAACGCGCGCTTTGAAGAGCTGAAGATAGATGCCAACTCGAAACGAGAAAATTAATGCAACGTCAAAGTCCAAAGTCGATCGTTATAATTAACATCGGTTAATAATGATCTGCCGGACCGCGCGGAAAAATCTAGCTTACGATACTGCAATTTAATCGCAACTTTGTATGTACGTATAATACCAGCAGCAACGGCTCTTAAAATTTAAAATCCGCACGAAAGGCTCAAGAACCACAGGTGAAAAAATACTCTTGACGCCGGGTAATAACCGAGTCCGTTCGTAATATACTGAAAAAATAAAGAAAATTTTAGACTCGCAACGATGTCAAAGAGGAGACAGCCTCGCGGCACGAGAACAGCGCTTCTAAACGTCATTCGACTCGCGCGCGCGTATAGTTCGCGGTAACGAGCGAGTACACACGGCGTTTACGCGCACGATAGCCTCGCTAAAGCGAGAACAGGGCTTTTTCTCCCTGTAATTGCGCAGCGCGGCATCACGCGACGACCTATAGCGCGCAAGTGCTATATACAATATCGCCGATACATATCAACGTCATTCGATATTCTCTCTCTCTCTCACACACACACTTTCGTTGATGCCTGTCTATAATATACTCTTATTCCTTTACGGTGGCTGGGCGCGGAGATGTGTATATATCGAAGAAGATAACCGCGCTGCATGTGCAGCTATGAGAAATCGGCGGTAATCGACTCTTGTAATTTTATTGCCGGTCATTTTCAATTCGACGATCTTCGATCTGCTACGGGTTACTTCCCCTCCTTTTTTGTACCGAGCGTTAAATGCGTTCGATGATTTTTTAGCGAAGTGCGTTGGACTTGCAATTTAGCTGCGCGCGTTAAAGTTTACGAGAAGCTGGAAAATAGCTTTTTGTCCAACTATCAGATATATCACCCCCTAAGCATGTTATATATTGTACAGAAGGTGCAAAAATTACGACCTAAATCTTGGAAAGTGTATTTGTGCCTTATTATATATTCGAGATAGCTCAAAAGTTCGTACCATCGCTTGGCACTGGCACACGGTTTATGCACAATTTCGCATATCCCCTCATCGGCGTGTGTATATATATGTATAACCTTTTACATCACGCTTCCTCTGGTCGTCGTCGGCAATGATGAGTCTTGGGCGCGCAAAATGACTTCGACGGTATAGTTAAGCACGAAACTTGCAAATAGGCAAAGCTAAAGGCCGCACAGCGGCGGATAGTCGCATGACTCCGATATAAGCGATTATGTGCCTTAACAAACTTCCATACACACGAGTCGAGCTTCCATAATGACCGGTTTTGCAGCCGAGTTATTGGCTTCTCACGACAGCGCTTTTCTTCATACGCCGCCAGTGATCGTTTTCTAAAGTTGTGTGCGTGCGTCGCGTTCCTTTATTTTTTTCTTCGGTGTCGTCTGGGATGAATTGGCGGTATTATGGTTGTATATGAATATGTAGATGTTTGTTTTCATGCTTGCTTTAGCAATTGATTATTTGTTGTATATGTACTCTGTGTACTATAAAAGCGGGGCTGCTAATTGATCGTTTTGTTTTTAATCGATCATGATGAATTTCTTTTTCATCAAGCATCAGATTAAGAACGCATGCAATAGGAGGGTATCTCCGTTTCGTAATTTAAGATAAGAGAGGGAAAGAGAGAGAGAGAGAGAGAGACCGGTTGGTCCATTACTCTTGCAATGGCTTATCTTCAATTCTCGCAATAAAAAATTGCCTTTAACTTTCGAGCCCGATGTATACCGTTTCGAAGAATGTCACACAGCTGTATAAATTTCTGACGACTTACAATCTACGAGTATAATCTCGATACAATTTTTTACCTTAAAATTAATCATACACGCAGCTTTTATCCATTTCTCATGATTCGCGCAGTCCACATTCCGTTGGAGCAACCTAACGATCTCGCATATATGTTTATGTAAAAGTCCTCTGCTCTCGCATCAAAAGATAATAAAATTCCTCAGCAATATCAACTGAGAATTCTCGATTTCAATGATCCGCCGCATAGAAAATGACTAAAAAGTTACATCACAAGTACCTCACCGCGGCGACAAACAAAAAGAATAATCTTCATCCGCACGACTCCGCGCCCTTCGAACTCGCGGCGAATTCCTCTCGAGAAAATTAGCCGGGAAACGGCGGGTAACCGACGACACAAGGAACGCCGCATCGGATTCCGCGCGTGCGTATATATATACATATCTATTTCTCTCAATGCAGGTGGTGTTTAGCTCCTTTTCATTCCTCGGGAGCTCGTTTGCACTCCACGGAAACGGTCGTCCCTTTGCACACAGAGGATATAATATGCAGAGAAATAAACCGATAAGGACTATCTGCCGCGCGGCGACTATCTATACTTCGGCTGTAAACATGGCAATCGTCCGTGAGTATATATTTCTGTGGCCGCGTAGCGCGCGGCGACCGATAATGATTTTAGTGCGGCATTCTTGAGCCAAGGAGATATGCCGCCACGGTCATTAATTGTACAAAGGCTTTTTTTGCACGGGAGGACGATGCAGGTGACTGCTACGACGCCCCCCCCCCCCCCCACTCTCACTGTATAGCGTGAGGAATCAAATTACGCGCGTTTTTTTATTTTTAATATATGTACGCGGTGTCCCATGATAACGAGGCAATACGCGGATTATTATCGCTTTTTGCCTGAGTGTATGAAAGTATAATTTGGCCTGTCGAATCGTTATTAAAACTCTCAATAAAATATAATCATCCTACTATGTAGAAAGTTTCGTATAAAATATATACGAATATATATATATAATACCTATATACATCGAGTCTTATCAGAGTCTTAACTTTCCACGTCACGGCTCGTTTCGACTCGACGACAAACCGTATATACCCTGTTATACAAGCACAAAAAAGAGCGCATCGATCTCGAAATTTTTTATGGAAATAACGTCCCTCGACATCGAGGAATTCAGCGAGCGAATCACGCATCACGAGAACGACGGACGAGTCGATTCCACGCACGGCAGCATTGACAGAAGTGGCATCTCTCTCTCTCTCTCGCTCTCATCGTGTGTCACTTCTGCAGCGGCGCGGTCCACAAAAGCGTCGCCTCGAATCAGTCCACGCCGGGCGACAACTCTGCCATCCGAAAAAAGGAGCCGCAGTTTTAGGCGGCTTAAGCGAATATTATATATAATATCCCCGATCGAAACGCGGGAGCGAGATATATGCGTCGCTCGTTTTTATTTACTCGCGGCAGCAGCTGTCGTCCACCGATCGCTTGTATTCGTTCGAGCGAATCAATATACGGCGGGCGGTGTTCGTCCTGAGAGCCGCAGAAGCCGTCCGGGATACTATGTCACCGTCCACGACTCGGGAGGAACGTATTAATACCTGCGCGAGCGCTTTCGGCCATTAGCTTGGTCGCGGTATTTCGTTCTGTCGGTATCGGGAATGTTTATAGGTGACGAAGTCCAAGGAATTTGAGAAACTTTTCAGAGAGCCCGCATCAGTGTTTTACATAAGTAGATTGGCACACGTGGCGTGCCGAACATTTTAATTTCTTTTTTCTTCATACGCGCGAACAAACACGCACGCGGCTTCGAAGTATACACTACATAACGCATATGTACAAGGAAAAACGAAATTCGAGCAAGAATCGAATAATTTTCTCGCAAGGCGCAAAAGTATCCATCGCTCGTTTCGCTAATCAGGAGCGATTACTGTCCTCTTATAGGCTATACTGCAGCCGTTTCTCTCTCGGCGCGCGCTCGCGCCCGTCGATTATACGTCCGCGCGTAACTTCCTTGCGGCTCTCTCTTCAGCCCGCGGGATAATTCGTTCCCACCGTTTCTCGCTCCCATATCGAAGCTGCTGCTGCTGCCGCCGCCGCCGCTGCAGGGACTCCTCCCCGAGGGAAAAACAAATTCGCCGAGAGCAAATTGCGAGAGCGGCGTCAAAGGGCCAAATAACGATCGGGAAGAGAGCGAGCGGGAGCTTTTTTCGACGATTACCTATATATATATATATATATATATATATATATACCTGCGCATATACTGCAGAGCACTCGGCTTTCTTCCGCGAAGCGTAAACAATGCGATTTCCAGCGAGAGTGAGTGTGCTGACGAAAAAACGAGAGACACGAAGATCTCGCTCGCGTGCAAGCGGTTGTGACCTTCTGGCTTTTCTATTAGTCGTGTGCAAAAAGGGACGGGAACGGGACGAGTCTTCCGGTCGGTGCGGCAGCCAGATTTCGAGGAACTTTTCTTTCGACGTTTATGATGGCTAACGCGAAAATAACAGGGGGTGGAGAGGGACCTGCGAGCTGCGTCGGTTGTATAAGTACCCGACGATTAGCTGCTGCTGCGCGCGCGCGCGACGACGACTTGGCTTTGTGCTCGGGAGGTCGAGTCGCGAAGAGAGATGGACATTGAAAGAGGTAGAATAGGACGGTGGGAACTGACCTATATTTATAGGCGACTCCTGAGGGCTTCTTCGCCGGAATGGTAGCGTCGATGAATTAACTTATATTTTGCTGCTGGTAGTTATTATGTGGTCGCAATAAGCGTGCACGGTCAGGTGCGGTTGCTGAGATTCAGTTGTTCTCCGTATTCGTTCCTTTAACGCTCACCATATTGCATATAATGGAAAGTATACTTGATGAAGATATAACACGTGCGGAATGTAACAAATCTCGGTACCCAAATTTCTTACCCCCTTTTCAATTGCAACATAAAACACGGCTCCTCGTATATTTTAAAATCCGTATTACTTACGCCAAGTATTTTTTATATACGACTTGCGCCTAACTTTAGCCAGACCCTAATAACATTAGTGCAAAAAATGGCTGGGCTCATAATCGTTAGATTGCCAAAACTCTCTTGAAAAAAGACATCGCACCTTATTACAATACAGCGAAAGAAAGCGCACAAAGCTATAGGCATATAGCTCTCTTGCGGGAGGGGTATAACCCTTTTTATCCCTAGGGTGCCCGGGAGCATATATAACGCGAAGCTTTAAGGCTCGGCGCTTCTTCATCATGCGCAACTGGCCGATTAAGACGTCGTTGCTTTTTAAAAATGTATGCAATTAGCGCGAGCGAGCGTCGAACGCCGGAGGGCCGTCGGGGCATGGCTGCGGGGGCTTATGCAAGGAAAATATATAAAGCCGTATCTCGCGACTATAATAACCCCTTCGTCCTATAATATGGTGACAAACTTACGAGCTAGAGGGGCTCGTTAATACTAGTAGTAGAATAAAGGTGCGGTAACTCGATTTTGGCTATTTATGCTTTCTAAATTGATAAGAATAGGTGATAACGTCTTTCATACACATCCAACAGGTTTTGCCTCAAGACTTTTAACTTCTTTATTCATTCAAAAATAATTGTTCGATGTGATTCTCGGAACTGTTACACGCACGTTTACATCACACTCGTCTCGTTCTATTATGAATTTTTAATCCTCTCGCGCGCATACAGGAAAAACAACAAGGCAAAACTATATCCCCGCGAACAACCTCGGGGCAATTATGCAACCGCTGTGTCACTGCGTCAAAGTAATTCCATTAGCCGAGACAAGCACACTCTCCTCAGCCCTCCCTCAATTTTTCACGTTACTCGATGAGACCTCGTGCGCATACATACACGATACATGCGCGCGCGCATCCTTCGCGAAGGTCGCGCCCTGACATTCCCCGTGTCGCGTGCACCGCGTACAAGTTGTACACGTGCGCTTTGTACCTATATATAGGTGTGCTGCTCCAGACTAGCGACTCGTCGGTGGATTTACAATCACGACCCGAGGGCCTCGTCGTCGTTGTCGTCGTCGTCGTGGCTTGTAAATGTATATGAAGAGTCGACGAAGAGCAGCGGTGCGCATGATCGATACAGCCTGGCAGATTTCAGAGCGCGATTAGTCGCTTGGCTATGTCTCTTTCTCTTCGTCTTCTGGAGAGGCTGCTGTCGTCTTTTTCGTCGCTGCGTGCGCGCGCGCAGGATGACTGGATTCGCTGAACCAGCGGTGCGCACGCTGTCGTGCCGTACTCGCTTTTTATCCTTCCGGAAGTGACGAGTAGATGGATGAGGCAGGCTTGGACTCGCGAATAAGAAATGCTATCGCGACAGTTTTTCTTTTTTTTCGTACAGATAAAAACAACTTTTCGCAGCAGTTAAAAGCTATCTGAATCGTCGACTTCAACTGCATATATATACTTGATACAAGCATCGAACCATCACATCGGCGTAATAGCGGGCATTTTTCTGCAGCCGCGAAGATATTCTGTTTACTCGTCGGCGATTAAATCTCCTGCGCCGAGTCGCGACGCTGCAGCGCGCAGTGTCACCGGAGGTATGCAGGACTTGGCGAAGTTCAATGCAAAAAAAAGGAATCGCGCGCAAAAAGAGACGGAGAAAAGGGACCCTGTCAGGAGGTCGCCGACTACGCACGGTGTTGCCCCCCACGGTGCATGAATCACCAGCACCTCTTGTCGCGCTCGTGAGCTAGGTGACAGCTGTCAAGCGTCCACGTGTAATACGTATTATACGCGGCTAAGCGTGGGCGTACTGCGTGTGCATATAGTGTATGCATGGACCGTTTCTCGCCGTGGATTTGGTTACCGAATTCGCTGGTGCTGCAGCATCGTCATTGCATGATCTCAGATGTTGATTTAGCGAATCGCGAGTCGATGTTTCCAGCCGCCGCAGAGATAATGGTAATGATATCATTATGAGGAGTCATCGCTTCGCGCGAAACGCGCCACCATTCTTCGACGACCGCTTATCGGCTTGAAAGCTTTTTGATCAAAGTAGTATAAATATGCATAGGAGTAAAGATTGAATAATGCCGCGACTTTATATTGATAAAGTCGCGGCATTATTCAATCTTTGCTCCTATGCATATGTAACGTGAAATATAGTGTAGTATCAATATAATAATTCAAAAGAATATAAGCCCACCACCACTATATTATTGTATGCATTCTAAGCGCAGAATGAGGTACGAGGAAAATATACACGCATGAGTATATTCTCCAAATTTCTTATTATTGTTGTAAACAATGCTGTACCTGGTATGTAATGGTCACCAGACAAGCCTCAGCCATCAGCAACTCGAGTCGTCAACGGTACCAGCATCGCTCGCAAAAGGAACGAGTAAAAAGTCCAGAATTTTGACACCCGCAATGATTACATTTACATAAGGTGGCCGCAAATCACAACGATAAACGTGCCTACTCCTGATGTCTTCCGCGTTAATTGCAGTAGCAGTCCTCATATCGCTCGAGGCTTCTGGCTATACTATGTACGCACTTTTCTCCAAGGCCAGCGAGAATTAAGCTAGCGGATCGCGATTAGGTGGAATCTTTCTGGAGCAATCGCGTAAAGCAGCCCGTTACGCGTGAGCTTGTTAAGGATTTCCGAGATTCGTTACGCGCGAGCTTCGGTGTAAATATATATATACGTATATCTGTAGCTGGAGGTGCGAGAAAGTATATGTGTGGACTAGTATGTATCGCGCGGAAGATAGCCAAGCGTTGCGTCACATCAATGCGTGCGCGTGAGAATTAAATATTGGGAGGCGAGGGAGCGGTCGCGAATGAAGAGTGTTGAATTTTTGGTGAGAGCTCTATAAGTAGTGTGTACCTGCGCGTTATTCGCCTTTCATTCGCATACTGTCATGGTTACGTGTTTCCAAAGCTTTTGAATCTGTTCATGTGCATTACCGAACAAATTTGTGTATGTGCTCATAGCTTCACGCTAATTTCTAAATGGAACACATCATTTTCAAATAACTAATGACGTATCCATTGCAGCTGAGATCATAATTATCTCCGATGAATAATTAATGGACGCGATTAACTCGAAATCTGCTCTTGCGGAAGGATAATATTGTAATGATGGCAAGTGAAATTACACACCGCAAACTCGCGATGACCCTCATTCGCGTTCTAGGATTAAAATTGCCAAATTAATTAGTTAATATACATTTTGCTTCATATTATTGCCGATAGCATCGATTACCCCCGCGTGCGTCTCTTGTGAAACCTATAATTCACGTTTGACGTATACGTGTATATATATATTGCGGGACAACATTGCAATATACAGATGACGATAGAGAGATATACATTATTTTCGTTGGTATAATACGCAGTGCAGAAAAGTATATAAATCTAGGTAAAATTAGTCTTGCTAATGGCTATACATAGTAGACGTCGCAGAGGACACACCGCGAGCGCTTGGGTCGCAATAAATAACGAATCCGCGCGAGCTATAAAATGGCCCAAGTTCATAAATTAGTATTTTAATTTGTATCGCCGATAAATCATGCATTGCGCATATAAACCACACCTTAAAACTGTGTATTATATGTATGCAGCGCTCAGCCATATCTCGTAAGTAAAATTTATGCTCCGATGCGAAAGCTCACTCTCTCGCGGCTTAATCAAGAGAAATTAAACAAAGTCCCAATATCATCATCATCGCGGCTAAATTATATACCGGCGGCGCTCGCGCGCTCCCATAACTCGGAGCGGATAAATTCATCTCGTGTCCTTCCTTTTCCGCGTGTGTCACGTGTATATAACGAGGCTGTCTCTCTCCTTCCTTCTCTCTCTCTCTCTCTCTCTCTCTCTCTCTCTCTCTCTTTATCTTGGAGAAGAACGAGTCGCGCGACGTGGCGCCTTCCTGAAAGAAACGATAATCGAAACATCAAATCGGTCTTGTAGGGACGACGCATCTCTTCTTTTCTCTTCTTCTTGCAGCGTCGTGACTGGCGTTTGGTCGACTGGCTGCGTATATTATGGTCGCTGTATCGCGCTCACCTCGGCATTCCCCGGCTCATGTAAAGCGACTTTTTTGCTGTTCTTGTTCCTTTTTTTTAACTTTTTCAGTCGACTTGCACACATATACACTCCGAGAATCGTTCAAGAAATATGGTGTTGGGGTTATATTGAAAAAAGAAAAATCTAGGTATCGTATATTATAGTATATATCGTATAGTATATATTCTCGACTCGACGAGATGAGTGCGTCTTTGAAAACGAGTAAACAATGCAAAAGTAGGAAAAATTCTAACGTCCTCACGATTAATCAGCGTTACCTCTCCGATCGAAAATATTGCGCTCGCATGCAGCGCAAAAGAAATCCGTTCAATAACAAAACAACCAAAGCAGAAATCATTATCTTCCCAAGGTGTAGTTCCATCCATCGTCCACGCGCAGCAGCAATATTTTTCGTTTCTTCGCGATACGACCTTGCCACCGCGGACGACTGCAGCATCTTCGCAACTTTGCTCACGTCGCCTCTTTATCTCTCTCACCTCGATAATTTAATGCCACGTCTTGTGACGACGCATTGTCGATTTTACGAGCAGATAAGCAGCGCGGATAATTCAGCGCTCAATCTATCGGCGGATGGCAGCCTGCAAGCGGTCGGTATCTTGACGTTTGAATCGCGCGAGCTTCGTCGCGTGTCACGCTATTACTCGCGCTGCGCCTCATCTGTGCGCGCTCGCGGCTTTTGCTGCACCGTTAGCCTGCATTGACAGAATCGTAGCGCCTTGTCGCTGCTCGTGTAGGCTGAGGAGTGAAGGAGACGACGGACAAGGCTTAATTCCGACGAGGAAGTCGCGCAAGTCGAGAGAGTAGGCTATTAGCAAGTTTTTCGAGATTTGTCGTGCGGCGACGTCGAGAAGATTGACGGTTTGAGGACTCAATTTTCGATTGCAAAGTCGTAAAAGCTTGATATACATTTTACATCTCCATACAGATATAGGTAAATTTGGTTTATTCATCGTATTTTATATATAGGTGGATAATCGAGGAAAATAAGCAGATCTAAACTTTTCACGACAATAATAATAAAAGAAATCTACTTCGTGTATCTTTCCGCGCAGTGCCCGACCCCAGTTTATAACCTCGTCCTGTCGAGGCTTCGTGCGGTAATTGATCGGCGTCCACGAGCGACTCCGCATAGTCCAGTATGAAAGAAAGACCGACATCACTTTGTCACGAAGACCAAGATGTGCTCCGAGTTTTTCAAGTTCGCGAGCCTTTATTAAAGTGAGCTAGGGCACTACACAGTGTACATCAGAGCTTCCGCGTGACACGCTCTGCATAACGGTCGACCTGTCTCGAGATCGATACAGTTCACTCCATTGTCGTCGGGGCGATTGTTCTTTCGTCGCGTGACACTTGCGGCGATCCGAGATCTTATCAACTCGAGGAAGTTTAAAGTGCCGGATAAATTGATCGATTTGTCGTCACCGTTGGTTTTGATTCTACGCCAAATTTTCGGATCCGGCGACTGAATCGTCGATTTGCATTCGGATTATTCATATTTATACTGCGAGGTCTTAACCGAAGCTATAAATTCGCACGCGCGCGCACGCACGCACACACACACACCCACACATATATATATGTACTTTCATTATGTATATATAGACGCGTTATTCTAAGCGCTTGTAATAAATACTGCATTGAATATTCAATCGAATACTCAATTATAAGCGGCTGGAAATAAGGAAGAAGCGTGTCAACCGCAAGGAGTGTGACGCTCGTTAGGCGCGCTTTTTCAACTGCGGTGGCGGATTATGTAGGCGGCAGCGATGTGTCGGAGCGTAAGGTCAGTCGCGCCTTTCGCGACACCGGAGCAAGAGAAAGCGCGTCGAGGAGCATTTTTCCCTTCCGCGTGCGGCATACGTATATATATTCCGCATTGATAAATCCTCAATGGACCGCGCGCGAGCGTGAGACCTTTTCGCGTTTTCCTGTTCATGTGGATGTATATTAAATATACGCGCGTATGTGTGTATACGTAAGTTGATACGTCGCTGTGTCTGTAGAAATTCACAATTTCAGTCGAATATAAGAATAATGATAATGAAAATAATAAAAATGTGCTATGTTTCTGAAATAACCAGTGTGTCGCCTTCAGTCGACTCTCTCTTTCACTCTCTCGCTCATCATTTTTCCCGCCGATACATTATTTTCCACACTCTCCGTCTCCCGCAACAGCACAACTATCCGCTGCAGTACATATAGCCTGTGTTCTCGGACGTATTTACGAGCATTTTACCGGGTTATCGCGAAAGGCTCAGCTCAGCAAGCCAGCTCGCTATCCTTATACGTAGGTAAATGCTCGGTCTCGGCTGTCGCGCAAATCGAACTGTCGCTCTCGAGAGCCGTACGTGTATGTGCACAAGTATGTGCGTGTGTGTGAGTGCAAGCAAGGAAAGGACGAGGAATGGGTGACACGGAGCTTTGGACGCGTTCGTAAATTCATGCGGCTCTCGCGTAGCGCAGCTATATATGTACACATATACATGCATCTATATATATATATACACATACATACAGCAATCGCCGGGCGCATGTTCGTCTATCGTGGGAACGTGACACTTTCACGCCGCTTATCTAATTTATCCGAAGGTCGCTCGCGCTCACCCGCGATCCTGTCTGTCTGCTGTGCAGTATACATATATATACTCGCTCCTTTGATCGTGTGCGCATACGTGTATATATGTGCTGCTGTATGTGTATGTATGCGCCGAGAGAGTATACGACACGTGGAGATATCATAACCGGTGGGTCTCGCGCGAGCGCTAAAGTCACGCATGTTTAATCGATTTACGTTCCACTTTAACGGCGGCCGCCGCCGCGGGTATACGTGCCGGCCCCGATCGCGAATTGATGGTCGAGCGGGGTCGGCTGCACTGGCAAATTGCTTTACGCTGGAAATTAGCTTTTTCTGGAGGGAGAGAGAGAGAGAGAGAGAGAGGGAGAGAGCTGCATCGGATCGTGTCTCGCCTCGGTGCGGTTTTGTTTTTTTGGCTATATGGACGCGCGGTACGTGGTTTTCTTATACGATCTGCCCTGCTCTGGTGTTAAGGGGACGACGAGGCTAGATGTAGAGGCGGCACGTGGATGATGTATGACCTGCATTTTGTTGGCACTGTACTGCAAATAGATCGGGTTCTTTTTTTATCTCTATATAGCGCACGAATGACGGCAATGTTGATTATGTTTTGATTTATCATTGTTGATAAATTGCTTGAATTTAATTTTCGTATATAGTTAAGATTATACTGCGATATATATACACACAAGCACATTTCTAATTTTGTTGAATGTTTTAATTACTCGAAAAGTGCCAATATAAATCTTCCAATACAGCTTAATCGAACCCTTTTAATTTTCCAAATATGCGCGCGCCGTATACTACCTGCTGCGCATAAATTATGAAAGACACGTCGTCGTCGAAACTAAATAGAAAGACCGTGTATAATTATACCTATGATGAAAATTTAAATCATATACATGCCGCGTGCTCGGGAAATTATCTATGCAGGAAGTTGACTCTACGTATACACGTATGCACTTTGCGCAGCAGTGAAAGTATTTGCACTCCGCTACATGGACATATTTTCCCTGTACATATTTCGATTTTCAAATTATATTCTCATACCGTATTTCCTATCGGTTTTATAAAAACTGCCAAAAGCTTCCACTTTCGCCACGCACGTCTGGTTTGTTCTGACTGTTACTACTGTCGACGTAAGTATTTTTAACTGTCGATTTACCTATAGATCTAGCACCAATGGGTTCTTTTCATATTCATCTACAAAAAAAAATAACTACATCGCTCATGCGATGAAGTATAACGCATCCTTGTATCAAACCTTCAAAACGAAAAACTATAAAGAATTGCGTTTCCCAACGGCAATCTTTGACGCACTAAAAATTTTCGTAATCCCGTACAGCAGAAACCTGACTAATCCCGACCATCTGCACGCTATATACTGTCGCAACGAAACATTCCCCCGCAATATTCCAAGCGCGAGCAATTTCGCACAATTCGTCTTTTCAGCTCATCGGTCCCAACACACACACGCGCACACACACACACACACACACACACACACACACACACACACACACACACACTCACACACACACTCACTGCAAGAACGATGTCACAAGCCGTTCGCGGCGATAAATTCAGCGCGTTGCGCCGGGAATTAAATATTCATCGCCCTCCCTCCCTCTCTTTCTCTCTCTCTCTCTCTCTCTCTCTCTCTCTCTCTCTTGGGAAGAGCCTAGCGTGCGCGCTCGATTTATAAGTTTAACGAGCGCGCGAGAGGAAGAACGGTCCGCGAGACCATTTGCATCTCGTAATACAGCCCGCGGAGACAGCAAGAGCGTATATGTATATACATGTATACGTATATAACGTGCGTGCCTCGGATGAGGGTCAGAGTAGAGGTAAGCTCCTTTACGATCGGCGAACTGGACTTTGCCGTTGTATACGTCCGCGAGCAGGAAACGAAGATGTTCTCTCGTGGGTGAGGCCGCGTGGCGTTCCATGCATAATGGATGCCTATACATCGATTTCTATATAGGATATTTCTCTATTATATGTAGAGCTTGCGTTGAAATTTGGGGACTTTATAATTCTCCCATCAGCGATCACTCGACGTATATCATATACGCTCACCGCATCTCTCGAAGAATCGAGGGTTCATGTCACCGAGATATGCAAATGCAGACAAGCGCAACGCGTCCGCGCACATTATATACTTAGCGGCTCGTCAAAAGCGCGCTTCGCTCTAATCTTAATTCGCTTATCGGATTACCCCGCGGGGTTTTGTGCTCTCGCTGCAGCGGCCGCCGATGGAGATGTTTTTTGCACGCGAGAGCGAGAGAGAGAAAGAGAGAGAGAGAGTGCGGAGCTCGCCGAAAGATAATCCGGCGCGGGTATATGGTAATTCAAGAGCGAGAGAGGTGAAGACGTGTGTGTGCAGCGAGAGCCACGGATGGTCTAGATGAGCACAGGGAGATATACATGCATAGTGCAGTGTATGAGGTACCGTATACGCACCGGATGCTGCGCGCACGAAAACGTTGACGACCGAGACGCGCGTCGTTTTGCAAGCTAGCTGGGCTATTTCTGCAAAGTTGCGAAGGAATTTAACGCTTATCGTTGTACGCTGATAGAAGCCAAACAAAGCCAGTATATACTTAAACGTGAAAAGAGATTTCAGCGATTATCCAAAAAAATTATAAGCTCGACGCATTTATACCCGTGAATTTTCTCACTCGCAGCTCTTATACTCATTAACGGCCAAGGAACTTACGGCTCGCAGCATAAAAACCGTGCAAGCAACTCTCTCAAACATGCAGAAAAGTGCATCCTCTCCGCGGAGGGAGTCCGCACAGGAGCCTAAACAAGGAATTTATGTCAAGAGCAACGGTCACCCGCTGTTCGAAATTTACGAAGCTCCTATAACGACTAACGAATTTTCCCCGAGCGGATCAGCTGAAAAGACAGAACGAGCTGCGGCTTTCCCTCCATTAAGCGGCTTTTCTTATGCCTGCGCGCGCGTATCGAGAGCTCGCTTCTCTCGAAAGTTATTAGATGCATAACTCGGCTCTAAGGGACATGAAAAACCGGCTCGTAAAGCGTCTCCTGCGACACTAATGGCCGCGCGGCGCTCGCTCGCAAAGATTGCGGAAACGCTCTATCCCTCTCTCGCTCCCTACCCATCGAAAAATAAAGCAACGAAAACATAAGAAATTATCCACAGACGCACACACACGTATGGAGATTTCGCAAAAAGTACAGGCTGCCGAACGGTTTACGGTCGCTCGACGAGGCGACGTATGCTGCAACATTGTAAGATCGCGAACTCGCGATCGAACGACTTTCTTCGTTGAGACAGAGAAAGAGAGATTCCCAATGGCTGATAGAGCTATACGTCGTAACGTCTTTACTACGTACCTCCGGGGACGACATATAGCGTAGTATATATTATATAGTCGAGATTGCGGCGCGCTGTGCTTAATTGTCCGCACATATAATCAGCCCGACGGGCTTGTACATACGTACACGGCACGACTATGATGTCGCGATGATTATTTCATAGCTGAAGACGAGGCGACTGCTGCTGTTGCTGTGTTGTGCTATATAGTGCAGTGACGCAAGATTCGATTTTAATCTAGGCATTACTTCATTAGGATCGCGCCGAGAGAGAGAAGAGTGTTTAACGAGCGCGTGGCTCACTTAATTAATTGTCGCGCTTATAGATTGTGAGCGCTAGCTGCCGACCGGAGAGACCGCAGTGACGAATTCACGGTTGCGGCAAAAACGTACTAGCAACATTGCTGAAAGCAAGGTAGGCCTAACGTTATAACCTGCAGTCGAGTCAGGGGATATTTTTTGAGTCGCTCATCGGCACTTTTTACTTACACTCGTATATGTATACAGATCACGCAATAAAGCTTGTATTGGAATATTTTTGACAGTCAAAATGGAGAAAAAAATGTTGATAAATCATTCGTATATTCATACTGTATATAAACAGAGCGTAGATCATTAAAGTTTCGCGCGTGCGTGCAGCGCGATAAATTTTCCAACGTGAGACTAATGCCACATTAACGTCTTATTTGCATAATGCAAAGTCCCGCATTTTCGAAACAAACTGATTTAAATAGAGCATCAATCAGGAGGGTATATTTTTTCACCTGCTCCCCTCGCGTAATCAGCGCAGAATTACAATTCGCGCACAGAAAAACAGCCTCGTATTTATAATCGCCCTCGTACAAATAATGTGACTTAATAAAGCTCAGCTCTACATCCGCCGGCGTGTATATATACATACAGCTGGAGCATCCCGTTCGTCGATTTCTCACTCTCGCGTATAGCGAGTCAACCGGTTCACCCGAGCGCATATATACACATGCGTAAGTATGTACACACGCGTACTTACATACGCTCAACCTAGTCGCACTATATCATTCGTCTCTTCTCTCGGCTCTCCATTCATACATACGTATACCTGTGCACATAATGCCTCGTCGACTTGCACGCGCAGGATTTCACTTTCGCCGCGGAGGCAGATATATATATATATATATTGTATATCTCAGCTGTGAAATCAGCCCTCGCGTCAACTCAAAACTCCGAAGAGAAAGAGAGAAGATAACAATAAAAAAGAGCGGGTGCACAGGATGCGGATGCAATAAAACCATCTTTGGCGCGGGGCGACTGCACCCACGCGTCGTGTCCTGTGTCCGATAAACGTCGAGCATCTCTCGTATAAGGAGAAAGGAGACGGTTTCTGGGTAAAGCCCCCGAGTTCCGCGTATACGACAGTGCTGCGCGGATACGCTTCCGTGACTGAAATTACTCTGCACGCGCTCGTTCGCGTGGCTTTGCTTAATTTAGCATAATATATAGGCATATCTACCGTATATGCTCCGAGATTTTACATGCACTTTTAGATCGAGAACTTCTGGATATTAATTTATCGAAAGTCGCATCGAAAAAAGCTCTCTCATATCTTTTTGGATCTTATAGTGTTTATCACATTGCAGGAAGCGCATTCGAGAAACTCGCTATCGTCTTTTTCCCTCTCAACTATAATCTATACGCGATATGATAAACATCTGCGCAGATAAGCGCAATCACGTATATATATATATACGCGACGCGACGAGCGAGATATGGAGTTTAAAAAATAATCCCGAAGCGTTCGTGCTGTTATTTTATTAATCAAAGCGAGAAACAAGTGTCAGAGAGCGAACGGATTTTTATGCGACGCGGAAGCGCGTGCGCGCTCGTGCACGTGTGTATATATAGAAAAGGGCACGAGCGCACCGCCTTGATTCGCTCTCCCTCTCTCGCCATTGATTAATACCCGGGCATATGTAGTGATAGTTAGCGAGTGTCACGGACCACGAGCCGCCGGCATGATTAATGGCGCTAGGCTAATCGAGCGGAAACCACAAATAGAGAACTTCTTCTTCTTCTTCTTCTTTTTCTTCTTCGTTTCGCTTTCCGGGATGCTTTCCGAGTGGATATAGCGTGTTGTCGCGCGTCGCAATTTTGCAAACCGTTTCGTAATGCGCTTGACAGTCGAAACGGAGCGCAGAACATATATATACATATATCCTTTATATATATACCGTTGGTTAATATTATGATTGCCCGCGCGTGAGTAACTCGTTTGCTACGCGCGGCACTGACGTCGCTGATTCGCGAAAAGTTGAAAATTAATTGGTGGTGTAATCGATCTGGTTTTTTTCTCATATACGTAAGAGAGTTATGTTACGCCTCGGAGATCCGCAATTGACAAATCGTTGCGCGCTTTACGAGCGCTGTCCCGATTTATTTGTAATTAGGCAACCGATCGGATTAGATTCAGTTTCCTTGGGAAATATTTTCGTGACTATGTCAACAATATAAATGAGATACTAATTAATACGTATCCAATTAGTCGTTACAAATTTTTTAATATATAGGTAAGTACGTGACCAACGGCGAGCCGCGGTCGTTCAACTTTTATATATACATCGACGACAAGCCGAAAAGCCTCGCGAACTTGAAGATAAAAAAATCACAAACAAAAAAGGATAAAAAGCTGCAGCGATCGTCGATTTCCACGCGCTTGGCTAGATCCCGCAGTAGATGCAACGGCTCGTTGACGGGAGCTCTAAATCATGCGGCGCTCTCTCGCCGTTTCTCGAATTCCTTTTGCGTCCTTGCCTATAGCGGGATAACGAATGAGGCCTGCCTCTCGTCTCCGAAGCTCTGCACATACACACGTATATACAAGTACACATAGACAAGAGGCACGCATTGTGTAGAGACTGCAGCAGTGCAGCGTCACACACGTGAGAAATACGGAGTCCCGCGATGTCACTCGATCTCCCAGGGATACTTTCTCTCTTATATACATAGATATATGTACTATAGAGTCGGAGACAAAATGCGGAATGCTGCGCACGTTTTGTGCGAGTGGAAAAGTCGCGAGAATGCAGCATCCGATCGCGTGACTCAGCTGCGCGCGCGGATTACGCAAGACAGCGATTCTTTTTCTGGAGCGCGACAGAGAGACCGGCAAGCGGCTTTTGAAATTCTGACTGCAAGCGCGAGAGTAATTAATGAGGGGACTGTTTTGACGAGTGGAAGCTCGTTAGGTTAATAAATAATAGATGTTTGGATAGGCCTGTGAATGAAAATCGTGTAACTCTGCGGCTCTGTCTCTTTGTCTGTATATTATATATATACATAAGCGCGATGGAGTTATGTAAAACGCTGATGATCATGCGGATGCGTTGATTCAATTCGTATGCGCGTGGACGCAGGTATACATTTAGCCAAACGCGACAGTTTACGCTTGTACATTTTCACGAATTAATTAAGGAAGCGTATAACGTTCTTTCAAAATAACGACGGCCAATATAAAGCCGACATCGGGTTCTACGTACATTATATGTATACACAAAGTGCACGGACTCGTTGAATCACATCAGGCATGTTTAGACCCCACGAAAAAGCAACGCCGAATAAAAGCCGAGCACAGGAGCCAGCTCGCGCGGCATTTCTAATGAGCCAAACAACAAAAAGTCTAAGCGATACTCGAGAGCGTCAATAAAGTAATGAAGCAAAGAAGAAACCGCTGCTTGCCACCAAGTCACCGCGTGCAGTGTCGTGTGGCGATAAATTTCCCAGTTCCCGACCGAGGCCCTCTCTCCCTCCTTCTCTGTACGGTAATAGTTGTAATAGTAACATTCATTAGCCTGGTAATCGGCGACCTATCGGCCGATCGTCCCACGCGACGTCGCAGACTCTGTGCAGCATATATACAAACAGGTATATACGTAGACCTTTGTACACACGGAGAGATAACTCTGTGATACGTTTTCACCGGAGTACATTATTCTATAGCGAGAAAAGCAGGCAGAGTAGGAGGAGAGGCGATAAAGTAACGAAACTAAGTATCATTGCGAAATCGCCGCGCGCTTGGAAGATTATAAGCCACGCGCGCGCGCGCCTAAGCTGAGACACCGGAGATTATCATCGCACTTTATACGATAAACACAGAAACGCGCGCGAAAGTCCCGAACACTTATTAAAGTACTGCGCTTTACTGGCAGTAGTCTGAAAATTATTGTAAATTTTGAACTCATATCGGTTGTCTATGACATTGCCTATATTGAAAAAAAGCCCGCGACTGTTTATCGCCTAACTTTCTGCATTTGGCGCGATCTTTACGAGCATTGTACGCATAGGATGAATATATATGACGTTGGTATAAGATAGCGAAAGTGTATATATACAAACGATATTCTCTATTAAAAATGATCAATCAGTTCAGTATTAGTCGCACACGATCCTCGGGTAAAAACAAGCGATAATTCACGCGTGTCAGTCCGTAACAAATGCGCACTCGTAAAACGTGACTCCTACACCGCTTTGTATATATAAGTACCTCCGCCCTAGCATAAGTAGCGTTTCCTTTCCATAAAGGATGTCGCGGGCACGTATACACACACACACACATATATACCAACTTCTCGGAACAGCGCTGTTCAGCTTAGAAAAGCGTGAAAATACCCGGTTATACCTTTGCCATTTGCCGGAATTGCAGGGCGATTAATAAGCTGCGCGTTCGCGTGGGACTGCTACCGCAGCGCGGTTCAAAGCGAGCATGAAGATAATCATCGGTCGTGTATGTGTGCGTGTGAGCTCGGAACGACGAGGGGACATATTGCAGGACACCGAGCGAGATGTATCAAAGTCCAACGAGCCACGAGTCTACACTGCTGTAAGGTAAAAGGTATAGAGCGCCGTCTGGACGAGTGTATACATATGAAGGAGTATACGAAGGAGAAAAAAAGTTGGAGACGGGAAGGTGAGATAGCGTATGAGTCGGATCGCTGCCGAGCGATTGTGTATATATTGCTGCGCACTTGACTTTTCATTTATCATATAACCGGGTTTTAAGCCATTCTTATGCAAGGGTATTTGTTCATTAAAGACTGGGTAGGTCTATATTCTCGTTGTCAATGAATTCACGGCATAAGAATATAATATATAAATAATAAATTTAATATATATGAATTAGTCAGATCAGAACCTGCCGTTTTGCAGCAATTCCTTCAAGAACTACCACTGCGACACTGTAATACGTATACGTAATCCTGGGCAAACAAGAACAATTTCGTATATGTCATGTTAAATAATATATATCCCGCCGTACCGAACCTCCTCGCAACGTCGTCTGCAAATTCTGCAATGGACACAGCAACATAAGCCGAAGAAAATGAAAAGAACGAAACCACTAGCATTCCTCGAAAAATTTCATAACCCCGCTATCCCGTCGTGCATACTGCACGAGCAGAGCGCAGTTTCGACCAATTAAAAGCGCGGCGGCCGCTAATAAGCCTGCATGCGCTCGCGATTAATCCGCGCAGGGAAAACGGCCATTCGGCGCGTACATTAAATAATCGTAACGAGCCCATTCGGCCGGCGCTAATTTCGCCGGCTACCCATCGGACGGCCGTCATAAATTTGCCCGACATTCTCGCATAGGCAAACGAGCGGCGGTAGCCACCGCGCGCGCGCTCTTTCTCTTTCTCTCTCTCTCTCTCTCTCTCTCTCTCTCTCGCTCTCTCCCGACTCCCAGGATCACACGCCGCGCCGCGCGACTTCCGATAACGATCGAGATCTGCGTGTATATATGTATATAGGGAAGTGACGCGCCAAATGAAATGCGAACTTTGCTCATTTTGGATAAGTGTGTGCACGCGCGACTTTCTTATATTCTTCGATGCACATAGCTGCGCATGTTGCGGGAAGATCTGTTGAAGAGCTGTTTATTGGAGTGCGTGTTGGATTTGAATGAGAGAACCATCTATACCGCAGTCGTACAGTCCTCACCGAAAGTTGAGCTTGGAATATATCGTAGAATATTTTAAATTAGATAAACAACCGGTATATATATATATATATATATATATATATATATATATATATATATATATGTATCATTGCCAAGGAAGTACGATTATGTAACGTTGTGTAATCGATGCCCTTGTAATTGATGCCATTTTATTAATAGCTGTTATCATTCTTAATCACTAATATAACACCATTAGTATAATCATCGTCGAATTTCATAACGATATCTTTGCTTAATTTTAATTAATTATAGATAAGCTACCACGCACGAGAATCGATATGTATAATTCTCTCTTTATGTCAATGTTATTAACCCCTTTCACATTCAAGTTTACATTCAAGTTCACATTCAAGAGCGCATATAACCTTAATGATTTCATTGAAAAAAAAATGACTTTCATTCGGTCATCGAGGGAACTTTCTATCATAATGCGCATTAACAATGGTACTTCATTTGCGGACGAACGGGACGCAATCAGATCTTTAAAGTACGATATTCTTCCTTTATACACGCTAATGAAGCAATGACAACGATAGCTCTGCCTGCGCAGATACAAATGAGAACGATGTTCAAACTCGCTTTTCTGATTATAAAGCCTTATATAAATTTTATTTAAATAAAAAGTACATGCATCTATACATGATGCATTATGTCGTAGAATATCGTTCGCATAGCTTACCGCCAAAGGTTATATATACGGTGTGACTCTGCAACCGATTATTTGCCATCAGATTCACCGCCACAAGCTTTCCAAGCCACTTGGTCTGGTCGCCGATGCGCAAACTCGCTCCTTATTATGTCCCTTCAGCATACAACAACATAAATTCGTAGGACGTGCGCGTACACGGCAGTGTACAAGAAGGCGGCGGGCGTTTGAAAATCTGCTGCGTAATTCAATATATGCATCGAAAGCACGGCAGTAGCCGGCTCTCTTTCTCCTCTGTATACATATACAGGCGCAATCGAATCAGCCATGCAGGCTTGGGAAACGCTACATATACTATATATATATATATATATATATATATATATTCAGCGAGCGCGAAGGGTCATTATTGCGCAAGCGCGTGTTTCTATATACCTACCTACCGATCTCTTGCCGAGGATATTTAAAAAGGCGCGAATTTCAAACTTTATTACATATATACTTATCGAAAGAACTGTACAGCCGATATAGGTAAGCACTCCGCGAAAGCCGCTAATGAGGCCGCTGCGCGCGCGTATACGTAGATACACAGGCCCACGTTCATATCGTCCTGCACTTGGCTGCCGGGCACGGCGTGGGTGACTGTCTCGCTACGTCCGGGATTAATAGTTCCGCCAGAGTAAGAGAGAGAGAGAGAGAGAGAGAGAGCACACTCATGCACTGCACACGCGACAAAGTGCTGATCTAGCCGCGACCGCAGTGCAGCGCGTTTCCAATGCAGGCGAGAAGAGAAAGAGCGCGAGCTGCAGGCTCATTAGCTGCCAAATTTATTGTTCGAGAACCGATTTCACGCGCCGCTTTCCATCGCCCCGTGATTGTGTGTGTTTGTGTGCAGCCACTGCCCCGTTATTGATTCTCGCTTGCACTATGCGCTCCGAGTATACGGTATATATGTGTATAGGAATCAATAGAGAGATATTGAAAATTTTTGCGGGATCCATGACAATGGGACATTATGGCGCTTTGACCGGGGACCGTGAATTATTTCGAGTGCTCGGTGACTCCGTTAGCTGGTTATTTCGTTGTTATTGAAAGGAACGTCGATATAATATAACGTAAACTTCCTTGTTGAGGAAGGAGTGCTGGGTGTGTGCATTCGAGAAAGGCTGTATATGATAAAATTTTGAAAATCACGTTTATGGCACGCATATACAGAGTTTAAAGGTAATCTTCGACGGACAAAACTATTATATATGTATATATATATGCACAGGAATTCATATTTACGTGTATAATACGCCTAGGGAAAATACATCCGAGCTAGCAGATAAATGGATTCGCATTTCTATAATATATGCGAATGATAAATCAAACTCACGGCCTAGTCACATTAATTAGAAAATCCTTTGTTCGCCCGTAACAAAGCCATGAAAGTGAAAAAAAATGCGCAACCTGCGCTACACTCTGTGAAACGTGCACCGAGTATATATATATATAATATATATATATGGAGAGAGAGAGAGACAGAGTCCTATCGCGGTTTGCCATTTTGCCAACTAAATTACAAACGGCAAAAATCGCCGGCCGAGATCTTCGAGAATAAGAAAATATTAGATGCACAGATAGTATATCTGAAACGCATCGAACCATAACCCTCGGGCGGATCTCGCATGAAAATCAGCAGCGGCAGTACTTGTAGCGAATCTCGACAGCCAAGTGTGCGCGCCCTCCTTAATACAGTGAACGAGTCGAGACACTATGCATGCATATAGCGAGGAAAGAGCTGTATGCTGCTGCACCAAGAGACTAAGATTACGCAAGAACGGAGTTCAGCCGCTGCGTTCACACGGGGACGCGTTGTGGGTGTTATGAAATAGATATCATGTTCCTTGCCTATTTATCTATAGCCTGGCGCGAGCAGCGAGCCTCGGGACGACGATAGTCAGCTGCAGGCATTTGCTGGATCGTGTATATCTATATATAATACGAGTATATGCAAAAGTGTGTTGGTATCGAAGCTCGGTGAGTTGCCTGCATCAGCGGTGGACTTTCGCTGCTGCAGCCGTGTGGATAGCGGGAGGGAAAGACATCGGGGGGGATAACACACAAGGGAGATGGAAAAAAAGAGAGGGATATAAATAGACGAAGGAACATGCGTCGGTGGAATAAACAAGCGTTTTGCGCGTGGCTCAACTGTAGTTCTAAAATAGAAAATGCACTTTAAATTTTTACACCTGTTACCGCGTTTTTCATTTTATTGGCTCTCCCTGTGATCCCGCGATGGAAGAGAAAAATGAAAAAGATTGCTGATTGGCTTGAGCTGCTGTGAAGGGACAGCATGGATCGGTGATATTATAATTGTCTTTGTATTTATTACTGTGCAAGAATTGGGATGATGAACGACTTCGCTGTTTGTTTATATTATTATACTTTATTTGTTTCCGTGTTGGTAACAGATTTAATGAGCATGGCCTTTCATAATTAGTACTTGATATGCCACTTAATCATTTTCAAGTTCATACTTATACACCAGAGATCTTATCATTGTAAAATATGAGTAGGTTGCATATGCTACCTGCAAAAGGCTTATAGTTGAATGCATTTATCCAGAGATTATTCTAATAAAGCAAGACTTACCGCCCCCAGATACTGCCTGTCGAGTTTTGACATGAATCCAGATAAGTATATTTTTGGTAAAGATTGACACCTTCTGATAATTATAAGTTTTGCAATTAGGAATTTTAACTTCTCTTCGTGCCATGGTGTAAAATATGTTGCGATCCCGATGCTATTAGCCTAGAGAGAAGTGTTATATCATACCTTTGCTAGTTTTATATTTGTAAAGACGCAATTTATCGACTCACGGATGAGATCATGTTTTCGGCACTTTCGGCACATACATAAAACCTCAAGCTAACTATGATCATTATAAAAACTTGAAGTATCAGTTGCGATATGACTGCATTTTTCTGAAAGTGTTCAAATAAATTATTAATACATTACTAGATAAATTTGCGGATTTTGTCGCATTAAATATAATTTAGAACTGACGTGTAATAGTTGTATGCCTGTACTTATACTGAATGTCATGAAACAGAAAACGGTTTTTATCACAACAATTCTAACCACCAGATTTGTTTCTTCTACTGATCTGCAAAGGAAGACCCTATTTTATATTAATTGCATTTCGCATATTATTTATTCGTATATTTGCACGTGGTATGTACAACAAAATACTGTTATGCTCCTGAATGTAAGCTTTAAGTTTCTCCCTTCTTCCTTTCTTGATTTTGAATTCCAGAATTTTGAATTGCACGGTACACGAGTAGAGTAATAAGACAACCGTTGCATCGGAAGTCGTAATGAGAAACATATGTAAGACAGCAATACTCTGATGGCACCAGATGAGAACGTCTACAAACCTTGAGTCTATTTCAAAAGGGTATCGAGCTTGCGTAAAATATTTGCGATATTGCAATATTTTTGGTTTGTTTGCATACATGCTTATCGAAATGATGTATATAACAGCTATCAAAGAAATTACAAGAGAATAAGTATAGCTATTTTCCAAAATAGTTACAGGTTTTTTTCTGTTGACTTGAACTCTCGCATTTGTAAGCAAATTCTGCAAGAAAATTTTAAACGCCTTTGTTATGTTACAAAGATTCCGAAACGCATCAAACTAATTATTTTGTACATACCCTCAAACGAGGACCTTGCACTTTTAAATGTATCAATAGAATTATGCATTCCAACACACACAAACATTCCATAAGTGAGTATGATAGTGAAATGACATCCTGAATAGAGCTAAAAAATGCGTAAGCAGTCGCGTTAAAAAACACCACATGATTTAATAAATAAAACCACCACAATAAAGAATAAACTCGAATCCAAAATTTTTCAACTGTCTTCGACAATGGATAAACCGCGAGACACTTGAGACAAAGACTAATAATATTGTAACCTATTATTTCCAATGAATAAGTTTTACATTTTGATTCATATTTTTTAGATTTATACTTATTTTTCATTTCTGACACTATCCGCCTCTAATCCAAGGGTATAAAATTAGTTCTTAACCCTCAGAGCTACTGTCGCACACTAATCATACCCCGTTGACGTACTATGGACACACAGTGTCTTTATATTCTCATAATTTTGTGTGTATACTATGAAATTAGATCGCAATAATTGCGCGACGCGTTAATGAATCATCGTCTGTCAACAGTCTATTCAACAACTTAACTCCAACACGCAAAGTATCAATTTAATTACAATAAAGATAATAAGACTTATGCAATCTCATCGATACAAGAATAAAAATTAAAAAGAACAAACATTGGACAAACAAAGTAAATAAAAGCAAACTTAAGAAGATTGAAACCAATGTACTCGATACAAATCCAATCACCGAATTTCGAAGAAGCGATCGCGTACTCGCTACTCGGGTTCGCATGGAACATACTAAAGAGACTCGTCAGTACTTATTACACAAGGAAGAACCAACTTATTTGAACGTAGTGTAAAAAGCCAATTAAAACATGAAACGCATCTTATACTAATGAAAATGCCCCAATTACAATAAAGCTCAATATTTAATGAATTGTATATCTTTGTATATATAACTTATTAAATATATAAATATAACAGTTAAAAATAAATCTCCTCGAGCACTCGTCTGACACGCCGAAATTACCTAACTCAAATGAAGTATATAATACACAAGTCAAGAGGCATGCTAAACGCGACATCGCGTGTCCCTCCTTTCGAGTTGTTCCCGTCGATTTTCGCCAAGTCGCGCCGTTCTCTTTCGGCGAAAATGTTAGGTCTACAGTATGTATCCATACATATATATATATAGTGCAGCAAGTGCGGCAGCCGTCCAAAACGAACGACGCCACCAGCGCGCGACGGGCATCATCGCGTGAAACGCAACACCGATATCGAATTTCACGTGCGGAAACTCGACGGGGGCGCGCGCGGAAAACTAGACGCCGAACGCGCGCGCGAGTGACTATACTATATAAAGCTGGCTCGCGCAGTAAATTGACGCTAGAGGCGTATTTCGTTACTCTCTTCACTGTAGCGTCGCTTCCTAGTCTTCTTTTCTCTTCCTCGACACCGCTACTGCTGCTGCTGCTTCGGTACGAGACTAGCTTTAAATTTTAACGGCCAGAGTGGAAACCGTTTGCTACTCCGCGCCTTACACAGAGAGGAAGAAAAAATAGTGGGTGGAATGAAGTCGTGGTATACTATACGAATTTCACGCTGAATTAGCGTTCTGTCCATTAATACTGAACTAGTGCAAGATTTACGGGTTTAATAATAATAATATTTTACAGAGATGATCGTACTTCAGTATATAGATATATTTATTCGGACAGAGGCATATTTGGTCGTAAAGGCTCGCTGATGCTAAATAAACGTATTATGAACTGCGCGTAAACACATGTTTATGTAATATACAGTTCAGGCTGAAAATAATTGATAATGAGCATTACATAATAATTCAACGGTCCTCCGAAGAAAGCTACCACTATGGTGTCCTCTCCAAATCGCGGAACAAGCAGACGCACCCATACGTAGATCAGCTGCAAGTGCACATAATAGCGGAGACATATACCGGCATTTCCCTTTCTCACACGAGGCAAAGCATCTCGCGATAATTCTTCCGTCATTCTCATCGTTGCGCATAACTATGTCTCTCCCTCGCGCGTGCGCACTCAAAACCCATCTTTATGTCGGTAATTGTCTCGTATACATGCGCTCGCGTGTGTATATACACATGCACGTAAGGCGCCCCGCGTGGGTATACGCTTTATTGCCGATCGATATATTATACATTATTGGGGGATCCTGAGAACGAACGCGGCGGCCTTTGCGTTAGTTGTGCCTCCGCTGCATATTGCGAGTAGCGAGCGCGTATGCATGTTGAGTTGTCGGAGTAAGTTTACGACGCGAAAATCCGACGCCTGTATAAATGCGCACGTATGTGTGTGCGTTGTGTATACCTCTTTCTCTTTGTGTGTAAAGAGGTAGAACGAATGGAGGTGGAGGAGAAGAATAAAAGCGTCGTCTTGGGGGCCGTCTAATGGGCAATAGTTCGTATGTAACACGCGATTATTTCGAAGAAGTGCGCGCATTCGCGCTGCGCACCGACTCTCGCGCTATATATACTACTGCGCGCCTGATTCATAGAGCTAAGTGGCTCTTTAACACATAGCCTGAGCTGCTTCTGAGTTATCGCGTGTGTATATGCGCGCACGGCTCTTGATGCGCACAACCAAGCAACTCCAACAGAGGACAGTCATTTGCTAAAACTCGAGATGCACGAGCGAAGTTAACGATAGGGTTTTACTCCCGCGACGATTACATCGATTACAATGTCAAACATATACTTATTACGAGTTTTTTGTAAATTCCAAATTTGGATATATAACCCTTCCGAATATAACCCAATAACCCAATGACGTCTGGACGCCGAGATAAACTAACAATTTGATTGTATGTAATTACATTACACGTGTGTATGCAGCGCGCCAAGAAGGGCCGACGAGGACGACGAGGACGATGATTGCGAAATAGGAAAGTTAACTAGGTAACTAAACGCGAGCCGCTTCTCGATCTTCTACTGAAACAACTACGGCGTATGGGTACGTGTGTGTGTCTGTGTACGCACCCGAGGGACTTGTTGAAATATTTTTCGACTCGTGCTGCGGTCGAGGGAGAACAACTCACTCTTGCTTCTATTATATATTTCTTCTCGAAATATTGTACGGAATTTGTTGAATACCCCATATATGATTTCAGAAATAATGATCTTGTGACGTTAAGCGTCATATAAGAGCTGCAAATTAACGTATATCCGTCGTAAATAACTCGCGTTTCCTAACATAAGCCAGCTTCTGTGGTTTGACAATCCGCAGACTGCATCAGCATCGAGCACATATACAGTAGCAATAAAAATCGATATATGATTGCCCGGAAAAGTGAGTCACGCTTTCCGATCGACTGTTACAAATGAAACACTTAGCGCGGAAAATTAAACCGCTCAACGGGTTTGGCAATAATTTTATCGATGCTTAATAGTGCGTAGTTTACAGGCTCGTAAATTGCCCCAGCGAGCACGCGCGCGGCGGTGATCCTAAAACCGCTGTGTATGTAGGCATGTGTACTCTGAAAACATTCTAAATCTCGATGTTTCCGCAGCCGATAAAACTCGACGGATAGACAGACGCAGCGAGCAAAACCTGCAGAGCTGCGCGATTTCTGCTCGGTGCATCAGTTTTCGCAGATTTCCAGACCGCTGCGCCTACGTACATATAGAGCGGCTCTCTGCACCCGCTGCTATATGCGATAACAAAGGCTAGTGGTTACGATCGACAATTAGTCCGACCCGCAAACAAAAAACAAACGAGGACGAGAGCGGGTTGCTGCAGCGATGCCAGCTTGTACACTCCGGGCGCTGAACGTGTTGCGCGGACTTTAACATTCAAGAAAAATGAAAAGAGAGAGACGCAATTGGATCGGAGCGAGAGAAGTGCAGCGCTGCATTTCGCCGAGTTGATGCGGCTTGTCTTCTCGCGGATGTATGTGGGCCACTTCACGTCCACGCGCGCGTACTAATAATAATACGCTCGCGCCGCTATATAGAATGTATTATTAGTCGCGCGTGTTTTAGAAACGGACGTATACCTGACAAGACAACGCGTTATTGAAAATTGTATACAAGCGTATATATAGGAGGAATCGCTGATCGAGAAGGATGACTACAGAGTGCAGAAAACGTTCAGTGCTCGCACGAGCTGAGACTCGTACGAGCGAGTGCGAGAAGTGCCCTTATCGCAAGTTCTTTTATGGATGACGCCGATAGTACGTACACGTATATATGTATATAATATACACACACATTCATATATCCGCTGCTCTAGGTTCCGTTAGCCTCGGGGGCCCTATACGGTCGAGCGTATCTTATAAGCGCTATTAATATGTATGATTGGCCGCGATTGCGCCGAGGATGTGGATGTGCCGGTGTGCCGAGAGGATAAGGAACCGGCGATATATAGAGAGAAGATAGCGTGAGGAGGAATCTGACGGTCAAGAAAGGCTTCTGATGCAGGTGCTGAGCTGGTCCTCTCTCATATCAGTGTTATAGGTTGAGTGAAGACGTTTTTGATATATATAACTACCGAATGTAGTTTTTGACTTAAGAATATAGGTATGCGCATAATTAATTTTGTACTCGACACGGTTATCTAAAACGTATAATATACAGACACTCAAATGTTCTTATGTAAATCCATCTCGGATCTCTGTCAGTGTGTATACGTATCCTAGAGCACTTAATAAATGCTAATTTCAGCAATCAATCAATCAATCAATCAGGATCCCTCTCTCACGCTCGTTTCTCTTCCACCGTAAGCGCACTTTTCTCGACTTATACAACTTATTGTTCTCTCCCTCATACAACTGTCATCATCGAAAAACACCGTCATCTCGCGCGGCTGCATTCAATATCACTTCTATCAATTGTACAGCCGAGATAGTATGCAATTACCGATTGCGAGTCGTGCATATACGGCCCTATACGCCTCGTTGTGTATAATATACGCGTATTATTCAGGGCGCGTTTAAAATTTCCTAATAATAACAAGAAGGTACACAACACACTGTCTCGCGTCGTCTCGACAACAGCAATCGCGAGCAGAACAAATACAGACACTGCACGTGCGTATATATCGATCATCTTAACGTTCTCCCATAATCTCGCTCATCTTGTACTCTACTCGCCTGTATGTATATATAACAAACGGTAATTTACCGGCCAGCAGGTATATCTGCGCAAAAATCCGGAAATCTCATTTCGATTGTATATAATACGTAAAAACGCTCCCGGACAATTTCGCCGCACGCGCTGCCGCAGTCGTGAAAAAATCTATAGACTCATCGGCATTGTTCCAACGGGCGCCCGCACAAAGGGGCAATAACTGTACAGTCCGGTCCGCGAATCAAGCTGGGCAGGTGATGTCCGAGTAGCTCTCTCTCTCCCTCCCTCCCTCTCTCTCTCTCTCTCTCTCTCTCTCTCTCTCTCTGTCCGCGCAACAGGAGTAATATTGCGCGCGGGCGTTTCTCTCTCGCACATACACGCTAATGGCAATCTGCGAAACATTACCCCCTTTCCGCTGGCTCACTGCTTCTTCTTCTTCTTCTTCTTGTTCAGCTCCTCTTCCTCGTCCTCCTACCTCGTATCGTGCGCACACGTCGCAGTAGGCGTATAGGAGTCCTAGCGCCAGGGGCTCCAGATACAGCGCGTTAGTTAGTTTCTTGTTATTCCGGCGTTTGTTTCTTTTTTTCTCTCTCGCCATCATCGTTTTTGTTCTCTCGGTGCAGTGCACACCCACTCGGTCATATGGGGCTACACAGCTGCGGTCTGCGTATAATAATATGAGGAGGACGGACTAGAATGCGCGCGAGAGCAATAAATACATGGAAATGAACGTACGCACGAGGAAGAGTTCACGCTTCGGCTTCGAGATAGCGCGTGATTAATGCAATCTATTTGAGATAATGGAACGGACTCGATAGAACTATATATATTCATGGGAACGCATTTGTTTCTATAAGTAGCTATAATTATATACAATATATTATATATTAAATATATAATTGCGATCGCGCGTAAAAATACGACAAAGATAAAAATATCGTCAACAGCTGTTGAATTAAAACGCACCACGCATATATAACGATATATTACGCGGCCGCGCACTCGCGATTCGAGACACCTCACCTGCCGTTTCCTCGTGGGTGGATCTCTCTCGCTCGGGGGCCCAGTCGTTTTCTCTCACAAGACACAAAGTGCAGCAGCTCCCATATAGCATCCTGCCGCCGCCGAACAATGAGAAGAAGGAAAGTACACGAGCGCCGCCAAAACTCACAGCCGTGCCGAGCGTTGTTATAGGACGAGATTATATCCCGAGAGAGTGGGTATATATCGGTACTTCGCATTGAGAGGATGAGGCACATTGTTTTGATCTTTTGCGGGCTATCCTATTTTTTGCTCCATAGCTGCATATGTGTCACGCTGTGAAGAGTTGCGCGGACGAATATTTTGAATTTTATTTGCTATCTGACGAAATGAAAAGTTCCGCTATGAAAAGTATGTGGGGATATATGTATATAGGGGAATCGAACGTCAGAGGGCTTGCAAAATGCGGAGACCGTACTTTACTACTCATTGTATTTTTCCCTCTCTACTGCATCTCTCTATTTTTCCACCGCGATTTATATTTCCGCGAAGAATAGCAACGTTACAATAATAAAACAATCGCTCCGGCGCAGTCATAGATCGAGACAATCAAATGCAAAATCCCTCGGAAATAGTGTACGACTTCTGTTCGCATGGCCGATTGTGATTTACGCGCGGTGAGCAAACGTTTTAGCCCGGTTTATAGCAATTTTCTCATAGAACGAGCGCACCTGAACTATTTCAAAGCTGACAAATAACCGAGCGATCGGCTACAGCGCACGAAAAGACTCGAGATCCGCAGCTGTATCGCTTATAAGCCCATTAATAAACGATACCATTTCTTTTCCAGCCAATTTTCACCAATAACTCATGCGCGTGCGCGCGAGAGCGAGTGGCTCTCGTCTCGTGTATATACGTGTATATAATGATATTAAAGTCATTTTAATTTTATCGTTTCTCCGCTATTTGCCGAAGCCAAGGCGCAATATCTCCCGGCTACATCTATACTCACAACACGTCAGTACCTCAATTTATGCATCTAAAGACAAAATGCTCCGCGCGAAGGAGTCTCTCTCTCGCTCTCTCTCTCTATGTCTATATATATGGAATATATACAGCATGCGATATAGAGAGGGAGAGAAAAGCACCGCAGCGAAAGAAAAACAGATATATGCAGATAAGCCAGGGCGACGTGGGGGGAGAGGCCAATCGAGCAGTGACTCACCTTTAAAGGTTTCCTCTCGCGACGTCGTATATTATCTCTCACTCGACTGGAGCGCGCGTCGCCAATATAATATTATCGCAAATCGCCTATCGCAAATTCACAACGACGACGCTCGAGGATGAATGACTGAATAGAGAGATATGGCCGTTTTCTATGCGCGACACGACCTATGAGAACTCTGCGCGCAGAGGAGGTTTCTATATGAGTTGCAGTCCGAGATTATATAGGATTTCCCCCCGGCCTCTCTATGTATGTGTTGCAGCAGCAGCTCGTGCAGTTTTTTTATTCTCTTTCAATGCAACGGCGTCGCTTTCTATCGATGGAGACCGTTTTATTTTTAGGTTTATGGGTCGATTTCAATTCTAGAAAATCGATATTCACTATATATATTGGTATATACATGAACCAAATTATAATTTGACGCGCGCACGCGAATCTCGCGTCTCGCGTCTCGCGTCTCTATTATATACGTACATATATGTACACAAAATCGAAAGTGACTCTCAATCAACATGTAAATCAGCTATAAATTTTCATCCTCCTGCTAATTTGCCGAACAACGGCGGTCGCGAGCTCACGGATTGATCCCACGATTCACACCTAAACCTCATCATCGCATTCACATCTTGAAGGAAACGGACGTGTAAACGTATTATATACATCTTCCTATATTGATCATTATAATATCATAAGCCTGGCAATTGTATATATGTGTATATATATAAGTGTGCTGCGCGAGAGTAGGTGTCGCGGGGTCAGTGAGAAAGTAAAATCTCGCGCGGCGAGGCGCCGCCGTCGTCGCACGACTTGATTATCGTCGGCTCGAGAGAAGGAGAGAAAAAAATTATCCACGGCGAGGATTATGTATGGCCGTAATAATTCAATCGGTCGGCGCGCGTTAGACGCGTTCGCATCATTCGTCATGCGAGGCGACAGCGTCTTCGCGTGCGAACCGATGAAAATTACTCTTGAGGAGGATGTTGGGAAGGGAGCGTGCGGAGAGGAGAGCCTCGGAGCGATCGACTTTGTAAGCTGCAGTTGTGTGCGAGTGTGTACCGAGATGTTCTCAGGATATGTTTAGTTTGCTAAAACGGAGCATTTGTGCGCGAGGAGCTCCGATGATTACATGGGTTTTAGCATTTTTCAAAAAGTATAACTTGAGCAATCTTCAGTCGTCGCATTTAAATTCTTTATCATTTCGCTATAAATATGTGTATATATATATATATATAAACGCAGCCTGCCAAGTAGAAGCATACACCGCACATAACGCAGTCTCAGCTGATCCGTCTCGCAACTGCGTATATCAGTCAGTACATCAATTGCGATTACACGGCTGCAGAAAAAGAAGCTAGAAGACTAGAATTACCGAAAGATCAGCAAGCTATATATTATAGATCTATATATACTCGCAAGAAGATTTAATAAACATTGATATCGGCTTTTTACGACGCGACTCGCAGCCATACTATACTATACAGCGTGAACTGTTTTGTATCCCCGAGCGTTTCTTGCGCAAGGAAATCAAATGAGCACAAGCTGCTGTTATATACACTTGTAATCCAATAACATATATATGCGGCAAAAGTCATAATATCGCATTTTTATGCCCGAAAGGGAACAGCTGTCATCGTGCGAATAAATATAAAAATTATAAATCAATGATAAGAGGCGCACATTGTGCAACTTGGCTCACATCAGAAAAAGCTTTCATCCCGGTTTAAAAAAAGGTATCACACGCGCGCACACGCAGTGTGTCCCAGAGACCGAAAGCCCCTTCTCGCGCGATAACTCAGTCGATTACCCGAAGATAACGGCAGAATTTCGCGGCCGGCGGTGAGCAAAGGCTTCGCGAGCAAAAAGACGAGAAGCAGCGAAAAAAGCCCAGCCGCGCATCAATTCTCAAAAACGAACAAGCTGACCGCACGAGAATCTCGCGACCGACGGTATCGCGATTCAGCCGCTGTTTCGCTCTCTCTCTCTTTGCCGCTCAAAATGTCGGGCAAAGGAAAAAAGGAGGGACGCGATAGAGGACACCTGCGCGCGACATTTCATTAAATGCCACGACGTACCTATATATATACACAATAACGATAAGGCTGCGATGTGCCGCTGCAGAGACAAAATGAAAAAGTAAGAAAAGCTGCAGTCGTCGAGTCGCGCTGCACAAAGTGCAGATTCATTACGGCGAAGCGCGCGGAATCCCCGCGAACATTTGCATCGAGAAAGCCGTTTCTGTATCTCGGTAGCTTTGGAGCCGAGGGCCGGACATTAGTAAGCGTCTCGGAATACCGTGGGACGCATTTAACATCGGTAAACGGGTCGAACCGCGACAGAGAGAGAGAGAGAGAGAGAGAGAGAGAGAGAGAGAGGGACACGAGCTGCCGCATAAAATCCAAGTCTCTCTGCTGCTGCTCCTCGCTTAGTTCTTTTTCTCCTGTTCTTTTTTCGCTTATTTGGTTTTATGGGCACGTGGTGCAGCGCTTCGCGTTTGAGTATTATGGCGGATTATGCGAAAGTATCGTAGATTCCTTTGACTCGCGACTAAAGCAGTCCGTGTTTGAACATCTGTATATACTTATTTCGTTTAAGCTCGAGGCTGTGGTATCGTTAATGCTTTGCATAAATTATATTGTAAGGTATTCAAAGCACAGTCCTCGTGAGCTTTGAAGAATTCGATTAAACAATAATTATACATATACGTTTCCCAGTGATAAACAAATCACAGCTATCTATATTTATATAGTAACCGTAGGTATATAGATAAAGTCTCGAAATGGAAAATTTTTTCCAACGCGGAGACTAGACTTTATATAGATATAATAACTCACTCGACAAAAATAACCACAATGACGAAAAAGACCGCAATCTCGGCAATAATTAAGACTCTATAAATAAACAATCGAGATAGTACGTCTCGCCGTGTCTTATAGCACCATATATAATTCTCCTGTTCTCACCTCGACGCGTCGCGTATGCGCTGTCCCCGATATCCTTATTATTATACATTCAAATCGTCTGTATGAATCAAAAAAACAAAGAGGAAAAAAATGTACACGAGCCTAGAAATATATGCTATATGCGTATACAGTATCTACCTGCTCACTCGCGCGAGAGAAAGAGAGGCATAAATAGTTGTACATGCGCATGTTACTTCCTCCGCGGCGAACCTCGTGATGTTTCCTTCAGCGGAGGAAGGCGTCTGTCCTTGTCGGACTCGATCCACTGACGCCACGCTACTTCTTCCGTGTGTGTGTGTGTGTGTGTGTGTGTGTGTGTGCGTGTGTATAAGCCCATATCCACACACACGTACACGCAGACACAGACGCTGTACTCGTGGTGTCTCGAATATATATATATAGGAAAAGGCGCAGGTAATTAAAGATATTATCGTCGGTGCGTGTCGCCAGCCGGTGCACGAGCGCACACACGTATGGGAAGAGCGAGAGAGTCGCAGGCGCGCGCGGGAAACTGTAACGAGCACGAGAGAGAGAGGCGACTTACGAAATCGGCGACTGAGATAAGTGCGGGGAGATAAGGGTGCGCACAAGAGAGAGAGAGAGAAAGAGAGGTTCTTATCATCGGGTAATCCGGTGATTTAGCGACACGTGGTCGCGAAGCTCGAGCACCGAGAGAGCCCATATCCGCGATTTTAATGGAATCTTCGATTAGGCATACACACGAGTGTAACCCCTGGATATATTATATTAATATTTTTCATATATATGCAGTATGCTCACCCGGATATGATATAGTTTATCTTTTATTAATAGCCCGTCACGCATGCGCGCGCGTGTTTCGATTAAACGAAAATAAACGCAGCGATAAAAGCAAAAAACTGTTAGAGTTATATACACACGTTGGAGTAATTCGCTCGTCGAAGAAGGGAGGGAAAAAATCGACGACCGATTTCCTACTTCCGCGCAGAGGTTAAAATCTGGCACAACAAGAACAACAAGACACAACAGATGTCGATTGCAGCGTCCGGCCAACAATACCCGATATTTCCTCCTCATCGCTAGTGATCCTCCGTTTTAAAAGCCGTCGCGCGCAGGAAGGAGCATCTGGAAGGTGTGCAGCGAAGGAGGCCGATGCCCGTTTCTCACGTGCGCTCTCGTGCGCCGGTAATTAAAGTCCGAAATTCGCCCCGCTGCACGTTCACGGCTTTTTAGAGGTGGACGAGATCGCGCGAGATTCGGCCGATCCTTTTTTCTTTTCATTTTTTTTCGTACTCGCAGAGCTTTTCGAGGGGTAATTGGAAGCGAGCCGTACGCTCAAAGGATATCTCTAAGCAATGAGGATTGAACGCTCGATAAGGGCGTTTTTCTTTTTCACAAGGAAGGTTGCATGCGCACGGGTCATGTATAATGGTCGGTTATTATGGAAGGTAGAAATTAACGTCCTAAGTAAATGTTTCTCATAATTGCGATGACAAAAGCCAGTCGCATTCCACCGAGCAATCATCCTCTGACAAAACGAGATCCAAGCCAACATTACACAACGAACATCATGAACGAGAACCTCTTTCAATCGTCTGTATGTGTGTGTGTGTGTACATATACCACCCGGGACACCGGGAGACCCCGTCGTCGATATACTCTCGCGGGGGCCACGATCGGGCCGGCGTGTATTGAGCCATCGTGCATCGCGGAATAGATCCGGGATACTGTACAGCAGCGGTCCATAAAACGCGGCACAGCAGCAGCTTCCCGGTATACGGCACGTTAGAACGCCATTATTTACAGTGCTGGACACTGCGCGCGCGCAGCAGCAGCAGCGGCGGCGCTTTATTGCCGAGAGCTGTTTATTTTATACCTTTTTTTGCCGGTCCTATACTCTCGTCTCGCCTTATTTTAATTCTTTCATTCGCCGCAAGTTTATGCATCCGCGATGGCTATACTTGCTCGTATATTTTCTTGATGCTATATACGCTGATATTTCGAAAATGCGCGCTGGAGGGATGAAAAGAATATCGGAATTAAGTACAGCGTAATAATTATTACGATATATGTGTACTCGCGTGAAATGAAATAAGCGCGGAGGTGCTCGAGCGGGGGGTGATAAAATCGAATAATGCTAATCGCGATCTAAATAAACAAATTTGCTTTCCGCAACAGATAAGCCGTGATAGATCGGAAGGTCAGGAGCGAGCTCGCGCGAGCTGAAGAGCGTAATTTACGCTTTCACAGGGATTAATAGATGTAAATCCGTTGCGCTAATGTGTATTACTATGTAAACGTCCTCGACGCTACTCGGGCCATTAAACGCTCAAAATAATAATTAATAAAACCTAAAGCGTCTGCTGATCCTCAACTTTCTCGCCTCTCAACTATTTTGCCCCCTCTCTCTCTCAAGCTCTCTCCCTCGAGCTGCCGCGTGAAATATTTCCTCTCGAAACAATATATCAATTACTCTTGAAAAATAAATCAGCCGCAAAAAGCGTCACGGCGTGGCGTATATATCCGTCTCGACTATATAGCTACCATTACACAACACACTCGGACCTATACATATACACTCGCAGCGGGGGAGTCGGTTCACCGAGAGGTGAAAATAAAAGCTATCGGTCTGTTCGCCGATTTACGAAAGCACGTCTTACACGGCAAGAGAATGAACCTGCCGCGAGTATAAAGCTACTGCTTCCAGAGACCGCCGCCGCACAGGACACAAGGGAAGTCCGTCGTTCCTGCAGATATACTCGACTTGTATAGCCGCGAGATCTCTCTGCGATGCACATACGCGTCCCCTTATATACACCGGGGTTAAACGCCCACGAGGCGAAGGTCACCCTCTTGTGTTCCTTATATACACGTGTGTGTGCATGTACGCGTTTGTATAGAGCTGCTGTGCACTGTCCAACTGTTACATATATTTATTTGTACTATTATATTGTCGGAGGATCGTTACTATCGCAATCACGAATAATTGTAATTGTTTGTGAGCTTCCAATCGTTCCAGCTTTTTATTATATATACATACATACAGCGCTTATTAATTACCGTACTCGGACCGTTTCGAGTTAAAGCTAAAAACCAATTTTTCTCGTTGAAGTGCGATATATATGTAGTGAGAGCTGAAAGCCTTCTCGATTGTATATACATATATAGAGTGAACTTTGCGCGCGCGAGCGACAGTGACGAAAAGGAAAGGGAAGAGTTGTAAGACGATACCAGGAGAAAATGCGAGGAAGAAGTGCAGCGGAGCGTGCATGAAGTACGGCAATGCGGAATAGCCGCGCGCGCGCACGAGCGGCCAAAGAAAAAGGTATTACCGCACGTGTGCTTTATGCGCGAGGCAAGAAAAGTTAATTATATATCAATCGTAACTCTCCTGTCGTGTATAAATAATTAGAATAATTAAATCGCTCGCTCTCTGCGTAATGTGTATCTCATTGAATATTGTAATTCCCTTATACGTAAATGCACCGATGTGCATAAAAAGTCATGTAGCTTCGTCGATTGTTCTATGCATAAATAAACTAACTGCGCACGCGACTATAAATGCTATAAATAGTTCAAAGCGTGTATATATCAGTCGCAAACGTACGCTACGCAATGATTAGCGAAATACAAGCTCCGCAGTATATAAGGACAGTGTGTGACTCACGTGGACACGCCTCGCGCGATAAAAGATTCCCCCGAAAGTCCTGCGGCGCACTTGTTATATCCGCGACTTTCTCCCATTCTCGATGCTCGGTGCAGGTGAGGTCACTCTCGCATACACACACATATACAAGTCACGAGAAAGAGAAAGAGCAGCTCTGCTCTGCCGCATCAGAAGCATCTCCGGCTACCGCGGCATAGTCGATATCTCCCGTGGTGCACATACATACATACATACATCTATATATGTATATGCAGCAGCAAGTTTGCAAAGGCGCGGTGCCGGCAGGGCGTGTGAACGTTGTGACACGCGCCGGTGACGCTTTCTTTAATCGGCGCGAGTCGTTCCTTTCTCCGTCGGCACACACATATGTATATATGTATACATTCCGCGTGCAACGAGCTCGTCTTCGTGGCGGCTCTATATATCTGTAGTTAGTACATGTAATGCGGGCTGTGCGTCGATCCCAGCTCGTTACAATACTTGTATATAAAGAAAGTCACTCGCGTGGATTGAATAATACGTGCTGAAAAAAAAATACCTCCGCCTAGTGCGACAACGCTCTGCTATTCCGCGAGTATTTATGCTCGAACGCGAGAAACTAATTGCCTAACGGCCGCGCGCGTACGCGGATAAATTATCCCGCGCAGTCTAATTCTATTATAATTTTTTAACGATCGGCCCCGCGCCGCAGTCGCCTTGATAGCCCATTAGCTATTTTATTAGCTCAGCGGCGCAATCTTGCGGGACAGGCCGTCGCACCGCTTCCGCATATTAATGACTAATATATCGTAGCACGCTGTGCGTATATACATTATAGATATACCGAAGGATCACACTACTCGCGCGACTCGTTGGGCTCTCGCGTATAAAGCGGGTCAGCGAGAAAAGCAGGTCGAATGTGTGTGTATGCGAAGATCGCGTGTATATAGGTATTGTAGCGTTGATGAAGGTGCAGCGAGGTTGATTATGTAAAACTGCGCGATGCGTAATGGGATTAGAGGGGATTTTGACCGCGTTGGAATGTATTGCGTATGATTTTGGAATTGCGGAGAAATGCAGGGGGACTTCTTGCGTTGGTGCGAATTGATATATGCGCAAAGATCCAGCAAGAAACGTGATGAGTATAGGGAATTATAATATAAATCCACGGTTCGAAGCAAAAACACATTTCCTGTTAGTTTCCACTGCATTAAAAATAAACACGCGAATTGTATAATAGATAAGCAACACATATATATATATATATATATATATATATATATATATATATATATATATATATATATAATATACATATTAGCCGTCTTTTTTCAAATATCTCGACGCATTTGTATTTATAATCCTTATCTAGACACGGACAAAGTCATGGAGCCCGAGCATGAGCGTAAATCCATCAAATAAGCGAGATATAATTCCGCAAAACTGCTCCTTCAGCGGCATCCAACCGCGAACGTCTACCATATATATAATAACCCGCGCGCACAAACGCGAAATCCACCTTAATGATCCATTAATTACCCGCGGTTGCGAGCTGCGATTATACGCATTTTTCCTTCTCCAATATATACTCCCGGTCACTCAATAGCAGCATCTCGTGCGGTCGCTCGCACGGACGATATACCATGCCTATATATACATCGTCGTTTCCTGCTTCTATCTCCAAGTGTATGTATAGCGGCAGCTACTCCCTGTCCCTCGTATACACGTCGCGGTGGTGGCACACAGGAGACATCGGCCCGTTAATCAGTCAATCGCGGGCGAACTATCGCGCCTCGTCTCCTCCCCTACGTGTATAGTCGTATATACTTGAGGATTTGCCGGACTGCCGCTGCGGCGGCGGCGCGCAATACGATCGCTTAACGAGGATCGCGGAAAACGCGGAAGTTCGCTGCATGCGTCTCGCGATCGCCCCCTGAGAGAGAGTGAAGGACGGGAATGCTGCTATACTTGTTATGTGCGGAGAGAGATTTGCTTTTCTTTTTACGCCATATAGCTCTTAAACGCTTTTCGTCGACTGTCTAGTTTTATTGTTTCAAATCGCAATGCCCTCTATATAATATTTTACTATAATCTCACTGGAGTCGTATAAAATCCTTGACATATATCCCTGTACACACACGACTGTATATATTCGGTATCATTCCTTGCAGTATCGATCCCATAAAACCTTCGACATATCCCGTACCTACCGCACAGCCTCGGATTAGCTCAAATAGTCCGCGGCATATAACGTCTTTACCGTTAGTCGAGCGCGTGCGTGCAACCGCCAAGAGTATATATATAGCTTTACATGTATAGAAGCCTAAAGACCTATGCAGCGCGGGCTGCTGCAAAGGTGAGGGGGCACCTGACGCGCGGCGGCTATATACGTTCGAATTATGGTAATTGGGATCGCGGGACTAATTATGCCGGAATAAAAATCTCGCCGCGCTGTTTTCTTCTTTGTACCCTCGGCGGCATCACGCGAGCTCTAATATGCTGTATACATATACACGCATATACATATGTACGTGGGTTCCTCAGTGGAACTTCCGAGTGCGCTTACTGTTTTTTCGGTATACTATATAATACCATAGTTATAGCGATTAATTCTCTCGAAGTAAATCAAATCTTGAACAAACACATGCTCACAAGAGACTGCATACAGTTGCGTAATTGTACAACAGTCCTAATTTACAATAGCGGGCGCAAGTATAAACGTCGACGTATGCGCGCGCGGTAATTAAATCGAATTTTTTCCGTCGAAGAACTGTAAATTAGAATAAATGCAGCCAATATAAGCACAACGAAATTACAACGCAGCTGCGGTGTCCGCTCGCGCGATCATTCATTTTCACAACGTCAAAAATCTGACATTATTATATAGCTCTCTTATGCTATCCGCGACCTCACGCACTGACGACGACGACGTCGGCAACAATTCGATTTCGCTGCGTTATGCATAGAAATTCGAGTCTCTATATACTGTATAACGTATCTCCCTGATGGGCGCGTGAGTAATATGATTTACGCTCCTACGCCAATGTCCTAATGGCAATGAGCTTTGCGCGCCAAAAAGTGTCGTAACGTATACTTTGCGCCGAAGAAAGCGGATAGGAAAAATTGAAGCGTTGGTCCCCCCGATACGTATTATATATACGAGAGTCGGTGTGTAGGCCGTGTCGCCGTTCTAGAGTGTATAAGTAGTGTCGCAACGCGCTTATAAACATCTTGTAAATCTGTCCGGACGCCGAAGCAGCTATCGGCGGGGGCTGCGGCGGCGGATTAATAACGCGATAAATTTCGCGCGGCTTTGACAGCGCGAGGGCTCGCCTCTTTTGTATCTATACATAAGTATAGGAGGAAACGGGCTTTTGTGTTATATAGCTGAACTGCTCGAAACTCTCGTGAGTGAAATTACACTATGCACAGGATGAGATTAGATTATTCGATCTGACTCTCACGTTTGAATATTAATAGGATATATACTCGCGGCTCGCTATTTCCGAAACGAACATACTTGTAGAATTTTTTGTTTTTCAAAATGATTACGTCGCTTTCAACACACTATACCCGTATACACAATTTATAGTCGATCAGCGATAACGGAACCGAAGGATAAACCGTCGTAAAGTCGCAACGGGCTCTTTTTCAATCTACCCCAAAAAAGCATCAATCTTCGCGCAAAATACAGCTGTCCACGTGTGGGCGACGCATGTGCATGTGTATATATGTATGTATACGCGCAACGAGTATACGCCAACGACGGAACAGATATAATGTAAGTGCACGCGTGTCAATAGCGCAAGCAGCTCGGTGTCATTACGAGAGGCCACTTATATGGTCGCAACGTCGCCGCGGCTCGTTATATGCTCGTGAGAGGGGAAAAATATGCCGTTTCGCGCGAGGGAGAGAGACAGAGAGAGATCAATTTTCTAAATCTCCTCTGAAGTGGTATTGCGCACGCGGCGACGCCTTGTATTTGCTAAACGCTTCGATCGTTATCGCGTGGCTGAAGAAAAATATAAGTGTGCTGAAGTGGTTATGAGTGTGTTGGCAAATTATTATTCGAGCGCTGCATATATACACGATAGGTATAGGCAAAATTCGAAGAGAGTTTTTTGAGAGTTTCCGCACTGATAGCCGGGCGGATAGTAAATCAATGATTAAAAGTAAATTACTCGCGAGAGCTGATTTGAATAGATATGATCGTCGCGACTTGCAAGTGCCACCCTATGCTAGCACATATTTAGTACAGCATTAGAGCGTGTGTCCCGCACCTGTTTTCAGCCGATTCGCGCCGCGGTTATTATAATGGACTCGATAGGATATCTTTATCCGCGTGACCGTATAATATTATCGTCGATTAAAAAATACGCCGTTTGAAATACAATATTTTTGCAGTATATAATGACGTTCGTATATTCATTTCCGCAATATAATTATATTATCTCAATAATGCGTGCGCGCGCGCATGGCAATGCCAAGATTTTATCGGCACACGCGCGTAAATCACGTTATTTCCAGTCAAGCTCGTAAAATGGGAAATTACGTTACCTATCTTAATCCTCCATCGCGCAAGAAAAACCCGAAGCTTATATACACTTTGTGTCCACGGTGTATGCTTAAACTGTAGACCAAAGCCTCGGTCTACGGCATAAAGCAAATTGGCTGAAAAGAAGCATCGCGTATATACATATATATATATATATATATATATATATATATATATATATATATATATATATATATATACACATAAACGCTGCATCCCGATAATTAAACGTCAGCAGAAGCATCCCCTCGCGATAAAGCTCTAAAAAGATATCCCTTAAAACAACTCAATGCGCCGCAATTTTTTTGCGCATATTTTTACGAGACGATCTACGCAACGAAATTCATCGTCGCAGGCCTCTCTCAATCCTGAAGCATGTAATGGGCCGCGCGCATTATGTCAACCAGTTACGCGCCGACAACCGTCTATTAAAGGCGCGTTATAAAAAGCCGTTTTGCATAATTCAAGGTATAATATCGTGCCGAGTTTTCGGGGCAGGTGTATAAGCGTGCGGCCGATCACTTCCTTCCTTCCGAAGTACTGTATATATATATACGGGCAAATTAATAATCTATTAGCTGCGTCTCTCTCTCTCTCTCTCTCTCTCTCTCTCGTTATTCTTAAATTACTTTCTTCGAGGGCTCGTTTTGCGCGAGCTCGTTTTGCTCGTGATACACTACTTCGTATTCCCTTTGCTCGGCTCATCGCCCGCTGCTGCCGTGTATTATATGGGCTGTACGCGGCTTTCGTCGCGCTCGCTCGTAAATTTCGTTTTACGCCGCGGAAAAAGTATTATGAATCTTATTGCGGGGGCTATTATGAATCTTATTGAAAAAATCGGATATGGATGTATATGCCGACTAATTTTACGGGATACGATCATACGGTGCAGCGATTAAGATGTTCCGAGGGTTATCATTGTAAAAATTATAATTGAAGCGTGGAAATTATTATCGCCTGGATATTTTTTGTTCGTATATCATTGAGGGTACGCAACTCGACCTTTAGCAACAAAAAAAAACGCAAGTATTTCGCGTTGTATTATCCTTATTTTCTCCGGTGGTCAGTCATGAGCAACTCTCGCATGATGTCCATCGTGTAGTATCCCCATTATTTCTTGCTCAACGCACACGATTCCCGCTCGCTTTTAATACGCGTCAATCCAGACTTCAACGTCACACACTATAATGTACCTCTGATTTCCTCGGATCTTCGTGCATATTCCTAAGCGTCCTCGTCACGCGCAGTTCCACGCGCGCTTGTGCGGCTAATAATGCGAACGCGTCCTCGGGCGACAAATTAACGGACACACATTCGCATCATCAACGAGCGTGTATCATCACATATATAGAGTGTATATATTACACGGCACGCACGCGAGGACCTAAAAAGCCGAATCGACCGTTTCCTCATCCGCTTCTCCTTCTTCTTCTTCTTCTTCTTTTTTGTAGTCAAAGTCGCAGTTTGTTTTAGTTACTCGTCGTTGAGTGGTTAATAGTCCGGCGCGTGCGTGCACTTCAAAACGTATAATTGTGCGCGGCTTCGAGAAGACTACATCGAGTCGCTCATGGACGCTTCAACTTTTTACGCTCGTCGTTGATTTTTCTTTCCGACGTGGAAAGCGCGTGCATATACGTTGTGGAGAGACATTTATATCGATCGTCGATTTTCGTATTTCTTACGCGCGCGCCTTTGTAATAGTTAAATTAGAGCGAACGATGTCCGGCTGAAGCGTAATTATACATATACGAGACTCACGGATGTTTATCTTTGTATCTACTGTAATTATGGAATTATGCTGATTACAACTGCTTACATTGTATATATGTATGCAAAGTGCGCGCAGTCTCGAGAAGAAGAAGCGATCGCATTGGAAATTTTTTATTCAATGGTTTTCTCTATAATAATAAACGGTTCCTTTTTTCATTCGAGATCGCAGTTGGTACGCAAGTAGCAGATTCTCAAAAAGGTATATAATGCACGTGATGTATACATAATGTACAGATAAGCAGGGGTCAATAGTCACGTACATCACGTGTATAATCCATAATATCAAGAATACACACCTGCGCGAGAAAAACGAGTCCAATATAATAACGAGATCCGCGAAAAATATATATATATATATATGGATCTCTCCGTTCGCATGAATATAAGAATCAATGGCACGTGTATAAACTATCCGGAAACACAAGACCGAAGCTCAATTAGCGTTTACAGTTTCACAAATAAGCTGAAAGCGATATTAGTCAATTTCGCCAAATTACAAAACCATTTTCATCCCAACGAGAGAGGGATCGCAAAAAGAACGCATCAACGAGAGTCATCGCGTATATATATACCCTACTGACTTCTTTCTTACGGAATTACGCGCGCATATAAACAGCCGCATAAATTGGTCCCTCCGATATACGATATATAAAAGCTCGGCGGCGGCGGCAGCGGCGGTGTAATCAGCGTAACTCGATCGCGATCGTGATCAACGCGCGAATTCCTGTATACGTATATATGTATACCGCGCGGCTGCGCGGGAGCCCAAGCCGAACACACGATAATGCTCGCGGCCGATTTCGCAAGCCGGAGAATTATCGTTTTCCGAATTGTTTTTCGTAATCGAGGGGTCTAATACGCAGGTGCAGCGATAATTTAAATGACTTCGCGAAGGAAAGTGTGTATCGAACTCGGCTGATTCGAGAGTGTGTTTATGCGGGTTATCGATTTCGGATATACGCCGGTTAATTGAATGGCGGCTATCATCGAATACGGATTTGTCGATTGGCTCTCATATGCATACATATATAGGTATATGGTCACTCGAAGGAAGCTCATTCTTACCGAACGTTTTTAAAATCTCTAATTTTGATTGGTTATGATTTGGAATCAGCCAATCTAATTGGAGCAATTCAAAAATTACATGAGTATATTAAGAATGTTTAACGTTGGAGACGTATTCTAGCATTTTGCTAACTATATAAGTACTGATGTGGCGATGACTTTTTTCTTGAATATATACTCGTAACCGCTGTGATTTGTGTACAGCAGAGACATGATCGTTAAATTATCCGACCAACGTTAATAGGCATCGCAACAAGTAATAAAAGAAACGGGGAACGCGAAATATAGCTCTTGTAAAAATCTCTGATTAAGAGGCAAAGCGTGTCAAAAGCTCAGCCGCACATTATGCGCATCGGAATCGCGGATAGCCAGCTTGCCCGTTACATATACAATTACCGATAGCCTGCGCCAACATACTGGCTTCGTTCTCGCCCGATGATCAATGATAATGATCGTATACTCGCGCACGTGATCGACATCACGGTGTTGCTCCGCTCTCATCTCCCTCACCTGCACAACGGTCAACGTAACCAGCATTATCTCAGGCTAACCCTGGCCGTATACCGATATAATATGAATCTCTCTCTCTCTCTCTCTCTCTCTAGCTTGAACCCTCGTCTTCAGTATACATATAGGTATATACAAGTCTCTCACTCTCTCGCAGCATACGGCGGCGGCGGCGGCGATTTGCATGCCGATGAGTGATGAACCGCGCGAGTGTACAGCGCGAGCCGAAGCGATACGGCCCGACAACACGCACACACGTGCGCGCAGCTTATAGACGAAAAAGTGCATCAGCAGGCAGTTACCGAGCCGCTGCACGTACGCGGCTATCTTTTAATTTGCGCAAGAGAGAGAGAGAGAGAGAGAGAGAGAGAGAGAGAGAGTTTCCGGGTGCGCGGACGGTGTGAGTTAGGTCGGGGCATCGATAATATCCCTGCGCGCATATCGACGCGCCGTGCCGTTCGCGCGCCTGCGGAGTACAGTACCTACAGTATCGCAGAAATTATTGGTCAGATGTAGGAGGAAAAATAGCGGATTACGGGAGCCGCGTGGATATATATCGAGCGCGATGCGTAGCGCGGAAGTGCGCGAGTATAGCGTGTATATATGAAAAATCGTATATAGTGGTTGCGCAGGGATCATTAGGCTAATTTTTTCATATACCTATCGATTCCCATGCACGCGTGTGGCGGAGAGTTTGGATTTTTACGAATTAGCCGTGATCACCTGTTGCCGCGATATGCGGATATATAATGCCAACTCTCGCGCGTTCAAAGTATTATTTAGAGCTTTCTCGCGTGCAGATTGGATCGACTAACTGCATTCCCGCATATACATATTATACTTATGGATCACAGCATTTTGAGTATTAAAACAAACGCGACAAGGACAATCGACCTGCTTTCTCCAGCAAACGAATCCACGCTCGTGCTACAGTGTATTATCCGAAGTATCTCGCATTACGTGCAGATCATCCGTTTCTCGCATCGGCAAACCTATATAATGATCTAATAACGACAGGCGAACTATGTACACACTCTATACGCACTCGCGCTTCGCTCGATCTTTTTGCACATACGTATATAATAACGCTTATGAAGCTACTTCGGTGCAAAAATTAAGAAGGATGAACATGTGTGCTCAGTACATTTAAAAAATAAACAACCGAGAGCTCGCGGTTCTCACGAGTCCTCTAAGTTCCCTCCTGCGCGCATATACATATGAGTTTTCCCGATTATAAGCGAGCACACGTACGCATTGTGCGGCCGATCGCTCTCGATTTTCTCTTTCCCTGCGTGCACTGACATCAACGCGCTACTCGTACGCAGGCACGTATATATACACGAACAAAGAGCAATAAACCTATCAGCGCTCGATATTTCGAGCAGCTCGATGCCTGATAGCGCATTGCAGCCGCCTGCGCCGCCGCGAGAGTATTATCGCGATCGACATGGAGAGCGCGAGAGATAGTATCGCTCGCGGTGGTGAGCAGGGTAATGAGTGGCGGTGGCGGCCATTTTAGCCGAGCCGTGATTATTGCAGAAAAAGTCTAAATAAATTATGTGTATCGGCTAATAAATTCGTTCGCGCGAACTTATCGGCCATCTACTGTCTATAATTATAACGAATCACGGGCTGTGTAAATATGTTCATTGTACATGGCGCCTGCCCGATAACCCGCGAGAGCGAGTGACTAACGATTCGGAATTCCTGCACCTATACGGCTGTTTAAAGATAATAATGCATTTAACATGTGTGTTATGGGGTGCAAGAGAGTGAGGTATATAGTTAGACGGGACCTTGAAGTTATTCCCTGTATACAGCAGGTTCATAACGAAAGCGCGCCATCCGATATACTTACTTATTGAGTCATTGTGTGTGTCGATCGTCGCGAGTCGAGTGCAAAAGGGTGATTTTATTGCGGCTCGCTGTAGCCACTCGACATGCTGGAATTTATTTTAAAAGCGAGATAAGCGATATAAAACAACGTTCTTGAACTCTTTTTTTGTATTGAGATGAATTTTACGTAAAAACGCTGAATATCATCTGTCTTCGATGCGGTAACAGGACAATGAAGAAATTAGCCTCTCCCATTGAATTTTCCGCGAGCAGTAAAAAATCCATGTTTCACAAACTAATTGCTGAGACTACTGATTTGAATTGCGTTTTATGAATTCGCGGCGTAGAAGAGTAATGAAAAATAAAGCAACATGAGCCGTTCAAGAGATAATTTCACACCTTTGTGTATAGACCATTGCACAATTTTTATCTCCGTCCCTCCGACCTTTTTGAATAAAATTCCAATGCCGTTATTTGTTTTTTACTGAAATGTGTGCATCCTGGTAAAAATTAATTAATGTCATGCTAATGCGACTCGACAAATAAATTATCACTCCACGCTCGTAATACTCATGCACACAACAGCGCAGTGTTCAACTGCTCTTATTCCGACATTAAACGCGAGGCTCTGCAGTATACTGTCTGAATGGGAATTCCGATAACCGACGAGAAACTGTGCGCGGCTAGCTAAGAGAGCGCCTAGCAAAAAAAATCAAAACATAATTAAAGATCCTTATCACGTGCCAAGAAATCGCCCTAATAAGCGGAGAGGCAGGCCGCGAACTGCATGCAATTTTGCAAAGCTGCAAGTGTACGAGGAATGAAAAAAGAAAGAAAAAAAATGTAAGGCGGGGGAAAAATTGTGCGAGGAAAATCTGATTCTCGGCTAGATGAGAAGGAAGGTGCGCCGTTGCCGAGTGCCAGGAAGACTTAGACGAGATATGACTCATCTGTACGCGGTGAACCGGCGAAAGATATATTACGTGGATGTATGGCTAGAAAATTTATTTAATATAGTTTACGATGCTTATGTGTATACACATCTGTTTTCTATTAGTATACATTATATTTAATGTTTAAAATAGGGGAAATAGTTGTCAATTCATATAGTCTCGTACTGTTAAAAAATATTTAGAACTATTCAGCCTCCATCATGCAGATGAAAACAGATTTTACAAAAAAATAGCAGCTCTAGTGTATAAAGTTGCAGTAATAACAATCGATGAATGTGATGAGTCCAGCCTATTACCCGAATTTACTAGATATCCACAACAGTTCAGCCAACCGTATAGGAGTACTGATGCGATGCTCGCATACGCATATCATCGCGCGACTACTGCATCCGTGATAGCCAAGCTTGCGCAGCAACGTAAAGACGAAGAAGAGAGCTCGGCAGGCGCGGCCTCGCAGAAGCAGCTACGGCAATCAGCGGTACGCTTCCAAGTTGTGATGCTGCGCTATCAGTCATTATGTCCGGCGAGCTACGCGTGCGCATATAAAATCCTCCCGCGCGTTCCACACTCCGTTAATTGTCTCGCTCACAGCTCTCCGAGCTTCCAAGTACCGCACCCGCGATTTTTCGATTTTCGGCTAACGGTACTGCTATAGGATATATATATATATATATATATATATATAGGATCGGGAGTAGTAGCTGCCGGCACGCGCGAAGAAGAAGCTGCCGCGTGTGATACGGTACAACCTCGGTTAATGGCTTGCGTTTATACCGCCACGCGGCTGTATATGGGATTGCCGTCAGAGCGCGATTCGAGAGAGAGATGAGAGGATATTTATCGGCGAAGAGTGAAATTTCAGATGCGGTTCTCATAGGCTCGCATAGTCGTCGACGCGCAGATTGTTATTATGAGTGGCAGCTGAGACGTGTATTGCTCAACTTTTTACGAGCTATTCAAATAAGTTCGTATGGATTTATGAAAATGGTACGGTTCACCGAGCGGGCTTTTAATTAAATGTGCGCTCGAGGGACGTTTATTGCTGCTTATTTTTCGGCTAGCTGTCAACTCTATACTCTGTACAACACGAGCAATAGAATCAGTTTAAATTAGAGGCTATAAGAGGATATTATTAAATTTTGCGTTTATCGACATTTAAATTTCATGGGAAATCTACTGTCGACTCGCTACAACATTGCTGTTATAGTTGCGGTGGTCGCAAATGAGATATCTCGTCGGTAAAACAACGAAACTACTCGTTGGCGCAGCGTAATGAGGAAAAGGAGTCCGAAGGAGTCGTACAATATGATTCTCCTCCTCGACCGATGACATAACGCGATCCGACAAATCGATTTCCTCAAATCAAAAATCAAATCAAAATTGCCGGTCTGGCAGCGCGCGTCGTCGCCGCGAAAAAAATTGGCGCACAGCCTGTGTTCCCTGCATTTTTTACAAACGGCCGCGGGCATGCACAAAAGGCTCATGTCGAAATCATCAATCAATAAAAGGCTAATCGAATATCGACTGCTAAAGGAATAATACACGCAGCGCGGCAGCGATGACTTTCTCCTTTCGCAAGCTCTCTTAGGCTCGCGATCGTTTTCCCATGGCAAGTTAACACCGCGCGGCAGCGGCACTGGCCAGAAGAAAAGCAGATTATCTCGACGAATCGCTGGGCGCGTCTAGAATGGCACATTTCGCGCTCTCTCTCTCTCTCTCTCTCTCTCTCTCTCTCTCTCTCTCTCTCTCTCTCTCTCTCTCTCTCTCTCTCTCTCATGCAGACTATGTACAGCCTGCGCAAAGAGACGGAGCGCCGGCGGGCATCAGCGCGTAATGCTCCGTGCAGAGTCGTGCACCTGCCTCGCGTCCTCTCTCAGGCGCGCCCACGCGTCTGTCCGCGGCCTACCTTATAGTCCTGCATGTGTGTATGTATATATACGTGTGTATACCCGTGTTGGTGCAGCTCTGCACACATACTGCCGAGCGTCGCTTTGTTTCTGTCTCACTACTCGCTGCTGCTGCTGCTGCTGCTGCAGAGCGTCAGGCTTTTGTTTCGCGAATTAAACGCACGGAGGGTTTGGCACCCTGAGGCTGACGTTTCTGTGGGTTACAGAGAGATGAGAGAGAGAGCTGGCCAGGAGGAAAAAATGAATGAACAGACACGGGAATGATGCTTGCCAAATGCGATACGCACGCAAGCTGCTCTTGGATTTATTATATATGCATACGCAGTTGTCGAGTCTCATGCGGTGAGAAGGTCGTATTTTTGGATCGAGATCATATTGTGTAAAAGTACGTACGGTTTTTAGGCTTTTCTGACTATTTAGAAAGTGAAAAGTTTTGCAAATCGATTAGAGCCTCGTCAACTCGAACTTATACTTAATCGCCAAGTTTATCACTCCCTACCCGTGAGTATTCGCATAAAAATCTCGTATATAGCTCTAAGAGTCGAATAGCTTAGCTGCGAATAACTCAGTCGTCGTCGTCTCCTTACGGTGGCATCTGGGTCCAGCTCAGATTCCTCTCGGAATGTCCCCTTCCCCCCCCTCGAAGCCTCGGAAAAATTCTCGCAGCTGACAGACTGAAAGGCCGCGAAAAATGGCGTGCATATACACATACATATATGTATAATACGCGTTTCAGTCGAGCGAGAGTGAAAGACCGCTATCTTAATAAAGCACAGATATACCGCGCTCGCGATCTGCCTATTCGTTAAAGAGCTACGCGATATTAGACGGAATAGCTACTCTCTAAGTATATGTAAGCGGGGATTTACGATCTCGGCTTTATCATCGTTCTTAATAATTTAACCAGACTCGAGAGTTCACGCGCAACGCGGCTTCTGCATTAATCGCGTGTGATGCTGCTGTTGCGGATGGTTCTCTCGCGTGTATACGTATAGAGCCAGGCCAAACATCTGATCAGTCAGCCGTAAAGAGCGCGCGATGCCGCACGGATTTTACAAAATCCAGCGCGCGCAGTCGGCTGGCGATCTGCAGTGCGCGCTGACAGTTTTGCACTGCCGATGGCTTAGGTGTATGTATATATGGAGGAGCGACCGGTTTCCGCGTATGCGCCTTTTTATAATGATGATATGCGACGGCACACGCACCTATATGTACGTATATGAAGAGAGACTTTGCGTTTGGATATTACACTGCGCAATGTACTTTATTATTCGGTTATGATTACACGACTCTCTCTCAATATTTTTTCAACCATTTTTATCTTATTATACACGAACCGCGATAAACGCTTTTCAATAAATCAATAAAACGAAATTAACTCCATAATTACGTATTCACAAGAGACTGTTATTGCTTATCGCTAAAGCCGCACAGCTAAATAATAACAGTCCATATATTTCAAGACTAATTCGCGTTTTCGATTCCGCGATTGTATATCGGATTTTCGAAATTTCTGACAGACCATAAGTCAGCTGTAATTACTTCGATACTTCTAGCTCGCGTCGAGTCATTGTTATAGCCATATGACGAGCGTTCTGGCACACTGTATATGCATATTATTATGTATATATATATATATATATATATATATATATATATATATATATATATATATATATATATATATATATACACATGGACGGCAGCAGGAAGCGTCGAGCTCGGGCGAGAGAACTGCACTTCTAAATCGGTCTACAATGCGATTTGTTCTATAATTGACACCTGGTAACAATATTGCCTCCATCATGACAATTACAAACTCTGACTGATTTCAATGCGGGCGGATAATTGGATGGAATGCATCTGTGTGCATGTGCGCGCTTATAATAGGTGTGTATAGCCTACTTTCGCCCTTCGAGCGCCAAACGGGCCGACAAAGCATGTGCATGTGTGTGTATATATATATAACGTTACGAAGCTAACTCCCTCTATATGTCGACCGTCTTTATCTATCTCGCGTGAATACTGACAATAGGCCATCGTTAAAACAAAAGAGCCGGCGCGCGTATAGTTGCATAATAAATTTTCTCATGTATATGAAAATGGAATAGTTTTTATTTTATAACATATATATATACGTAAGCTTACAGATACTGCGTGCGAGTGATAAATCTCGCATCATTTTTGCTTTATTCCATGTGAATTCTGCGCGTTAGGCATTTTGAAATTATTCGACTCGCGGCGGTGCTCGTGAGTTAATAACTCACGGATATATATTTATACGTAGTTTAACTTTATGGCTTGTGTTTTGCCAAGAGTACATTCTTAATCCGACGCGGTTGTATTGTGTGAAAAAATAAAATTCGATGTCGCGGTTAATGAAACGGTCACCCCTTCTTCGTTATATTACAATTGACGCGAGCTTTCCAATCTCAATTTTAATTAGTCCCGCAAAGTTGTATCGGTGCGCCGGAGCAAGTGCAGCTTCACCGCTGTAGCCATGTTTCATCTCGGCGAAATCAAGCGACGCCGCTCAAAAGACCTCCGCGACGAGACAGAGAGCGAGCTCGAGCGATGATTTACTCGCGAGCGCTAACAACGTGTATATAATCCACTTGGCGGCGCGAGTCTCTTTACATATACACAATACTACGCAAGTTCATAATTTTCCCGCCAATGAGTTATTGGATCGCGTGACCGCCGATCGACTAGTTCGGTCGGCGGCGCTCGATAACAATAACAATAATTATAATGATACAGAAAAACGACTTGCCGAAGCGAATGATTAATGCGATCCGCGCGTATCGCCGCGGTATAACGAGACCACTTGTGCGTCGGCCGCGTCACGCCATGGAGCTTATAATTTATAACACACGCCTATATATATTATAATATACCTATTTATACGTTCACATGTGTACAGCTGCATCGACGAGATATAATTAAAAAAGCGACAATTTATAATTCGTTCCCTCGTATGCTCGTGTGGAAGAGACGCCGTCGTCAGCCTTCCATCCGATAGCTGCATGCAGACACGTGAGCGCAGACCGTCTCGTGAAAGTCACGCTCCGCTTTCCACGCGAGAGACAGATCGAAAAGAATAATAAGTTCGAAGTGCTGCAGTGCGGAGACGACGGTCGATCGGTTGACATTCCACCGATTGACGGGAGACCGTTAATTACCGCGCACACTCGCAAAACAGAGAGGCAGAGGGAGCAATCGACGTGTTTCCCTAGCGCGGTATACCTATAGACTAATTTAATCGAGAGGGGCGCGAGATCAGGCCGCTTACGCCGAGAGACATTTTCCCATTAACGACGTATTAATGCGCGCTCTCTACTATATCAGAACCCCTTGACTTATTTGCATGCAAGCGCGCCATTTCCCATGCGCGAGAATCGTCGCTATGCATATGCTTTTTGACCCACAAACCGGTGACTTTGTTGGATGGATTTGCTTGTCGTCGTACAGGATGCGCTGCAAGCGCGGTTAGTTATGCGCATTCGGGGAAAAATAAAGAGCGTGATTTTAACTTGCGGCGGATTCATGCGAACGATCGTTTGATTTATGGGGTCGTTTTGTTGCTGCCGCACGGCCGAGGTGAGAAAGCAAGTGGCTATTAGCCGACTGATTATTATTGCGGTTTGTAATTAGCCTGCTAGTTGACGAGCTGTTTTTCAGATTTAAGCCGATTCGCGAATCAATCAGTTTGACGTTTCGTGACTTTTTTCTTATTTTTGTTGTTCTCAATCGACAGACGTTAACTAATACTTAGCGCTTATACATATATAGGTACCAAACTTTTGACGTATACCGCGTCTTGCCATTGCCGGTCATTACCTATACTGAGTGAGCGATCGGCACTTTCTAAACTTCGTGAAACGTTTGCATTTTACTTCCATCATGCAGTTGACGTTCCTCTCCACGACTAGGGAATCGAATATCTCTTGATTTATCGACTCACATTTAACGCCGTTAAAAATCAAAACATCGATTTTAAAGAACAAATCGGTACCTCGACTGTATAACTTCTCCTTTCATTTCCATTAATTTTCGCACGCATATCGCTTCTCCTCGAATTTCTCACCTGAAAACTCTCTCACTTGGAGGCTCGCCTTATAACGATGCCCCGAAGCCATCACGAGTAGCAGCAGCAGCAGCGGCAGCGGCAGCGGTGGCGGCGAGCACGTCAGCAAGAGGTCTAAAAACGAGAGCAGGCGCCGCCGCGCAAGTATTCAGCCGCTCACGCATCTCGATCCGGGCCGATCTCGCAGTTTTTTCGGGCGCGATAACGAGCACATGCGTGCTTGTAAACGCACGCACACGCCCGGCAATTTGAACGTCTCCTGCGGCGTCTTTTCGCGCCACGGCGTAACTCGCGGGGAGCATCGCTGCTCATTTTCATTGACTCGTTGTTTGCTTTTCTGTAAGAGAGAGTATTATCGGGGGCCCGTCGTGGGCCTCGCGAAATATAATTTACGGGCTCGTAAAAAAGCGAGCAGGGTAAACATTGCGCGATTTTTGTTGGCATTATAATTCGCAGAGTCAATGCTTACGTAATAGAGCGCGCCGATCGTCTCATGAAATCGAAATGCTGAGCGTGCGGACTCTCGCTTTTTCAGTCTCTAGCTAGATCGTACGAGTATGTATTATGTGTGGCATGGACTTTTTTACTCGATTACATTTTATACCTGCATGCACCGGGCTCGCAGATTTTGATGAGGAAACTATGATTTGTTTTGATATATCATGGTGTACACGTACGCACCAATCGAAATAATTAGGTTGGACTTGCAGCAGTTTTTAATAAAAATTTTAATGGAATAATTTTAAAATTTTTATTTCAATTATTAGAAAACAAGAAGAATGATTACCATATGTCTTTCTTGAAATAAGATGGAACGTAAAAAAAATAAGAAATGTAATGATTTTGGTTGCTTTTTTGTTATTTCACCATTATATATATATATTGTAGATTAATCTGTCCGTCATTTAAAAAAATTGTTGCTGTTTAACAATTATTGTAGGAGTCTCCCCAGGAAATGTGAATTTTAAAAAGTTATATATAGCTCGGATACACCAATAGAGTCGTTTTCATTAAGTCATTAAGTTTTAAAAAATCACAAACTTTAATACACAACTTCTCAAACGTATGCAAAGCAATTCATAGGTATATGAACTTCTGGCTGCAAGAGTGACAACAGCGCGTAGTTGTAAACTGTGCGACTGACTATTAGGTGCACCTACGCGGTTATGACTGTTGTCCGGAGTTTTTCGTTTCGCCAAAAGTCTCGAGAGGCAAAGTATGCACGTGCAAATTTGATAGACACTGCCAACTAAAGTCGCGAAAAAAATCGGTTTACATACTACATAGGAATAATCTTATTGTAGCTGAATGAAATTTCAAGAAATATTTGTTGTAGTCTGGTATAATGATTTGACAGAAGTGTTATGACTCAGCGTTGACTCACACGCGAATGCGTTAATAACGTAGAGCATAATGTAAGCTAATCTAGGTAAATACAACGTTAGCTGATTAATTTTTTGTAGACTTCGGATAATTGATTGCTGTCGTTAAATCTGAGTCACATTGCGTATTTATAACGTTGTTGCAGCCGATTATCTTATCGCCGCGCTCTTATATTAATTATAAAATTATAAAATTATGATGAGTATTATGCAATGTTGAGGTGGACGAGGAAGACTACGGCATAAATCATTATTCTGCTGCGCAACGGCGATGATGAATTTGTGAGTATTTCAGGAATTTTAAACGAATTTATCGCCGGTTACATTTTATGAAACGGATAACGATATACAAATATTTACGTTTTGATATGGCATCGAGAAATCTCGTGTCAGAGCTTAATTAACAATATTATTTTTTGCGTAACTAGCGCGGAGCAACATTTTCTAATTCTTGCTCAATGAACCTTTAACGAGGGTATAACTTATATATATATATATATATATATATATATATATATATATATATATATATATATATATATATATATATATACATTCGTCCAATCTGTTAAACTTCTCGAACAAAGAAGTCGCATGCGCGGGGAGATCGCAATCGATTAAATTGAAAAGAGAGAATGCAAAGTATATAATATTATCATTAAAATTAAATGAAAAATAGAAAGTAGTGCGCGGCGGCAAGATGGATATGGATAATTGAGACAGACTTTCTAGAACACATACACGCACACACACACACGTACACACATCGAGTTGTCAGTGATGCAAAGTCTTAATTAAAGAGAATCGCGGGACGCCGATCGCAGCATTTGAATCGCAGCCTCGTTCCGTCCAGGCGCTCGCGCGCTCTATCGTTCTGATGTCACGAGCTTGTATCTGTGCTATGGTTCTCTACACTATACGGAACGAGGGACCTGCAGGTGCGTCACTGTCGCATCTTCCAGACGTATTGACTCTCTAACAGATTCTGTATATATATATATATATGAACTGCGTTTGCTCGATAAATTATGCACACGCATCAGTCGCATCTCATTAACGTCTCGATCGATTAATTCATTAGTCAAAGTAATAAACAGAAAAAACAAATAATGCACTGTTAATAAGTCCCAAGAGCGTCAGCTCGAAAATAACGAGACGTGTCAGTATAAGGGTAACGGGGCCGGAAAAGTATAAGGTGGAAAGTAAGCTCGGCGCGCAAGGGCAGTTAATTGGCGCCTCTCTCATCGCGGACACCCGAGTAAATTATTGTCCCAAGCTGCTTGCGCGAACCCCAAGCGCGGGTACGTCCCGCGGTGTACGTCAGTGTCTCGTGGCGCGGCCCGCGTGACGAGCGACAAAGAGTCGAGGCCGCGAGCCCGTGATTTTATCGGCGAGTTAAGAGCGAGCTGCTGCACCTGTATACCGTTTCTCGAGCGCCTTTTTCTTTTGATTTTACCGTAAACCGAGTGGGTGCGTGGCTGCTCTGCTTTTCTCGATTCGCAATCTTCGAAAGTTCGAATTCTAGCTCATTTTTCAATTATTGAAAGTCCAATATATATGCGTATATACCGCACCCGATCGCATTTAAATCAGCTTTGATTGTTTTTAATTAGCGTTTTCCAATCGCATGAAGTAGACACCAAAAATATAACAGAAAATGTTTCTATATTCTCCGAGACAGACTTTATATTAGAAATGAATATACAAGCTTCCTAGTACTCTCGATGAAGCTCGCATTAGCGGTATAATAATTCAATCAAGCTTAATTAATCAACCTTACAGATCGCACTGGCATCACTATTAATATTTTTTTCTCCCGCTAAATCATCGACGCATCTAATTAAAAGTTAATGAAACTCTGCGTTCGCTTGCGTTTATTCCAAGACACAAACACACTACTGCACGCTATATCTTCAAGCTTTCAATCAAGCGAGCACTCTTCGCCTATAAATATAAATCCGCTGAAAATGCTAAATGCACATTAGCATAACGGTAAATCTCGAGCGACGATTGCGCAACAGCCGGAGACTTATACGTCGATTCCCGTATTTTCGCGCCGATCTCGTTTTCGCTGCGCGCGAGAGAGAAATGAAGAAATAACTTTCTCGCGCGCGAGATGCTGAAACACACGAGGAAGTCGCGTCGCCTGCATCCCTGCGGTGTATAAGTATGTGTATAATATATGCAGCTGAGCAGAGACGACCGAAGAACTAGGTCGCGCACCGCGGATACTGTGCAGTTGACGTCTCCGGTCTGTCTTTGTATAAGCGCGGGCTTTTTGTTCATTTATATACTTATACACGAGGCGAGCAGCGCATATTTGTTGGCAGGATTATCTGTGTTTCGTGTCGAGGGGGAGGGGAAATTATGTGTGCTTAGGAAAATGTCCCATTGTAGAAATGTGCAGTATACGTAACGTGTACGTGCGATTTCTATAGGGAACGTCTCAAAAGTGAATCCTTTGTGAAGCCGGAATATCCACAACGTAATAATAATAAACGTAAAATAGCTTCGATTCTTTGAACAATATTCCCGACAGAGGTTACGTTGTTCCGCAAGCTTTGCGAGTTATATATACCGGCTCGTTTTCGCGGTGCTGTTCCCACTAAAACCCACGAGACAAGCCTCTCGCAACCAAAACTCAAATTCAATCTCATGTGCGTCCGCGTTGCGCGGTTATTTATACTCGCTTGTCGCCTACCCTCGAAAAAATCCCCGTCAGCGATGGATAGGCACCCATCGCTGAGCCGAGAGAAAGAAGACGAAGAAGAAGAAGAAGGAGAGAGTCGCGCGATGGAAAAGAGAGAAAGTGCGCGGCGTCGCTCCCACACTATTTCACCGAGCAGTATAGCCTTATAGCTGACCGACTGTCTACGCCTACTGCCACACAGCTCTCTCTCTCTCTCTCTCTCGTCGCGGGTGGCCACGCGAGCCTGTCTACTCCTTTTCCGCGCTAAAGTCCTCTTCCGGCTGCTGCGCGACGCCTCCGTCTCTCGCACACTCGACGTTAATCGTCGATCTTCTCTTTCTCTCTCTTTCTCCCTCTGATGCAGCGATGCAACAGCGGCGGCTTGGTCTCAGACGCGATTCACGAAGCCATACAGCTGCGACCGGTTCTCGCGTGCGAAAACGCGAAGTTGGAAGGCGAAATTATATGTATATATACGCGCGAAAAGCGGGGACTTTAATTAACGGTTGTTTAGAAAAAAAATTATCAGCATATAAGTACTTCTGAGGTTTGTTTTTCATTGACGCGCGTGCGTAATGTATGCGGATTCGTGGTGTAACGCAATGATTATTGATATATCGGTATTTCGCAAAATTAGTAACGATCGGTGGGATCGATATAAACAGATTACATCTCGTTATTCAAAGTACAGCGTGTAACAATAGTTTTCTCGGTTATCGCCTGCTGCAGTGTACTAATTCTAATACGCCTATCACGATCCGCGATATCGCAAATAAAATGGTATTCATCTCTTGCATATACAGGAATCGGAGAACTAAGCATATATCGAAGGTTTACCTGCGAGGGATCAGGTGAAAACTATTGCGCAATCTCACATCTCCGCAAGATAATGCAACAAGCGCGGTTCTCATCGTCGATTTCTAGAAAGTGCATGCATCCGCGAGCGTTTAGTTAACCGGTATTAATTACATTCTTTATCGAAAAAAAAATTATTTTAATAATCAAAAAGTAGCGGGGAATCCGAGACACTCGGCTCAACGGCATCGTAGGAAAACAATTACCAGAGACAGCCACGGAATTACGCGGCTCGCGTGCTGAAAGTATTTGCAATTTATAAGCCAATAAACAAAAATTTACGTTGGAAATAGACTCGGCTGTGAGACGCGATTGTTGTTAAGCTTGGCGGTAGCGCTTCCAGAGAGATAAATGCACATATTTCAGCGGCAATTGTCAATAAAGTAACTTTCCAGTATATTTATTTCCAGTATATCCAATTGCATCATATAATGATTAAGAGCTACTCAAATCCGTTGCGTTTATCATTGATTATTCTTTTCATTAGCGACTTCAGAAGAACGTTCTACTTTTCATATTTTTTAATTCTTCCTTCTTTGAAATTAGAATGGAATTTCATAACAATAGCCAGTCGGGATTCTTACGTCTGAACTATTGAACACTAATAAGAAAGCAATCTTTCTAAATGAGAAAATTCCTGTTGATTTTGATATCTTCATGATTACGCACCCCAAACTCGTGCATAATCTGACTGCAGGATAATATCTCAGCATATACTACTATTAACTCGGACGTTGACATTTTAGACTACCAGTATAAATAAATCAATCGCACTTCAATTAAAGCCATGAATCGAAGTAAATTAGTCGCCCGCTAATACGACATCTGTCACTCAGCAGTCGCAGTCGCAAATAAGGAAAATACATAGTGCAAGATCTCGGCCAACAGCTCAATCTATTCCCGAGCAATTCCCGCAAGAACAAGAAAGAACCGAGCAGCAAGACTCCGTACATAATAGTCGGTACGTATATATACATGCACGCAGCGAAGCGACTGTAAAAAAAGTCCACGTCGACGTATAATACTACTGTACGAGAGAGAGAGAGAGAGAGAGAGAGAGAGAGAGAGAGAGAGAGCTATGCACACGACTATATAGAAAAAGCGAAAGCCACGAGACGGTGGTAGTGAAGAGGAGAGAAGCAAAGCAAGGACGCGGAGGACAACCGCGCGAAAGATAAATGTGGGCGAAAGCAATGTCCGTTTAACGAAGAGAGCTCGTTGGGCGCGCGCGAAAAGAGGAAGCGTCATATTTGTTTATGCAAACGCGCCGCAGGAGCGCGGCACTGATTTATACCGCGGACGTCTTTATTACATTGTGTCTGTGTGCTAGTGAAGCTTACAGGAAACGCGCAGGCGGGAGAGAGCAAAAAAATAACGACGTTGTGCGGGACGAAGGAGTTGCTTACATACTTTTTGCGTCAAGTGAGCTACACTGCGGTACCGATTCTCACAGTTTGCTTTTATCCAGACGAAAGTGAAATTCGAGTTACTTTATATTATATGTCTGAATTTTACATGAACACTACAACGACGTTTATATCAAGCGAGCGATTCGAAAAGACGGCAAAATCATGCGGTTAAATAGCATTCCCGACGTATAAGCCAATTTCCAGGGCGCAATTATCCTGTATACTCGCTCGTCGCGATCTCGCCGATGTTATAGCAACTCGGCTCTCTCACACACACGACCTCGAAAGGCCAATCGCGACGACATTTTTCGCGAGGCTGTCGCGCAATAACCATTAAACCGTGCTATCCTCGCAATTTCCCCCGATAATAACTTGATAAAACCGTATGGCTTCTCGCTCGTCCCTTTGTACGAGCCGAGGAAGGCGCAAGTTCTCTTGGAATTCTATACACAACAGTGAGTGTGTGCGCATGTGTTTGGCTTATCTTTCGTCGCCGTATATGTGGGAGCGAGCGACGTGTCCGATAATTACGACGACGAGACGCGGATACATGCGGGTAGTCGATATTCATGTTCCGATCGGGGGACTCAAGTTTTGAGGGATAAGAGATTTTTTCTCCGGACTGATGTACGAGTGATTTAATGGGATTCAGGAATCCACCACGTTGCAAGATGTTTGTGAGCCTTTCAATAAATAATTCATCGTGCGAGCCATAAGCGCTTTTTATGAATGAACTTCTGTATACTCAAATCAATCCAAATCGTCGATACAATACGAAAGAATTACATTATAATTATATCTCGAATAACGATTCCCGCGTCGATTAATCATACGCTATACGTACGTATCATCTCATTAAAAAAATAAGTGAATATAAATAAAAGCGCGATTATATAAATGATTAAACGTCATAATTCAGGCTCGCCTCGCATAAATTCCCGATCTCGAATCAATCTTCCACAATAGGAAAATGATAGTTCCGCGCGTACGAAGCATAATCTCAGAAACAAAACTCCTGCGAACCATTTTAAATTAAAGCGTACGATTTAATGCTCGACGACCGGTAACATATAGCAACTAATTACGAGTATAATTATCATCCACCGCAGAGGGAGAGAGCGACCCCGGAGCGCGCAAAGACTGATGAGCCGGCTGGACGCGCGCGATTATAATAATAAAGAAAAGTCGCGTTCGAAGACATCTCATTACCGGGTGCCCGGGGACACGAATCGCGTCCGGTGCCGAGGTCAGGTGTAAGTACCCATACACACAGCGACGATCGCTGAGTTATGATATGCGAGCAAGTACGCGGCGGCTCCCGAAGCTACGGCGCTTATTTGCAGTATCTTACAGCTGCGGAGCGCGTAAACGCAGGCAAGTATTATTATACGCATCCTGTGCCGGGGCCTATCTCACGTGCTAATGCTTTTTCTGCATTTGGTGTCCACCCGATAATCGGTATATTGTACATAAATATGCGAAAGTAAAAAAGTGTAAATCAATTTCCATACATGGAATCCAACTACTTAATCTACCCAGCAAATGGTCAGAGGCTAAATATACCGGCACAGCTGCACACGATCGCGCATACATACATAACGAGATGGTGATAACTATCGAAGACAAATCGCCAAAGCTATGCATTCACCGAAAGCCAGTGCGCTATGGGCAAAGTCTATAATCGAACGAACCGTCCTCCCACATCGTGTATACAGACATACAAAGTCGCCGCACATAGATAGTCGTATAGTTAGATAATCCTCGAAGCTTGCTGTGCGCTGTATAAATGCTATGTACACACGAGAAAAATTGTAATTACGATAATACGCGGTAGCGGTTCCAATAATTTTCACAAACCCGGGATGGAGAATTAAGTAAGGGCCTTCCTCCATGCAGCAAGCCGATTGTCCGCTAACACATTGCACATACAGCGTACTGTATATATACAGCACTTGGAATCGAATAGCGGTTCTGTGTTGTGCTGCTGCTGTTGCTGCGAGTCGCTTCGTTAATAGCGATTTATCGAGCGTGCGCGCGTCGATTTTCATTCGAAGCTCGCGAGCGCGATTAACGAAGCGATGCACGAGGGAGAGAGAGAGAGAGAGGAGCCAACAAAGGGCGATTCCTATCGTCTAAATTATTCGGGCGAGAAATCGCGGAAAGTAGCCGTTCTGCACGGCTGTGTATATATGTACATGTAGCTATGTACGAGAGGCGCGCTGGTACAAGAGAAGCGCGGCGTTTATAACTCGGCCGCGCCGGATTTCGCGAACTTTTTTCTTCTTCTAACTCTCTCATCTCGTTCAAAGAGGCTTTCTTCCTCATTTCGTCTTTCACTCGAGAGGCTACGAGCGTCACGACACGACGAGTAGTCGACCACCCAGATAATTAGACTTTCGGCTCGTCGTGATCCTGGCGCGCAGTAGTGTAAGCGGTAGGCACGACTATACACATAGCCTGTGCTGGTGTATTGGCTTGATTGCTATTCGCTCTCCGTAGACAATAATGATATATTTCTGATAAGTGGGACGAAATATATTTAGCCGCGCAAGCGGTGCTAGACTTGACGGTTTAGGGACACGGCGAACCACTTACACTGCGGCCGGCTGTAAAGCGAACACGAAGACAAATTATTTTACCTTTATGTATTTTGAGCTTTTTTTCTTCTTCCATTTCGAGAATAATCGGCGGACGTCGTGTTTTACTAATTCGCTTGGGTCCCGGGAGCTTGTTATATGTATATATACAGATGCGCATTAAGATAGACCCGCCGCTGTACAACAAAACACAATTAAAGACGAGATGCGATTGTTTTTCGATATTTTTAATTTCGAAAGTACATTACTCAACGCGCGAGAATTACGTAACTTG
>CM052080.1:13709186-13769186 GCA_020010945.3 Muscidifurax raptorellus | reverse complement strand
GCCTGTATGAATGTAGTAGTGTTATTGTTATATATAGATAATTATTGCTACAAATGAAGATAAACATATATTTAGCAAATATAAATTTATCTTTATAAGAAGTAAAGTGGAGAAAGCTTTTGTTTGTAAGAGGAAAAAAACGCGAAGTATCGTAAATGAATATCGAAAAATTCAGTATAGAAATAAGCATTCTATATCGATATACACTCAATGTGCAGTGCGCGGTCTGATTCATTACCAGCGCAAATAATTATATTCCGCGAAAAAACGGCATCAGAAATCGCGAGTAAATTTATGATTAAACGTCATCGCTAAAACTTTCTACTTTGATATTCCCAATGAAAAATTCGCGGAATGAAAAACGCGCCGAAGAGAGGGTGAGAGAGATGGAAGAACGGGTGGCGGGGGGGGGGGCAGAGTCGAATAAGGCAAAAGCCGACACGGGGGAAGGCAAGCGGAATAAGTTTTGCACGCGTTAGAAATGCATAGAAACGGCTTGCGCGGATATAGTCCTTCTCGCCCTCTCTCACAGCAGCGGAGAGGAGAGCGTATCGTCAAATCGAGCCTGCCTTTTTCTCCCCCAGAGTCTCTCTCACTCGCCAATGCGAAATCGATTTATTCTCGAGGACCTACTGCAAGCAAAGCAACGCGGCTGCAGCTCTCGGGCTACGTAATACATATGCAGCTTCAGCAGCAGTAGCGGCGCCAGCGGGAAAAATGACGAGCGCAAGACGGCCGATAAAGAAGAAAATAAAGCTCGGAAAATCCCGGCCTAAATAAACGTATCAAAAATGTAGTGGGGGCTTGCACATAATACTACCGTCGGTGAGCCGCTTCCGCATCAGCGGAATCATCAGAATTTATGACGTACCGCGAGCAGGGATCTGTATATACTCTCTCTCTCTCTCTCATTTTCTTGACTTTGATAAATTACATGCCCCCGCAAAAAGGAGTTACCCATTGTAAATATTGTCCGGCCGCCCGTTGGCTGTCGATGTAAAAAGTATATTCCCACGAAATTGCAATGCAAGCTTGCATAATTATGCACGCGCGCTACTCGCGGGTTGAAAAAAATTGTGTCTCTCTCTCGAGATTGCGAGTCATATTTTTCGTGCGCGCGCGCGCGCGGGATGTAACGGGGGATAGAGCGGGCCCGTGAGTAACTCGGCAAATGGTTAAATTGCGCTGAATATTAAAAAACCGTAAAACGGGTAGAGGGCCATGGAGGATATTAAAAATATGCTGATTTTATCGGCTGCGGAGCGCGGCTTTAATCTCGCCCTCTTTATGGCCCTGAATTTTTTATCGCACCGCATTATATTATTTATCTCCGCGCTTGCCGGTCTCGTAAACAACGCCCTCGCGAGCGATGGAAACCACGTGCTTTGAGATATCCCGCGCACGGGCTACTATCAAAGCGGAAGCAATCGTTGCAACGGAAAGTATATCGGCGTATGAATGCTGCTCAGCAGTACCAGATTCTCTCTCTCCCTCCCTCTCTCTTAGAGCATCACAGGCGTGCGTGCCCGGAGCGGCGAGAGTTTCACTGTGAAATCTCAAGCGCGAGTATCTCACCAGATGTGTATAGAGCGCGCACGTATGTATGTATATATGTATGGCTTGCTCAAGTTATTGTGCATCTGAAATGCATTCGCCAGAGGTTCGAACAGAGCAGATAGATAGCTAGATAGATAGATAGAGCGAGAGAGCGAGAGAGCGAGAGAGCGAGAGAGCGAGAGAGAGAGAGAGAGAGAGAGAGAGAGAGAGAGAGAGAGAGAGAGAGAGAGAGAGAGAGAGAGAGAGCTCAGGGTAGTGGTCACAATGCGTTCTATACTAGCAAATGGCCCTCCTTGAGCCTTGCGCGCTCTGGAATACAATCCGCGAATTGCGAGGTAATTGCCAATCATGGCTCCGGAAATTGGCTGGCGATAAACAATCGCTCCTTGATTGAGATGAGCCACTACCCTGCTTCGTAGCTGAATTGTGCTGCTTCAAAAAACCAAAGAGCGGACTCAGATTTTCGCTTCATCTTGCAGTTGATTTTACGCAAATTGCGATCTTTAATAGATTATATCTCTGACTCGAAAAATTTGTTATTATCGTTGTGTGAAAAAAATCAATCGAATCGTTCGTGCCCGGACAGTTGTGAGCCCGTTTCATCTGTCAGCGAGTCATTGAAACACTTTTCTCTCTCTCCCTCTCTGTCATTCGTTTGGTCAGGCTAAACTAGATTCCGCGACTGATGCGTCCAGTACTCACATATATTCGTGGAGTAGGATCAACGAGTCAAGAGAGGCCTGCCAGACGCGTATAATCTCATCAAAATTCACCATGTATAGACGCCCTCGAACTATCTGTGCAACACTGCAGCGTCAAATATGATACAAACGAAATAAAAAAATCCTGTCACGTAAACGAAATGCGTAGAGCCGTCTCTTTCTCAGCGTGCGTGGTCATGCGTGTATGCCGCATTTGTCGACGAAAAGAAAAAAGAACACACAGTGACAGCGTCAAAGCATCAGAACTTGATGGCTATACGACAAAATCCATAAAAAATGCAGATAGCGGATTTATCTGCTTAAAAAAATACTACAACTCTTTTTCTTCATGTTCTAAAGGCTGTTTAGCGCACTAGACAAATAGTAATCTTGCAAAATCAGCCTCGACGCACTATTATTATTATTATTATTTTTTTGTACATTCAAAGTATACGAAAGGTAGGTCTTATTCAACAAGATATATTTATTGTCTAAGAGGGCGAACGGAAAATCTATACTTATAGGATAAAAGTACGGGAAGAGAAATTGAAGCTTATTTCGGTCTCAGTAATCGATTACAATTGGAAGAAAAATGTTTGCTCAATCAGACAATTAATTACGCAGCGAGTAATACAGGCTATTTTTTGAGAATCAGCAATTGGCCTGTAACTTTTTGTTAGCATATGATAACTTGGTCCGGTGGCGTGCTCCCCAAAATCCAATGTTTCTACTTTGAGGCCTAAAAGTGTGCGATTTCTCGCAGAATGGCTCATGTACATATAAGCAGCACATACACGTGCGAAAGAACGTCTGTAGATATTTTTGGGCGCTAGCGCACGTATTTTCGAAAAAAAGCCGGCATCAAAAGTCAATCAAATCAGCATTTTGCGCATGCTCGTTCTCTCTGCAGTCGATCAGCTTATATATATACGTACATAGGTATATACGTAGACACACGTATAGGCGCTCTGACTACAAACAGACGTGCTGTGTGCGCTTTGCGGCACCACAAAAAATGCGCATCTACAAAAGCATTTTTGACAGTCGCTGCGTGTAGTAGGTACTGTGTTAATCGGACTCGACGTATGTAGCTTTGACCGTGCGCCGTTGTAGGTCGGAGATTATACGAGAGCAACGCAGGGGTGCGGCTTGCAGAAAAATCGAAATGCTTTCGGGTATTGCGGATTTCTTTACGAGGAAATTTTTTTTCTTCATAAAGAAGGAAAAAATTTGCAAGGTTGCGGATAACGAGAGTATAATCCATGAACACGAAAATTCAATCATGCGGCGCAAATAGCTGTAACAGCTATACGCGCGCGGTATATTAGAAGAAAAAATTAATATATGACGCGGGCTGCGCACTGGATGGAGGAAGGAAGGGAGGGTGCTGTGTAGATACAGATAATTTATCTTCCGCGTGCCGCAAGGGAAGAAGCATCCCTGGAGATCTAAATATATATGTAGTAGCGCGGTAAATAACGTGATGTATGAATCGGCTTAATTAACAATCGCGGGCAGCACAGCTCGTTAATGAGTCGTGTTTCTCTCTATGTGAATATTGTGGACAAGGTTTCATAAAAGAATCAAGATATTCACTTTCAATAATATGCGCAAGTAAACTACTCCGTAGCTAAGTTGAACTTACTCCACGGCGGCCTGATTCGCAACCGCCGCCGATCGCTGGAATATTCCTACTCTGGCTAAATATCCAAATACTCGCAGATGTCAACAAGTATCATGTGCATGCATCGAGTCTACAAGGACCCTTCCACAGCTCTGAACTACGGAAGCACCTATGCGCCACCTATGCGAAGTAGGCTAGAGCGCGACTTCACGTGAGGAAAGAGAAAGGTCTTGCTCTTTTGGCAAGGGGCAAGGATCTTTTCCTTGCTATTGCCTGATTTGTTTTCCATTCTATTATGAAATAGAGACACCTTTGAGGATGAGCCCGAGACGCTGGCGAGGAGAGAGCATAAGGGAGAGTAGTCGATTACCTCCAAGGACTGTTTGGCAGAATTTCGAATTTTGGAGTTTCTTGTTCTCCAATCGAAACCCCCAATGACGTGACTGATGATGAAAGAAGTTTTCTCCAACTTCAACATCCACTAGTTTATGGACACCGACTATCACAAGTAAAGGCTATAATTGTTAGTGAAAAGCAGTTAGAAGTTTTTGCTTAATTTTAGCCTTTAAAATCTAAATTTTTAATTTTAATTTTATCCAGACAATCTTTTTTTATAATAGTAAAAATCTTATTTTTGTATTTTATTTGACAAAGATGTTATCGTCTTATACTTCTTAAACTCTGTGTGTTTATTTATTAAATTAGATAATTAAATTGCAGGTCAGGATAAAAACAAATTTGAATGAATGGAATTTGAATCGTGGTTAGTAAAAATACATTTCTGTAAAATCTGTAAATGAACCATATTTATATCTGCATCACAAGCATCAGGATTATATTTTCCTAAAAATTGTACTTTTACCGAATTGTAAACGACACATTAATTTTTGATAGATTCACTTACTTTTGGCGATTTATTGTGAATCTTGGGTAGTGGGCATATGCCTCACATTATTCATACATAGCTTCCATAGTCGTTGATTTGAGTATCTACTTTGTTTACTTCTGTGTGGGGACTTTGCGACGGGTTTAATCCCTCTGTTTATCCTATTCACGGGAGTTGTTTGTTTCTATAAGCAATCTTACACGACTAGAGTTAGATACTCTGATACTCTGCCGAATTTTGTGTTTATTTTGATTCATATACGTTCAACTCATAGCGGGCTTTGCTATTTGCCACAGGGCTTATAATTCATATTTCATTTAAATCTATTGATTCGAACACCTTATAGTTTCCATGAGTTTTGACATTTTTTATTTAGGAGGGTCGCTTTGTGATCGGGTTATTGTTGATATTTAATTTTTACTTAAATAATATAGCATTTTGGAACTTCATCATGAGTAATAAGAATAAAAGAAAATTCCAAGCGGAAACCCCCATCCTAGGTCAAAACTTGAATAATTTAGATTCGGAAAAAAAGAAAAGGAAACCTAATATTTTTAACTCATCTATTCTCCCGGACAAAATGGTACCAAACCCAAACACTAAAGATGAGGAAAATATTTTTCTTAACACGTGTATGAAAAAGGCCTTATTTCATGCATCTAAAGTGAATGGAAAGTTCCTCATTTCGAGCGTCCGGGAGGGAATGATTCCCTCCCCTGCTCAAAATTAGTCAAATTAGCCTCAACAATTAGTATTACATACTTTTAAAGTAACATCACAGTAAAGTGCATTATTTAAGGTAAAACTACTTCATATCACATAAACAAACTTAATGTTTGGGTTGATCTTAGCGTATAATACAAACTTTAACATCACTTCAATAATCGTACATTATTAAACTTTAATAATCATATATTATTTTGGCAAACTTCTTATGTTAAATAAATACGCAAAACTAACTAGTTTTAAAATACTTCAACGTTACAGTCAACAATCTGTTGATTCTTCATTGGGCTTCAAATAACCACATTCTTTTTCCAATAGTACTAGTAAGTCTTTTACTTGTGATCTACATAATGGATTATATTTGAAACATTGTAAAACTTCAGGTTTCAAAAACAAGAGAATACATCCCAAATCTGAAATTTCATTATTTCTGAAAATATGTGTCAGTGCAGTAAACGTATCACTGTAAGTTGACAGATTCCAAGGACATTTTTCATGATATAATCCCACCTGTGTAGCAGCGAAGGCCCACACATCAGAATAAACAGTAGCTTCTTGTCTGTTTAAGATTAATTCTGGTGCCATGAAAATGTACGTACCCCTAATACTTCCTAAGCACGTTGAATTTAAGTTTGAAGATACTATACCACTTTTAGCAAGACATAAGTCACAAATCTTTACTCTTAAATCCTCTCTTACAAATATATTTCCAGGCTTGATATCACGATGAATAATAGGTACACGCTGCATGTGCAGATAAGTTAGTCCGCATGCTACTTGATAACCAATTCCATTTCTTCCATTTGTAGTCAATGCATATCATGATTGTATTTCTTTAGTATGTATTATGTCCCATAAGTTATTGGATTTAAAATATTCCATAACTATATGAATCTGAGTTGCCGCCAAATAATAACTTGGAACGGATATTATGTTGACATGTCTGATTTTATCTAACAATTCTATTTCTCTTAACATTAATTTTACGTTCTTGCCTTTTTGCATTATTTTAATTGCAACAATTCCATTGCAAAATTTGCTCATACGTACTATCCCTTGAGCACCTTCACCTAATACCCTGTTCAAAATTCAATCTTATGTTCGGCAACTTTTTGAATTGATGTGCCTAATAAAGTAGTCTCTTGATTTTGCTTACAGGGATCAACTGGCTCATACGCTAAAGGAGCAAGTGGCTTTTTAAAGTGAAAAGCATCTTTCTCCAGACTTTCATTTGCTTGTTTAGGAATTTTTTAATTTGTCGTAACTTCTACATCATTGTTTTCACTAATTGATTTTCTTTTCCCAAAAAGATTGGCACAGTTTGGAAAACTAGATAATGTACACATCGAATAAACTGGAGATGGTATGGACTCTTTGCTACTGCTATTCTTGCTGGCTACTGCTTTGCTACAGTCATTGTTATTCAGCTTCTGGGAATTACTTATGTCCTTGAAAACGTTTGGATTATCTGTGATAACGGCTTTTATTTTATAGCTATCTGCTTTATATACTTCATATTTTTTGGCATTAGTATCAGTACAAGATGAATCACTGTCACATGGGATTTTTCCTCTTGGTCTTTATACGTACGAATTTTTATATACATGCCCTTTGTTGCTTATCTTCTCGTGGCAGTAAGTAAAAAAAGCACAAGTTTTGCCTGCAGCATCTTCAAAAGCAAAAATGCAGGAGCCATCAGACTTGCCTAAACAAGTAACTGAGTATTCATATATTTTAAACTTTCCATTATAATCAATTCTGTGCCTCCAGCCAAGACTCAATGATCTTCGAATCAAAGGTTTTTCATGTGAGACTTCAGATGCACTTATGTAATTTTTTATTTGTTTTTTATTTAATATTTTCTCAATTGAATGCTGTAATGTAATACGATATGTTAACAAAAATAATAATAAAAATAATGTTACAATGGAGCACTCGTTATTAACCTTGCTCTTTGGTGTATTTACTATAAGTTTCCTGCTATGTATCCTATCGATCAAATCTCGCAAACGATTGGCTCGCTTTTCGCACAGCTTGGGCATTGAACTATCTACAATGAATATTAAAAACGAATAGTTATTATACATGACACAATACAATGTATTCAACATAGCTTCTAGAAAAATGTTCTCTCTGTCAGTGAGCAATGCATATGCCTTATCCTCAGAATTATATTCCAATGTTCCATCATTTTTAAAAAAAATCTTTTAAAACATTTTTTTTGAGACTCAACGTACTAATTTTTAAGCATTTTTCTTCATTTGAGTATTGATAATTGCGATATCCTTTCTCTTTGAATCCATCTTATTAAATTCAAAAAGCATGATTAATTATAAAATCTAAACTCAAATTCTAATACTATGTTTAAAGATTGTTTACTTACTTTGTCATTATGTATTAACCTTTCAAAATCAATAAACAAAAGATTTTAGAAAGTATACCTTACTTGAAAATATACTTAAAGGTGTCTCTATTTAATAATAGAATGGAAAACAAATCAGGCAATAGCAAGCTCTTTTCCTTGCCTCTTGCCGAAAGAGCAAGACCTTTCTCTTTCCTCACGTAAAGTCGCGCTTTAGCCTACTTCGCATAGGTGGCGCATAGACGTTTCCATAGTAAACGCTAGGCTCGGCGATAATCCGCGCGCATTCATAAGAAAGGCTGACCGGCCCAAGACTGCAAACGCGAATATTCGTCGTTTGCTTTTAATGACTCGACTCAGAGCTTGGCGCATGATATAAACTCATAAAACAATACACTCCTAACACTTCCTGCCTACTTGAGATCTGCTCTGGCTCGAGAAGCTCCTATACTTAAATAATATGTATCGAATATACTTGCCTAAAACAAATGCGCAGTTAATTCCTTCCCGCATTCATCCAAGCTAACGCTTGTGACGTGAGAAAGCCCACGCCAGGAAAGACTGACACATCTGCTCAACAATACTCCAAATCGAATCAATCGTGCGTAGCCTACGCAGCGGTGCCAAAATCGCTACGTTGAGACGCTCGCCTTTAGAAGTCACAATTCCAATTAATAAACATTAATTCACGTTGGTAACAAAAGTCGATTATATTCAGAAAAAAGAGTACGGGATGAAGAAAATGAGAAAGAGAAACGTCGATGCGAGAGAGAGAGAGAGAGAGAAATTTGCGCCTGCGGTGGCAGTGGGTGGGCGGAGAATGAGCCAAGTTTCATCGAAGCTGACACTGGCGCGCGCCATAGGAGCGATCGAAATCCGACGAGAAGCGTGACGAGCGGCCGCGCTCAACATTGATTCTCGTTGTATCCAAGCAAGTCCCGTTCTCGATGTATATATATATATATATATATATATATATAGGTCCAAGGTATATACAGAGCTCTCGGTTGGCGGGCCATTGTCCGAGGGGTGAAGCTGCAATAGTGGGGGACGAGCAAACTGAATTTCTGCTCATTTAATCGCGATGGTGCGGCTGCGGTCGGGCGAGTCTGCTGCGCTATCGCTAACTACTTATGACAGTATTGCGCTCCCGCTCCTCGTCCCGGCCAATTACCGGCTGCCGGCCACTGCTCACTGTTGTGTACCAACTGCCAGACGACACTGACGACGACGAATGGCTGGACGTGATGTGGACCCTCGCTCCAGTTTCGCTTCTCGTCTGCTCTTACATTATAATATTTTATGCTTTACGCGGTGCGACAGTTATATGCTCCGGATACTATTCTTGCCTCGAACTCTTCAAAAGTAAAAACTTTGACGATCGTCCTATATAGGTATATATAATAGGCAGAAAGTCGAACATGATTTTCCGAAAGCTGCGCATGCACAGAGTGTCGGGGTATATTTACAGCTGTGCAGCGCGACAAGCTCAAAGTCAATTCACGCTCACGGGCGTTGCGATACGACAGCGGCATGTTGAGAAGTAATTATACGTAATTTATAGCACATCAAATCATTTTGAATTCTAGGCCTTCGGGCTCTGCGTCCCGAACAATATACGAACGAAAGCGTGCACGGTTATAATACGCCTTTATGATGGAAAAAGCTGTAATGCAGTAATTACTGTGACCATCAAAGTTTCGAGTGCGCGCTAGTAAACTGCATTTACTTCGAGCAGATTGAAATTCGGGGGTAGTTTCATAATAATGCTATATAACGGAAGGAACTTGCTCTCTCTCTCTCACTATCGTTCTCTCCTTCTTGTTGCCCGTTTTCGTTGTATACACCCAGAGTAGAATGACGCGATTTCTCTTTGCATTTTACCTTACCGCTTTCTCGGGAGGCTGAAATTCAATTATTTAAAGTTTGGTGCTTAAAAGCCTTTTTAATAATGTCGCTTCTCTAAGGGTATGTATATACGTATTCGAAATATCCAACGACAGTAGTCGTTGAATATTTTTTGTTTACGGGGCATTGAAAATAATGTACGAGTCTATCTCTCGTGCGGACCTGGACTCGTTCTTCCCTCGGTCGGTATGGGGTTTTTTATAATATAATATTTATAATAAAATTTTAAATGTGTTATATTTTACTAATATGATAAAAGAACTCTCATTAGCAATTTTCCGCACGTAATAATCTAAGGAACATAATATTAATTTAGCGATCATTGAAAAAGTTTTCGCTTGCGTTAATTAAATTTTCTCAATCCCACGTGCGCTCGAATACTTGAAGTTTTGCAGCAGTAGCACAGGCCCATTGAAAAATCACTGATGACTTTACATATTTTTGGCACGCGAGCTCAGCGCATGCATGTCCTGAAAGTTTGTAGGCCGCGCGAAAGCGATTCCAAGCAACATGCGCTCGCGCCAACCGAAAACTCAAACGTCCATCACTATAGAATAGCTGAGGGAGCTTTTCACACCCGTACGGGTTTGTTCGAACGAGCGCCAGCGCGCATGAGAGAAAGGGATATTCGAGGCGCGTGTAATTAGCCGCGCTAATTGATTTGGCGTCGCTATACCTACTGTTCTCTGCCTCTCTCAGTCGACAAGGGTTACATGAATTTTGAGCTGCAACAGCGCACAATGTGGGTGGCAAAATTCTTATTATGCTGGAAATTTTTGGATTATTTTTTAAATTATACTTCAAGTTAGTTTATTCTAGTTTAACGATATTCCTTCTTTCTTAAGGAAGCCTTGTAATAGTAAACATCGGAATTGTCATAAAAAGGTGTTAGATATGTGTTTCGAGGCTATTTGAAGTAAAAATGTATTATTAAAACATGAATATATAGATATCTGTGTGTGTACGTCTATACCTCTGTTTCTACGAGTGTAAAGTGGGAATATATATGCTTAAGTTATTATCTGTTCCTAACCGAGTAAGTAAGAAAAGACTAATCTCAGTTTTGATACTGCGTTGGCTGATGAACAAGTGTCTTTGTGGTCTCTTGCTGGACGTGAATGCTATTACATCTTTTAGATTATATATTTTAATTCTATGTGGAAAAATGTGAGCTGTCGACTTTCAGTGTACGTATCAAATCATGTACGTCGCCTGCCGTAAGAAAACTTGTCTGTAACTTTGGCGAGTGATTTAGTAGTTTTTCTCTAATACGTTATGAAATATTGGCTCATCAGTTCTATACTAGTGAAATTTCCCTACTATTATATTTAAAAAACACAAGCTCGATCTTTCATTGAATTGCTCCCTTTTCTTATAATATTTAGCAGAACGAGATTCTTTTAGCATTATGACAAACGTTGCACCAAACAATATTCAAAAGTTAATTAGTATTTGATGTTATTAACCACAAAAATACTGTTTAAATGTGTGTAGATCTAATTTGATTTTCACATCATTTTATAGACTATGTTTGCTCCGAAATGAGTATCAAAAAGTCTTCGATGCGCATGCGCTTAGACAACTATGCTTTATTTTACTGTTGTGAAGACCCGTTTCGATGTTATTCGACTATGCTATTCGATTAACGATTTAAATGCCAAATGAGTTATACGTTAGTTTATTTAGTTATAACTAAATCAATATGTTTAAAGCAAACTATAGGTAAATCTATTAACAATATATGCATACAATATTTATAACTACAAAAGTCAATTTTAACGATTATTTTAGACGAGTTATGGCGCACAGTTTTTTAGGAGATTTTTTAAGAGAGCATTGTAGTGAATTGCTGATTTTATTTGTTAACCAATATTCTTCCTCTAAAAAACGAAATAGTTTCAGTACAATTAGGATTTCACAAATCGTGAAAATTAATTGCAAGTCATTTGACGCGAGTTCGACAATCTTGTGTTTATGTGGGGTGAGTAATCCCCCTTCCGTTTCTTGCGCCTTAGCCCCTTCTCTTTTGAAGCGTTCAGGCACTCAGACGTACTTGTATGACTCTGCTAATTTTCCTTTTTGCTCGAATTTCACTGGATCGTTTTCTTGATAATGGCAGTTCGAGTTTTAGTTTTCAAAACATGCTCTAATCAACTACGAGCAGTTAATTAAATACTACAACGATTTTTGTTATATTAAATAAGATAAGTCTATTTTTATGAATCGAAAAATTTTGGATTTATTATCTTCATCCTGATAATTTTTGTGTAAAACTGGCAGGAGCTGTTAAAATATAAGTCTTAAGGCCTTAAGTCCATATGCGCAGAATAAAACACAAAAGTCCATCATTTGATAGTTTATTGATATTTATTTTATCGATCCTTTTTAGATATATATGCATATAGCTTTGTCAGGACGATGTAACAAAGAAACAAGTTGACCCTGAAAAAATAATGAAAGTTCCGTTCTCCGCGTAGTATAGTGACGCAAAATTCTGACGCATCATTAATACTCGCACTGCAGTTGATGCTTTCGAGTGGAAAGCTCTCTCGCGCTCAGATGATTTTCTAATCTGACGAGGCGCGCAGGAATTACGCACACTCTATGTGCCTCTGGTGCTGCTGCTGCTGCGGATATATTTTCTTGATGCCTCCACGGCGGTGCGGATATGCATACACACATACACACGCCCGGTAGATATCTACCGCGAATACATCAGAAGAGAGAAGAAGTCGAGCTTGCGCGCGCTTCCGAGATTACAGCATTATGTATTCATGTACTATGTACACGCATATATAAGGGCGCACGATTCGGCGACGAAACTTTATAATGCCAGTGTGCTCATGTCGCGCGACCTCTACGCGATCTGCAGTCTGCACAACTAGACGACAGTTGTGCTGGTGTATAACTCTATATGTGTAGGTGCAGCCGCGTGTATTATATATAGAAATCGCGCGCTACTCGGGATAAATTCGCGACGACGCGAGATTTATCACGTAGCTATATGCATATAATGTGTGTGTGTGTATGTGTGTGTGTGTATAACGCGCATTATGTGTATTGCATCAGCAGTATATATAGGAATTGCGGTTATACGGCTCGTGAGCAGCATTCTATGCGAGTATACGAATGAGTTGTGGAATGCCAGCGATACGCCTCCGCCGGACATGTAATTTACCTACTCTTCGTAAATCTTTTGCCTTTCTTTTTTTTCATGACAGCAGAATGTAAAATTTTGCATGCAGAGGAGAAAATTATTAAATCTTGAATGTCGAAAAACTCTATTAGGAGCGCTTATCCCTTTTTAAAACGGAGGCAGTGGTTATTATCGAGTTGAAGCTCAGAGTCAATTCGGGAGCGTGATCAAGGAATTCATTTCAGATCGGTCGGAGAGATTATAGTGCCTATACGCGCGCACTAATTGTAATCTAGTATATTATAAAAAAAGATTTAGAATAAAAATTGAACTGTGCTACTATAATCTACCAGAAAACGTAAGCTTTTAAATCTCGCTCAGCGTTATTTTTACGTAATGAACTGCAAAGCACTCGTTTTGGCGCTAATATCACATTACGCCTTCGATACGTCTATAAAGTTAAAATAAAACAATTCCTCATTTGGGGCAAGCTAATTCAGATTTTTTATCAATTGTTCATTTTTAAACTTATATATATGTATATAGCGCCTGTTATACACAACAGGGAAAAACAAGGCCGGCGGCGCTGCGGCAACCACGCGTGAATTAAACGCCAGCTCGGTGGCGAGCCATAATACGCGCGCCCGATATCTCGACACAATGCTCTAATTAGGCGTGCGGGTAGGTGAAAATCACGGCTGAAATAATGTAGGCGCAGCGGGGGAGGGAGCGCGACTTTGCCACGAGAGAAGGGGTTCAGAGATGAGAGGAGGTGGAAGTGGGAGTAAGAGAGAGAGGGAGCTGAGAACGCGCGTTTAGCAACTATTAATTAAACGGGCGTATGAGCCGTGGTTTGCCGAGGCGGTGGCGGCGGCGACAGGTGACCTGCTATACGAAGAGGGGTGGGGTGGGGGGGGGGGGGGTTGCTACGCGTAGCTTGCCTGGCTATATAATTGTGTGAGCGAAACTGTATACACGCTCGACGAGGCCTTGCGTGTCTGCTGTGCCGACGCATGCATGTACCTTAACCAATCTCGCCTCTATGTGCGCGCCGTCTTTTCGCGCTGCTTTTCCATAGCTGCGTATGAAACTTATGATAGAGACTGTATGGTCGCTCTGGATTAAAAACGACGACCCATTTCATTTTCGCGACAAAGAAAGACTTTTTTGGGATTTGTATAAAAATACGAACTTTTACGGTCTAAAATGACTTACAATTTAGGTTACAAATATATTTTCATTAAAAAAAAGGAATATGTTTTAATAAAAAAAGAATTTCTAGCAGGACTGTCAATTTAAAAATTGGTTAAATACGCAACCAGACTGATAATTGCTAATATAAAAAATGCGTCTAAAAGAAAAATGGGGCGTTGTTCTCCGCAAAAGTAAAATGGGTCGTTTCCAATACAGACGAGCTACGGTACTTATATAGACAAGAAGAGCACAGAGTATTTTTTTGCCTCATGTTGCTGCATCTAGTTTTCCGCAGCGGTCTTCCTGGCACTATTTCAGCCGTCGAACTTTGCCTCCACTCTTTCTCCATACTCCCTTTACTCTCGGAGCTTCGTGTGTGCAGCCGCGAATATATATATGCATACACATACGTGTGTAGGCAGATGCGGGTATACCTGCATGCAGTGCATAGTATGAGGAGGTGCCATATATATACGCGCGCGTGTGCTGCAGCCCGGTTCGTTCGCCGCGTAGTTTTAGCTTTCCGCTCGTTGGTTTCAATATCGTCAGTATAGTGCAGCCAGGTAGAATATATATACCTATAGCCGGCAGGTGCCGCCGTCAAGTGTCCGCCGTCTAAATGGATTTCAGCGCGAGCCATACAACCGGTGTATGTATGTGTATATATATATATATATATATATATATATATATATATATATATATATATATAAGTGTGTGTGTGTGGTGTGCGCGCAGGGCTAGGAGACGAGCCTATCTATTTTCTAGCCATTCTTTCCGCTCCCTTTGTCTTTCGCTACTCGCTTTCAGTAACTTTTCATTGGGTTAGCCGAGCAGGGGTGCTCGCACGACTGACTTAACCGCTCGCGCGACTGTTTTCCAAAATTTCATTTCCCATCGCTTCAATCTGAGTACGCTCACAGCTGCGGCGCATATCAATATAAGCGTGTCGTATAGATGCAGCGCACACACGTCGACGGTACGGCTCCTTTCGATATATACATATATATAAGCCAGTTCGACACGATGGACACAATTGCTCTCGAGGGTCGGGGCGCCACTCGACGAGTTCTATCAGACAGATCGGCGTCGTCTCTTTTCCTCTGCCAGTGCACTGTCTTATATATGCAGATCCATATGTGTATTCTATATATATATGATGAGCGGAAGAGAGAGGGAGGTCGATGTCGATGGGCCGCGCGCCGCAACGGCCAACGGTGCGAGCGAGCGCGTGTCGCTTCTTCGGCGCGGTGCTACTGGCATAGAGCCGGCGACCATAATCTATTGGTTTCCGGCTAGCTGCCTTGGCTAATGGGAATTGAGAACTTTCATCCTTGCGAGTCGAGACTGTGTCGGTGATAATTCATCCGTATGCTGGCTGCTTCGTACGTGTCCTCTCGTTCCTATCTCCGACCTGCCCTCTCCCTTCCTCCCTCCCTCCCTCTCTCTCTCTCTCTCTACCTCTACAGCTTCTCCTACTTTGGATCGCGCCCCAGCCCGCTTTCGAAACTGGACCTCCACGAGAAGTGACTCGCTAAACGATCTCTGTGTGTGTGCGCGCGCGTGCGAGAATATAGGGGAAAAAGCGCTGAAGCATATTTTTTCAAAGAGATCCACGGCCGAGTTGAAATTTATTTCGGTACGCGAATAACTTGGCCGCACGCTCGAAATTATTACCCCCACCGCCGCGGTCGCGTTGAGCTTGCTCTTCGCTGAAAATTATTGGTCTTAATTCCTTTTTTTTACTTCTTATCTAATTCAAGTATATAGTATATATATATTAAACCATTTTTCTCACTGAAAGAAGGGCGGGCCTATAATAAAGTGCCAATAAACGTCTTCATAATAATTGTTAAAACGATTTTCCCGCCAGAGGTGCGTGCAAACCTGGAGTGCTCCGGACAAGGTCCTTACGGTGTATTATAATGTAAGGCAGAGTAATAACGAGAAAAAGTATACCTCTTGAAGCTGGGCCGTCGGCCGACAAAAACGCTCGGGGCGTATTCTCCGCAAGCTCAAAGCGTATACCCAATAACCCTCCCCTTGCCCTCGGTAGTTATCATCCTATATACATCCTATGAATACAACTGTAGGATCCGCAGCAGAGCATGCGTTCCGCGTAAAATTCTTCATTAGGGCCCACAAGTGAGCAAGATCACTGTTGGTTTCGTTGATTGTACTTATACACACACACACACACACACACACACACACACACACACACACACACACACACACACACACATATATATATATATATATATATATATATATATATATATATATATATATATATATATATATATACAGATAACTAGTTGAAAAGTTGCGCGGCTACTGCATAATGTTATAGGCATGTATACGGAGTGAAAGAGTAAGTAGCTCTCCGGATCGGAAGGACTTTATACTCGTTAGGGAGGCCCCGGGGGCTACTTGCACTTTGTCAACGGAAGAAGACAGCTCAAGAAGTTCTTTTCCTCCCTCTCCTTCTTCCGTTTGACTCTCAGATCGCTATCTCGTCACCGTTCCCGCGTGCTGCATGACTTCTTCCCGCATGATACTTCTATTACCTTCTTCCCGTTCGCGCGATCCCTCCTTTTATTTCTCTTCGCTTTTCCGACTCGCTATTCAATTGCCAGCGCTTACCGAAATTTCGTTTCGGGCCGAGAGGCCATTGATACCAAAAGTTAAAATCGGTGTGGGTTAAAGTCTATGTGGGCTTTTCAAGACTTTTTACGTCCGGGAGGGCTTTCCGGGATCTATACTCGCTTTGAAAACCAGTAGAGCAGCTGCGCTTCAGTCCGACACGTCGTGAGTGGTCCTCGATGTGAAACACCTACTGCTCTATTTTATAGAGCAACCTCGTGAGCTTCTTCCTCGCTAATTGTACGAGCTGCTGAAACTCAGATATATTGCTCTATTGATCAGTAGTAACATCGCGGTTTGGTCAAACTCGCCGAAATCTTCCCTGCGATACCGAGATACTGATACGCCATAAAAATGAGTTTTTACGTTTGTTAGGGCGTATAAAATGTAAAGAAAAGGTGAAGCAAGTATTAATCGTTGAGTAATTAATTACCTGGCTGATCAAACATTTTCTTTCAAATTTAAACATTATGACGATTATGGATTTTTCAAATTATGCTTGTACCTTTTGATGTGATAGGTCAGTCTCAGCGATGTATTTTTCAAATTAAAATTAAAGAGTTTGCTCAATTATTAATAATGACTTGCCGAATAATATAGGTTATTTTTTGGTAATTGATAACTGGTCCGTAGCTTTTTATTGGCATATATTTTGGGCTGGCTATACTTTACATTTGCTTTACATTTTCCATATCTTAATGAACGCAAAAAACTTGGCTCGGTTATTTTTGGGCCGAAAAGTGTCTGACTTCTCGTATGGTACTACTCATATATAAATAAACTGTTCAGTTAAACAAGACTTACTTGCCTTCTTGCAATCGACTCTTGGCTTGCCTCGACTTAATTTAGCTTCCTCACCGTATATAGTCGCACTTCATTTTTCTCCCGTCTTATACCTGCAGATATAGACATTATGCAGCCTGCCGCACGCGGCGGTCTTTATTTGTTTCTACTTTCCCACTGCGCCGGCCCCTCGACGTTTACGCCCCGGCAACGTCGGGCGCTTGTCTCTCGGAGGCTCGGCTATGTGTTTACCGTACGCGCAGCGCATCTCAATTATATACGCGAGGGAGCGAGACACTGCGCGATCGCGCATGAAAAACGTGTCCCACCGCGCGCTGCCGCTGCAGCGGAGCGCATTATCGCAGGCTACAGACGCGTCGCGACTTTGCAATTCTGTTTGCGCGAGCGAGCAAGATACACTCGACGCGGCAAGCTTCACAATCCAGCCCGCGGTTAATAAATAACTTGAGTTCCAGCAAAGTTCTAGCGCCATAACTTTCTTAACCCTTCGGATTTACCTATACCTGTGACTTCGGCTTCCGGCGGGCTTAGACGAAAAAAATCCGTTATTTATACGTAAGATGAACGCATGCGGTCGTTGCCACGCCTGCTGCGGAACACGAGCTTCTATTTCTCATCCTGGACGTATAGAAAAGAAAGTGAATCTTGCGCTTAGCAGCTGACGATGCAGGATAATTTTTAGCTCGACGACTCAGCGATTGGCGAACTGCATATGTAGCAAAAAAGGCCAAGATGTATAGCAAGAACTGTCGCGCAATGTCGTGTGCGGTTAACGCGCGTTGATGTTAAACGTTTCATTAGAGTAAAGCGCGGCCTAAAGGCCAAGCGCGCGCGGGCGCTTAACGAAATCGTAAAGAAAGTCCTCGTAAAGAGCGGCATTTTTCCCTTTTCCACCCCTCTCCCGCGCTTTCATCCGGCTCGTTTTGCGCGGCCGTTACGAGCTCATTGCTGCCCTCCCCCCTCTCCATCCTCCCGCATAACCTTTTCTTCGTCGCTGCTGCGAGCTTTGTAGCGAAACGCTGGACATAAAGCATGACATAAAGTAAACTGTGCAGCGCTACTGCCTCTTCCTCCGAGTCTTTCTCTCTCAGGATTTCCTCTTGTTCGCTCTGTCTTTCTTCGCTAGCGCGCACTTTTTTCCTTCCGCGCGCGTTCCTTTGTTTTGTTTCGAAAGGTCGAGAGAGACACCCTTGACTCTCGAGCAGTCTACAGATTTGCAGCTGACACTTTGCAGGCAAAATTCAATCCTTTACCGCTTTACGCTGCTGACGTATACGGATTATTCGCTTTGTACGATTATTCTGCACTCGCTCTGTATTATATAGCTTATTGATACGTGCACCTTTGTTGCCGTTCGAGCTAGATGAATGTATAATCTCGTGTTACATAAATTTATTCATTTATGTTATGCCGTGCGTATATTGTGTGTATATTATAGTCGTATCTGGTAACATTCTGAAAACAGTATTGTAGTATATGAATTGATTATGCGCAGATTACCCTATGTCCGATAATTAATGAACCTAAAATGAATATTAAAAATGAATTTTATATTTTGGAAAAAAAACACAATATTCAGAATGATAGCTCTCGTTTTCACAGTATACTTAAAGTTTACCACATTTTTTGCCGGTATATACATTCAGGGTGCACACGTCGACAATTCATGCATATATTACATATTTCGTGACATAATTAATGCCTTTTATCAGATGCTTTCCTATGTAGCTGAGCATTAGAAAATGGTGATCTTACGAAGTGCGTCTTAAAGTTTATCCGTACCGATCTTAATTATACGCGACTGTACAGTCTCGACGCACCCTGCTTTTCAATTTCGCATAAAAAGCTGACTGAACACGCAAAACTATTTTTCATAGTCCCTGTATCGAACGAGTTATGTCGGTTAGCCCTGACAGGCTATAATAGTGCGCTGCAGTGCGGCAGGTCGAATAGCGCCCATTATCGAGTCGGCGCGTAAACGATGCGCGCGCCCGCGATAACGGAAATAAATGATCTAATAAACGCAAGCTTATATACGTAAAACGCCGCGATGATTACGAGTTGGCGCAGCCGGGGTCAGGTATACGCAACTGCTTTTTACAATTTTCATGCGCGTGCGTTAATGCCTCGACTAATGAAATCAACCGCGCACGAGGTTGTTGTTGTAAACGCGCTCTTTATTACGAGTATCGTAAGGGTTTATTTGCTCGCGAAGAGTTTCCAGGTAATTTTTCTTAAGGTTCCTAAGAGAAGGAGGGGGGAGGGGGCTGAAGAGGAAGACTGTGGGTCTTCTAATTAACGCAGTGAATAATATATTCATCAAGTTATTTGCCGTTTATTCGTATTTGTATATGTACGAATACCTACATTTATTTAAGTATAAATAAATAAATATATATATATATATATATATATATATATATATATATATATAGTTATCAATAAAACATGGATTTTTCTCAACTGAATCAAATATGTAGTACTATTTTAAAATTGAAAAATAATATACCTTTGAGAAACGTATATATAGGCATTTAAGCAGATTTTAAGATAAATAAGCAGAATTGAATTTCAGGCTTTTTGCCAGCACTCGAGTTGGAGGATCTCATTACCGAATCAGATTTGCAGATGTGGCATTATAACCCGCGGTCGGAAACTTGGCTTGTCGGTGTCATTTTTCTTTTTTAGTGATTCGTCAAATTCGGCCGGGCGGCTGATGCAGAAGCACTCGTGTATCATCAGCGCTCTCTCTCTCTCTCTCAATCTCTCCCCTCTCTCCCACTCACACTCACTCGCGTGGAGTCCCATCAGACTTGCTAAACGCGAGCACCGCCTCGCACGGCTGATGCATCGCGCGCAGAGATTCGCTCGCGAAATGGAATATTCGGCTGGCTGCTCCTAATTATTTTAATGCGATTCTCGCAACCGCGACGCAGGAGTGTGCAGGCCAAGTGCAGGACCGATAGCTGTACACTCTCTCTTCTTTTTTTGCGCTGCATGCATTTTTTTTGCTTTAGCTACGCGAGTGTCGAGTGACGTGCGTGTCTCTGTCTTTGCGGATTACAACGTAAACGCACGCGAGGCTTTGTATGTGTACGTGGAGGACGTGTGCCGGTGTTTCGCGCCACTCGGCTGATAAAAAGAGATGGCTGCTGCTGAGCTGTGTAGTCAGGAAGATGGGAAACGGGATTTTCATTTTATCCGAGAAATTTCAAACCTGACGAGGCAAAATATACGAGCGCGAGCGAATTCAATTTTCAGCTGCGTTTATGTGCTACGTATACATAGTACACTTTGCTTCTTTTTTTCACTCTCCCTCTCTCTTCCTCTCTATCTATCTCTTTCTCTCTTTTATCCGAACCCGCAAGTAGTTTAAGTTGGTAATTGAAATTGTTAAAGCTGTAGCTTAATTCGTGTACTTTTTATTATCAGGGAGTTTTGTTTTTAAATAGCCGACAAATTTCAAACAAATGTTTGAATTTCGTTAGATTCAAATATTTGCCTGGCTGAATGCAAGAACTTGCAAAAAAATAGACATAATCATTTTGCGCTTCGATAAAAAAAATCTGTTCATCTTTTGGCTCATCGCAAAAGTAGTAGACGCCTCCCCAATATCGTCTCCAATGTAGACTTGTATAAACAGCAAAAAATTAATTTTCTTTGAATTACTCGACGAACAAAGATATATTTTTCCAGTGCACATACTTTTAGAATAGTCGAGCTATTTGTAAAGCAATCTCGGTTACGTAATGTATTCTCAGATCGCGATTGCATGCCCTTTCACTCTAATAAATTTCTAAGACATAGTTATATAAAAGTAAAACGAATCACTATCGAACGAACTGGAATAAAAAAATCGTCGCGTCATGTGAGAGATTTTATTTTTCTTCGCGGCTTTCGTTCATTTCGACGAAAATAAAAAGTCTATTATCGAAAGTTACGAGAAAACGTGAAGGGGTATAGAATTGAGAAAAACAGTGGCGCGAAGATTTTCCGAGAGGTCGCAAATTCGATACACAAAATGCAGCTGCTATGAAGCGTGACGCAGTATAAGTGATAAAGGTAGAAGTTAGGTAATTTGAGAGAGGCTTAACACTATTCAGTTCTCTCGGCCCAATTTTAGCAAATCGGTAAATTCCAATAATGCCCGGTGGTCCTAAACCGCCGCTGTGTCTCTCGGCGTCGCGGCTTCAATTTATAACCCGGGGAATTCGGGATTATCGATACTTTATATCCGGCGAATCTTACAACTCTCCCTCTCGTCGGCTCGCCACAAGCCTTTCAACATCTTCTCCGAGACCGGTTTGAGCGCGGTAAGGTTACGATAATGGCCGCAGCAAAAGCGATCTTGAAAGCTTTGCCGTTCCCCAGTGCTTTGTAAAGCGCGAGCTACACAATGTGATGTAAGTGCGCGGCTGCCTGTTTTTTTATCATGCTAATGGCATTTTACCGAGCTTTCATCTTATTTGCGACACACTTGTCTTCCCTGCTATATACGGATATCTCGGCAATTCGAGACATATCTCGAATGTATGTAGAACATGACGAATGTAGGCCAACTGTAGAAGGCGGCTAAATGTATATTAAAATATATATATTATATATGTATTTATTGAAATGGCTAGGATTCAGATGTATTCTTGGAAAATTAAAATATAATACAGCAAACTACAAATGCTGCAGGTGTCTTAGGTTTAACTTTTTTAGCGTGCGAGAGCAAAGGTTACGTATGATATAATTTTTTATATCGTTCTAGTGACAAAACGTTATGCTGATGCGTATACATAGACCGACGAAGTATTATATTAGCGTAAGCTCTGCTAACAAATTTTAAAAAAGGCCTGAGGGGTGTAATTGACGTGAATACAAAATTAACGTTTAAGTCAGCCTGGAATACAAGTATACCTATATAACTCAGACACTGGACTGAGCAACGGATAAATGATAATGTACCAAATAAGACGCTAATACGCTGAAATCCATGGGGAACGCGTGTGAGTAAAAAATAACTTCGACATCTTGCTGGAACCGTATACTGAATAATGTTATACTGCGAAGAAAATGATATCGTAATAGAATTTGCACTAAATTATTGAAATTTTAGTCTAATCAGTGAGAAATTAATTCCCTGAAACAAATTTCATTTATTCAATGACAATTGAATTGCGAAAAAGATAACTTTTTCTCATTGAAAGCCCCGATAATGTGTACAGTAAAGTTAAGTTAACGTGAAAAAAGAGAATTATATCCTCGAGTTTTAGCGAATAACGTTGTCGTTAGAAGAAGTAGCGCTGATGGGATGACGTTATTCGATTAAAAAGTGATGTTATAACTGGCATAATATCAATTTTTAATGAAAAACGAATTACTTTCCAACTTTGGGCGAATAACGTTGCGGTGAATGAGAAAATAACGTTTACGTTATTATACTTGCCGAAGATGATGAAAAGCTATGCAGAGTTTGACGAAAAATTTTTGGTACACAAGACATATATAGATATGATTATTCTTGTGTGGCCGAGGTCACAATGAGCGCAGCATAGGCTGAAGGGTTAACGCGGTTAAAAAACTTGTGTACGCATATCCTATAAGGAATATAAAGCACAGAGTCCAAATGCACGGAGTAAATAACGAGAGCTTCTTATTTAATATAAATTTTTGGCGCAGAGTAAACGACAGCTGATACTTTCCGGTACGTCTGTATAATAACATTCTTGAGGCAGCGTGTCGGATAAACGGTCCGAATAAACGAGGTTTGAGTGACGGACACAGACAATAAATATCTTCTTGAACTTACAATGAGATTGAAATTGATAAAGCTGTTTCGTAAATTTCATTTGTAATCGAAACAATAATAAATAGGCAGGGGGCAATTTAGATTCAAAATGCACGAGTCAACAAACTAAAAGACTCTGTAAATATTCTCTTATACCAGTAGCATACCAATTAAACTCACACGTTTGCCACATATATAGATATACTATAACTTGCTAATTCATCTCGCAGCACATAAAATATATGCGTGGCCACGTTGTGCTTTTATTGGTGTGCTGTGTTAGCTTTTGTGAACTCGTATAGTCATATAAATGAATCTATCGATCCATACGAGTCAAAGCTGCTCCTGTTGATTATATCACAACACTTTGGACTCTGTTGGTAGGGGTATATAGACATCGTATGTTATGTTCTCTCTTAGTCGACTTTATAACGGTCATATTCAGTGTCTGTGTTTCATGTTCGGTATGGATAGGAGGAAAGAGAAAATCAAATAGAAAAATATAAGGCGCAATTTTAAATATTTTCACTTCGCCCTGAGACAATCACTATAGACTCATTAGTAAAGATGGATGAAGAGCTTTATCTTAACACATACTTCCATGTTCGAAAGGTCCGTTTGGCTTCTATACTCCTATAATATAGGAAACTTTGAAATAATAAACTTTCTAGTTTCATAAGGAACAGGCCAGAAACACGTTTTACTATTGCGATATAAGGAGTTCGAATCACGACTTTTTAAAGAAAATATTTGAGAAAAGAATAATCCATTTTTTTAATGTTGTATTTTTGTTTTATAATGAATTTTTGATTTTTGAAACCTAGCTTTTGTGTTATTTCTCCACGGAAAAATGGTTGGTTACGGTAACAAAGCACTTTTTCTGTGAATGGGTAAAATAATAAAAGATATTTAATTTGGACAAATAGTATTCAATAGACTATTAAATTACCTATATTCTTTAATATAAGAATTTTCAAATTAGCTGTACCCGTTTGTCTCTTTGTCATAAAAAGGTTTATGATTAATATCATATTACTGCAACTGAATAGTTTTTGACACCTCCTTTTTTGTTTAGGAATGTAAAATAATATGTAATTCATTTGATGTTTTTAATATAATATATAAGTTAATACTTGAAAAGCAGGATTTACACAAGTATATTGTACTATATTAAGTACGCCCTATTTTGGATTTTCGAAAAAACGCCCGATTACATTAAAAAATATCTTTCCAAAGAAAACAATCCTCTCTTAAAAAAGTCATGAGTGAATGTTGTGAAGCCAGTTAATGTCGTGTTTGATCGCCTGGTTTAAGAATTGAGGAACGCGAATCAGAATCTAAGCTGGATTCAAAACGCTGAATCTAAATTCTAAATTTGATTTTATAATAAATATAAATAAAATAATTAAAGAGTATTTAAGAGTTAAATTAATTTTAATATTAATTATAAAGACTATTTAATAAGTAAATAATTGTCAAAAACGTTTGTATGGGGACTTCTGGACAAATTCCAGTGTTCCATGATGACCATGATTCTCTTAAAAAAGTGATATCCTTTGTGTTATGAAGCATTTAATGCTCTGTTTGATAGCCTGGTTTAAGAATTTAGGAACGCAAATAAGAAATACGATTTTCAGATTGAGCCCTCTCTTAAAAAACTGACCTCTGAATCTCGAAACTTATACATTGTAATCTCCGTTGTTTTGAATATAGCCTTATGTTTTTGAGGTTTAAGATACGACGAATAAAACTAAGCGCGCGAAGCGCGATGGATTTTGCTAGTTATTTAAATAACAAATAAAATAATTGAGAAAATTAAAGTTCAGCCATCACATGTGGCTGTAAACGTAAAGTGGGGCGTTCTTAATTCAGAGTCGCGATCTCTCCTCTATTCTTCGCGCATTATGCAATTATGTGTATAAAGGTAAATTTATATAAGAGATCGCCAATCTATCGACCATCCACTTCACTTTCAAAGGATATTGCCCGTTTTTTGCATTCGCCAATTACACTCCTGATGAATGAATAAGCACTACTTGGAAAATTAATCATTCTCAGCTGTTTATTTAGAAAACGATCTATCTCTAATCAAGTTGCAATAATCATCAGTGGATGCGATCGAGCACAGTACCAGATAACGTTCATATAAATTTCATGAGTTTTTGCATTATAAAGCCCCGCAGTTGTTGCTATCGTATATGCATGAAATGTGTTACTCTTCGTCGGAATTATGTGAACTGTGCTACTTTTCGCCGCGAGAATAAACGGTACTAGTATTATTATAGGAAATCTGAATTGTGTCTACTCTTCGTTGAGAGCAACGATATACTTGTATCTGTATTATCAATTATGAAATTATATCGGCGACACAATAGCTTCGTATATATAGAGTATTATAACAGGAGAAGTTTGAAAGTGGTATATAGCTGGACTGTATCAGCGAGGTCGCGCTATCTCGAGAAACAGCATTCAACACCCGAAATAATGCCTTAGAAGAAGCGGGTCGACCGATGAAAAAAAATAAGCGAAACCGCAAAAACGCTCCAAACAACGTAGTGGGCGGGCAGTGTCGGTGAATTCGAAAATTTATCGTTAGCCGTTGCATCGGACGTGCCAGCTGTAATCTGCAGTCGCGATCTCTGTTGTACCTACTAAAACATATACACATTCGTTGGCTTTTTCGCGCGCTTTCACCGTAAATTATACCTACTGATGACGAGGGCAAAAAAAGGGTGGCGCGCGCGGCGCGAATCGAAAGAATGGACGAGGAAAGCACGCACTTGACGATTCTGCTTGTATACATAGCTGATGCTCATTTATCACGAAACTAAATCAAGGCTGGCTCCGTGAGTGGTTTTAATCGCGCATCCTTTTTGATGACTTGCGGTCGGCTATATACAAGAGCAAGCTCTGTTCTCTATTTTTCGCCTTCGTCCTGGCGACGCTCATTGTTTTGTCTCGTGCGCGAGCGGCTCCGGTTCATCCCAAAGGGCTGCGCCGCATAGATCCTGCAAGCGCGTGTAGACAGCCGAGCCATTAGATACGCCCATCTCAATCACCGCCACCGCTTCCTCTTCGCTGCGGAGTCATAAATTCTTGCGCGGTAATAGAGAAACGCCGAGGCTGTTGCCGCGTCGACTCTATACTGTTCCGATGGTGTGCGATGCACACGTACACGGGAACCCGATACGCTATTCTCTCTCTCTCTCTTTCTCTCTCTCTTTCTATATATATATATATATATATATATATATATATATATATATATATATATATATATAACGCTGATGAGCGCAGCAGCGCCAAAAGCGACTAGTTTAGATTTTCCTATGGATATATGCTAGTATCAGGGAGAAAGAATTTATCAAACCTATTTCGATAAAAAAAATGAGATTTTTACGTGTTTCATTGTTTTTGATTATGAATTTAACCTGAAATACGAGGTACGATCGTTAGAGGGAAAGCTAAAAAATTATAAGATATTAAGTGGTGTGCGAATGACGTAAGTCCTCCTCTTGAAAAGGCAAAGAAAGAGGACGACAAGTACGCTGCACGAGAGCAAAGGATGGAAAGCGAGAGACCACGCACATACTGCAGTTGTAACTTGGAGGCGAACAGTTCGTGCGTCTCGAGAAGCTTGAAAAATTACCGGCAGCAACCGACGACGGGGTGCGCGCGTTTCCCCTACCTCTTTATACAAAAAAAATATACACATATGTACGCGAGCATGCGCCCTCTTATGTTCCGACGCTGCAGGCCTATATACACTTGTCCGTAGATAAAGGGAAAAGAAGAATTGAAACACTGCGACACTCTTGAGAGCTGAAAGCGAGAAAGGGGGAAACAGGCAGCGGATTACGTGAATGTGGGAAAAAGAGACGCTGCCATGCCGCAGGAGAGAAGGGAGACATACGGGAATGCTGAAAGTAAGAGTATAATTATAGTAACAGGAACGGAAGAAGAAACGAGCGTCTCATTCATGCAATGGGGTGTATACGGGTCGTGGCACTGCAAAAAACATGATGAATTAAAATTTTTGATATGCAAAATAATATTTCTAGAGCTTTCAATTCACTCTGCACTGCGAACTTTGCTCGTTGGCAATGCACTGTGTATATCCGCGCGCGTCGAAAGGGAAAAAACTCGGTGGTATGCGTGTGTGTATGGGTGTGTGTGGGTGCACGCGGGCGCGCGGTTAAATGGGAAAAGTAAAAGAAAGAAAACCGGACTAAGCCGAAAATAAAACGCAGCGACGCGGAAAAGAAGACGACGACGCTGAACTTTTAAAAGGGAGAAGTGACCGGCAACAGAGGCGGTTTTTTTAAAAAAATAAAAAAATAAAAAAAAGAAAGGGATCGCACACGCTTAAAGGGAAAGGATAAAAAGAAGCAGGGGCGTCACGCGGAAGAACGGAAAAAGGGAATAAAAGCTCTCGGGTCCTTCTTTCCCAAAGCAATTTCTCTTTCTCCGGGGTCCAGCTCCTTGCATATATATATGAACTCGAGGTTTCCCGCGATAATTGTTCAAGTTTCCTTTTCTCAGCTGTTCCCACGCGGCGCTCTGTGCCTCCTAGCCACGTATATCTGTCTATATATATAAATAGATATTGCGCACGTTCGTACATAGGGAAGGGCGACGTCCATTTCCTTAAGCAGGTCGATTAGTCAGGAGACGGCTGCTGCACTCGAAGAGCTGCAGCGCGGCGGCGGCCAAAGACGAGGAAGAAAAAGAGCTATACAAGCGTCTCGGCACCTTTTCACCAGCCTCTCAGCCCTCGATCCATCTTCCGTCTTGGAAACAGCGAGAAAGAGAGGCAAAATGTTCCGCAAGACGCGCGTAATTGGCCGTTCGAGATCTTTCCGCCCGTCGGCATGTCGTATATTTTAACTCGGCAACGTCTTTCGAGACGCGCTATATAACTCGCACCGACGGAGGATTATGTATCTATGTAAATTGTCGTTGAGTAATTCGCATCCGCCCGGCGAGCTGCAGTCTTCCGGCTCCTTTCTTTTTAATATCATATTACGCACTTGACGAGCTGCGAGAGCTGCGCCATTTTTCATGTTTATTCTCTGAAACTCTGTATATATATGCGCGAGCGCGCGCGGCGTTACCGAGTTATAGCTGCGCAGCGAGTTATAAAGCGCTCGGGACTTTATATATACATATAAGTAAGTATACGCGCGCGACGGTCCTTTGGTGCGAAACAATTTTTCTTTTCTTCCCCGTTCTTTACCCTTTGGCTTGATGATGATCATTGCGACGTAAGTAGATAATTTATGGTAAGGGATGATGGTTATGTAGACGTCGTTAATTACACGGGAGTGTAATGAGCACGCGATATAGTGGATTAATTATATAATATAATATAGGCCCGAATAAACTCGAAGAGAATTATTGATTTCACCGCTAACATGCGCTCTTATTCGTAATTAATTCATCGATGGCCTGCAGAGTATCTTTTTGCTGGACTATTTTATCTTAGCCCTGAAATTCGAAAATGGTGCCGATCAACTACTAGAGTATCGGATTGAAAAATAAGCTTAAGTAGCATTGATGAAGCGATTTGATTGGTTATCCTGTCATATAAGTAATGACCGCGCCCGTCAATAATACGTTTTGTTTTTGTTTTTTGTGTTCGTTAGGGCATATAATATGTAAAGCCAAGGGTATATAGGTAAGCAAACAAATAGCGTCAAATCAATTACTAAAAAAACAGCCTATACAACTCACTCATCAATAGCTGAGTCCGAGAGCTTTAAAGTTAAAAAAATTCGTTGAAAATGACCGCTTCCATCGAAAGCTATGAGCATAATTTAAAAAAAGATAAAATTTCGGAAAAGTTGATCATATTTTAAGTTGCTCATATTATAACTTTTGATAGGAGTGGTCATTCACGGCGATTTTTTTTCAAATCGACGTTTTTAGCATCAGCTGTTTCTTCATCCAGGTAATTAATTACTCGCCGAGTGGTTTCAGCTTGGTACCTTTTATTCTTTACATCTTATATGCCTTGATAACGAAGCGAAAAACAATATTTCGTGCTTGCAAACTTGAGCTAAATAAAAAATGGAGATATGACTACGGTGAAAATCGACCTCGTGCAGCGAATATAAGGAATCAATTTTTCAGTTCACGTTTTTTTATTTACGCCTTTAATTTTCATCGCGCGTGCTAGCTTGCGTATATATTGTGTGACGGAGGGCGCATCGAGACTATATATATAATTTACACACAAGGGCTGCAGCGGTCGAAGCATCATTTTTCTTCGATCTCGCTGCCCGGTATATGGCAATAAGGGATGTATATATATATAGCGATCGCGACAGGTGCTGAATAGAGATCGGGACTCGGCTACTTACTCCCTCGGATCTTGTCTCGACGTGCGTCAAAGCATGTCCTGCGTATATACGCGGTGCTTGTTTTCGCGGCTCCCCTGCAGGACGTGTCGTGCTATAGAGTATCAGACGCTCTGCATGAACGCTTTGTCTTGCTGTCACGGTGGCGGACTGGCTCTTCCGAGATGATCGCTTATTCGTCATTGGGTCATTAAATACCGCTTGCCCGCTATGTGACTCGGAGTTTTCTGAGCGTTCACACGTGTAATCTCGCGGATGCTGGTAAATCAATAATTCATATAAAGTCACAGCAGCTTGTATAAATATGCGGGTGACTAAGAATGTTGAAAGTGAGAAGCTATCGATATTTCATAAGCGTTTCTCAGATAATCCATCACTGTAGAACTAGGTTGAAGGGTCAGTTAAAACGGGCTGCTTTATATATACGCTTTCTCTTATGCATACGTAGTACAGTATATATACGTCAATGTAAAGTGTATAGTCATATTGACCGATGCAGCATTTCATCAGCGTTGAGTTGCCTCTTACAATTATTACCTTACACACAATATATACACACAACAAGCACAAGTTTGCTAAGTCGTTGTTAAAGCACAACAGGCTCTCATGCAGGTTTGCCTCACGTATATATATATATATTACGTATACATACGTCCGGATGACTGCGGTTCTTTGGGCGGGCGTAGCGCGCCCGCTACTGATTTCTATTTCAACGATCAATCTTCCGCGAAAGATAATCAGAGGCTCTCCCGGGGATTTGCCCACGAAAAAGCCGGCTTGGCCGCTGCAGCTGCAACAGAGCAAAAAGTCACTTTGCTCCGGCGCAGTATATTCAATTACTCGGCACTGCTGCAGCAGCTAGATGCTATAGCTATACTGCGCGAACGCCTAGTAGCTTTAATCGTGATTTATGTATGTCGGGACTTTGCGCCTGATCTCTTCGAATCCAATACACGCGTGCAGCACCTAACCTACGACTCGTATCATTTTTATGTGTTAACGGTCTGCTCGGGACGAGATCATTTTGTGCGATTAAACATTTTTAATCTCTATATCGTCTGAAAAACATTGCAGGGAATTTTATTTATTTTCTCATCTATATCTAATATAAAATCCATAAACTACATCACTGAGACATTTTTCCAATGATTCAAAAAGTAGCCCTTCGAAAATTTAATTTTAAGTTTGAGACCATATGACTCTGTTCCTTCTCACATTTTGAGATTTAAGAACAGGCATATATTTACAAAAAGTCTTGCCGTTTCATCCCACCGCAAGAGTGGACCCCTCAGTAAATTCCGATAATTTCTTTATCATGTATTAGACGCCCACCGCCGTATTTTCTATTAAAACAAATTGATAAGCGATAGTCTTTTCTAATATATAGATTAAGTCTTAATGCACATAAATGTTCGATATTCTGAATTGGTCATTACTATATTTGTCTTAGGTATGTCGTGTTACTCTTATGAAAATGTTGGGCTGCTGCGAGATGTGTTGGTCTTTCCACACTGCTTCACAGAATCTAGCCCGTGTAGCTCGCTTGACTCTATTGAGAGCGAGAGAGATAGGGACAGAGTGAGATGAGAGAGCGAGAGAGAGAGAGAGCGAGAGAGTGAGAGAGAGGGAGCGTGTGATGTGCGTGAGAGACATAGAGCAATGCGGCTGAGCTGTTTGCATCTCGTTATACGTGGCTATTTGTTTATGATTTCATACCATCGTCCTGTTTCGCCGAGAACAGATACAACGGTTGACAAAGTCCGCTCTGATGCCTCGCTCTGACCTTTCCGCTCTCGGCTTCGGCTTTCTCCTCTAACTATGTAGCCTAGACACTTTACGTAAACCGTGTCGGTAAATTGTAAAAAGCTTCTTGCATTATAATGCGCAGTTTGTCTGCGTTAACAACCCTCTAATATACACCGTGCTGTGTGATGGAAAGCGCAATGCTTCGAAAGGTCCAGCGCCCGCGGTGAAACGGCGCGCCATGCACCTGCATCATTATCAATTTCGATTAAACAATTGCGACCAAACGCTTAAGCTTGCTTTATTAGTTTTGGGATGATGAATTTTCGAAAAATCCTTTTCATAATTACTACACAAAAAGCACGTTTCTTCATTATCATCGACAAATTACTGAGTTTCATTTCTCAACGTTGCTTCTGCATATTAAAATCAGTGGCGCCTCGGGTTCACTGAACACAATAGCACAGTGGATTAGGAGACGCCACACGTATACGCGTCACTCGATCGGACCACACGTGTGCAGCGCGCAATCGCCGAGACTCCCTCTCGCAGGCATTTTCAATTAAACCAGATTAGCCCGAGGCATATTAAATATTTTCCCATATTCTCGCACTCGAGTGCTCCGTATATGCTGCTGCTGCTGCTATCCTCTTCTTATACTCGTGCAGGCAGCCTTCGCTTACACCTGCATGAGCTACCTGCGACGCGCTCATGAGCTATTGTTACCATAAACTCGCTGAAAATGCCGCAGATTATAGGACTTGTTGGAAAATTATGCATGGTTCCCTATGTTTTATACTGCACATCAGCAGTTTTTATTGTAGCCGATGCCGTTCTTTTTTTACAAGGGGTTTATTGCGGTGGTTGTTTATTCGAAAATTTTTCCATGGAAAATTGTAACGGCAGAATAAAGTAACAGTTACTGTATGCACATAGTTATATAGACTCGGGCGTGTGCAGCAGTTATAGCATGAACGCAACCAAGCAGGCTTTATACAAGGCATCTCAATATATATAACATGCATATATACATTTTGCAGTTAGATTTTGATGAGGTTTATATAATAGGAGGGTGGGTATGCGCCAGCTATCTTCGCAATAGTATAGCCGTATAGAGACCAATACATGTATAAAGGTGGTCGAAAAGTTCCAATGGTGGGAGAAAAGCCCTTTAGTCTATAACTCTTTTTATTCCACACCCCGACCGAAATTCCACTTTTCACCCCTGAAAATAAGGGAAAAAGTAGTACATTGCTACTTTTATCATAGGAACAATTTATAGGAACAATATTCTCGCTCGGGCAGTAAACCCATCAGCGGGGAAAATCTGCTTCTTTTGCCTCCTGTTGCAATGTAATTATGCCTGATGGCTTTATGCCGCTGTCGCGGCCAATATTTTTTTCCTCGTGCATCAGCTTGTATGAATACGTATATCAAAAACGCGGCAAGCTATTGTTTTAGAGTATATATTAAGGCGCGGGCGAGTATTCGCGTAGCGGCCGCAATAACAATCAGAGCCCCGAACGGGGTCGATCGAAAGCTCAATGATTATATTTTTGGATGTTCTGGGCTCGTGTGTTTATAAGTATACGCACGTATTAAGGCAGCGAAGCAGCGGGAGAGCGCTCGGAACCGCATCCGCGGCTCTAAAGTCCCGAGCGCAGGCGGGGTGTTTGCGCATATACGAGGATTACACGAAGAGCTGTGCAGCCGAAGCAAGTATATAAGGCAACAGGGGCGAGATGGGCACTAGAGCGGTGCTGGCGGTGGCTCTTATCGAAATATCGCTGATTTTACCTGGGCTCGCGCTTCTGGCTCCATTACCTTCTCCCCCCCCCCATCAGCGGTATAGCTGTATACACGGAATGTATAATCTCGCTCGGGATCGTATAAAGCGCTTTCGTTGCGAGGCTCATTCGCGCGCGCTGAAATTCCCTTCGAATGATATAACGTTACTGTTTATAGGAGAGAATACGGTGCTGCTCTAGTATAGGGAAGGGTTATTATGTATATGTAATAGGGGTGGGGGTAGACGATAACGAAGCGAAGGAGAATAGCCGAGGAGAAGAGTATTGTTTTGGACGCCGTTCATTTTGTTTGATGGCGAGTTAAACAGAGAGATATACAGACGCGCCCAATTTGCGGACAAAATTTACGAACGCGGTCGTAGATTATCAAGGACCGGGGAAAGTGTCGGCTTGCATATTATGTCGTTACAGCGCGAGGCGCGGGAGGGCGTTCGCTCCGAGCATTTTCAACCTGCTTTTCGCAGAGAAATGAACCATGTTTTATTCATATTATTATGTATGACGAGCCTTTTCATTCGAGAGAGAGAGAGAGAGGGAGGGGGGTGTCCCGCGCGTATATAACTCGGCCCTATCATACAGCTTGTACATAATGGTAAATATTTAAGCGCGCGACGTACGGGCTCATTGTTGCCGGCCAACTGTTGGCTGCTGCAACGCCTGATGTGTGCTTTGTTTTTATGGAATTTTTAACTGTCACTAATACATATACCGCCGAATCGCTGAAAAATGTATATACGCGCAATGACAATGAAGCGCGACCGGCGACTAATTGAATGATTAACCTGAATTAGCTATTAAAATAAAATCACATTATCTCATCTGTCAATTCAGACCGCTTTTCATTAATTAAAAAAGCTGCGCGCGCTCGCCGAGTTCCGGGCCATTTTTAATTGATCGTACTTGCGCTCACACCGGACGTTCAATCAGCGAGGCGAATGAATTTTATTTAAATTCGACCACGCCGTGTATATTATATATATATATATATATATATACGATATGCGAGCGCTCGATAATTACTTTATATCGGAGAGAAATTCCGTGCGGTGAAACCTTTTGAGCAATTACTCTATATATCTAACCAATAAAAAGAGGGAGTGACCTGCCCGGGACGGAAAAGGAATGCCTTTCGCTAGCAGACTTTCTCGAGGAAGCCCTACGTTATACGTCGACGTGTGCAACCTGGCGTTATGCGCCGCTTTACACCATGAGAAACAGCCGCGAGTGAGAGAGAAACTATTTCACTTCATTCTACGCGGGAATTCAAGGGACACAACGACTGCTGCATAAGTCGTCTAGACTCTCGCCTCAAGTGATCGGTTATTCGCAGAGTGCTGGGTATCAGACGCGTGACAAAGACAGATTATAGCGGCGAAGAACGCGCGAGGGAAGGAGTAAAAAGTCGAGGCAGATACAAACGCAGGGTAATTGTTGTGCTTCTGCGCTTCGGAGAAAGCGTAAGGATTTAGAAGTTACGTAATACGTTTTTCATTCCTATCTAATATTTCTGTATGTTCACGTGATTTTCTTTTGCCGGAGCAATTTTTCGAAGTGTAATACTTTATTCATTCGGCCATGAAGATAATTCATCAAAAATAAAAAGTTTGAAAAAACGTGCAGATGCTAATCCCATTAATTATTCGACTGCGAGGTAGAACTCGCAACCTTCCGCGCGCGGGCTCAAGTCACCTTTACGACACGGTGCAGAGGAACCGTGGCCGCGATTTCTCCAAATCTGCAAGTGCAGGTCAAATTTCAGCTCGGGTTCGCGGCGACGCTGACCCGAGGCTGGTTCGGCGATTATGTGACAAGAGCTTCGCAGTGGAGCCATGGAAAGAGAGAAGTGAGAAAGGAAAAGAGAGAAAAGAGCGCGCCGGCCTCGGGCTCGCGCTCCCCTCCAGCAGCGGGGGTTGGCCTAGTAGAGGACGCTAATATCGGAGGACACCTCTTCCCTGTGGAGAGTCCGTGAGACACGGCACTTCTCTGACTCGACGCGATCGGTTGCCTTTTTGTTTAAGCTAGTCATATATTTATATATAGTTCTACCCTGACACCTTGACCTGAACAATAAACATATATTATTATAAGAACTAAAATATCTCGTGAAAACGGATAGCGCGCGCATCGATTTGCAAGGGTTAATTATATCGAAACATAGCTTACTGCAGCATCTATGCATTAGCATATAGTCTGTATATACATATATATACGGGGCAATCTATACGACACGGCCTTTGAGTCTCTCCGCTGCAGCAACGTATAGCTCCTGCGGCATCCGCCTTTCATTCGTTCGAGACGACGCCGGCCCTCCGCCCGCCACAGCAAGCCCAAATATCAGACGTTCGTTATATGCGCTGTAGAATGTATATATCTATAGCAAGAGCATAGCCCGGCGGCAGCCTTGCAGGCCACATGTATACGATTAATTTCTAATTAGAAACGCGAACGCCCCGCACGCGCTGGGTTTCGATTTACTGTAGGCGGGCACCACACAGGCCGGCTCTATGTGTTGTACGCAGGCGTGTGTGTGTGTGTGCGTACGCGTGTATACGCAACGTAGCCCGTGCCTTTGATGACACCTTCGCCGGGATTCTGCAGCGGTGCAGCCAAGCCTGACCGCTGGAGCAGCGTTTGCCCAGCAGCGCCGGTTGATGCAGATTGCACGACACGGCCGATGAGATATATGTATATAGTATGTAGACATATAGTTGTTGTGTAGCCTTCGTCCGCGCATTGCAATACCTGCGTGAACTCACGAACCTATCGAGCACTAGCTTCACTGCAGTGCATCATCACGTGATCGATAGATACACGGGATTTCTCACTTTCTTTTTTGTTTGAGCGGTTCTCTTTTGACGACGACGAGCGATACTGAGCCACATGCACCTGCAATGCTTCGTAACGAAATCAAACCGACGGCAACTGCAGTGTGTGTCTCTCTCTCTCTCTCCCTCTACTCTCTCTCTCTCTCTCTCTCTCTCTCTCTCTCTCTCTCTCTCTCTCTCTCTCTCTCTCTCTCTCTCTCTCTCTCTGAGTTCGCATATTAATCACGGCTAATTTGCATGCCGAGCGATAGGTACGCGGATCCGCCAAACAAGCTTCGCGCGAATCAGAGCAGCCTATCGTTAAGCAGTATAGTAAACGTCGGCGATGAGGAATGTGGGGGTAGATATTATATAGCAAGGACAGCATCGCAGCTGTATAACATATATATATAGTAAAGCGGGGGCACGTCAATACGCTACACGCACGCCCGGTGTCGGTAAACAGAAGATCCTGCGCTGCTGGTAAAATAACGATGTTGGGGGAAGTGAGGAGGAGAAGGAGGAGGAGGAGGAGGAGGAGGAGGAGAGGTGAAAGCGGACGTGTTGCCACTCGCATTTAAGTATAGCGTTACTAATGCACATTAATGGACGTAGCGCGCGGTGGCGACGATGTATACGAGGTCGCGCGCGCACAAACAACCCCCGGCTGATAGGGGTGTCCGCCGCTGCCATGCGTTGTTGAGCTGCCCCCATGCTTTTTCCCATACATATATATATATGGGAAAAATCTGCTACGAGAGCGACAAACACGGTTAATAGTCCAGACGAATTAGACTTTTTTCAGGCACTAAATAAAAGAAGGTAAAAGATTATTGGAAGTTGTTCGAAAGGATGTCAGAATATTGGGACAATAGTTTGAGCGCGATTTCCGGCTGTGGAACATTGTTTAAATAATCAAAGAAAGTGTGAAAAACCGTTTTTTGCGCATAACTTTTGAACCGTTGATGCTATTGAAAAAAAGTTTATTACTTTTTTTCAAGTATTAAAAATATCTACAAAATGAGATAAAATAAATTAAAATCCGTTCATTTGTTTACTCAAAAAATGAAAAAAACCCTTTTGAAGGTCTTTGTACACTTTATAAGTGATATAAATTTTAGCTTAAAATATTCATAAATTTTTGTCTATTCCTATTTGTTACGTAAAAAAGGCTCTTGCCAGATTCTAAATACATTTTTTTAAATAATGCGTACGCGCGCGCAATTCACTCTTGCGGGAAAATTGCTGAAACCTTATTCCTACACGCATATACATATATACTTACCTTATAGCAGTATTTTAATCATATTGGTTACTTCCATCATACATTCAGCAAAAAGTCCTTTTGAGAAAAAATGAATCCATCTGATTTTAATGGATAATAATCTTAAATATGTCTTAATAAGTTCTCCGTTTGGTTTAATATGAAAATAATCTATTATATATATATATATATATATATATATATATATATATATATCGCTACAGGCGAATTCATTTTCGACCCCTATATTCGCGCCCGCGCAAGTTAGTTGGAATATATATATATAAAGTTCTCCGCCGCCTTTCATATATATATATATATATATATATATAAAATACCCGCTAGCTGCCTCGCGAATTTCTTACTTTTCAACGGCTCTACAAAGAGTTTGGCACGTTTTGGCTCTCGAGGCTATACTCGAGGCTTCTTACATATGCATGTAAATTTTTGGGGAAAATTTGCGCGAGAGAAAGTTGTTGAAGCGGCTCCACCGCCGCAGACTTCAAGTGTAATTGTATAGCTCAAAGTTCTTTCAAACCAAGTTAGCTTTTTGCAAGAAAAATTTGTTCTGGTAAAAGAGCGAAAATTTATATAAATAAAAAGAAAAGAAATGATATGCTCTTCTGTAAATTCAATTTGTCGAGATCTTCAAAGTTGGGAGCATCTTCGTAATATGATATATATATATATATATATATATATATATATATATATATATATATATATATATATATATATATATATATATATAAGCATTTCTATGGGAAAAACGCACTAACTTGAAAATGAAGAAAAATTTGTTGCTAGGCTCACCTTCTAGACCACGCTAAATTAGCTTTTTACAACATTCTGTATACGGACAAAATTATGAACAAATATTATTTCAGACGCATTTTAAGCTCTTTTATGGGAAATTTAACATCTGTATATAAATGAGAAGTAGCCAGTTTGGCACTTAAAAATTGATTTTATTAGGAACAAAGTTAAAGAAAAGATTAACATTTTCTTTTACTTCCTCCTAGAGGAAGCTTTGTAATAGTAAAATTTTTAGTTTCGCTAAAGCTTCATAGAAACATGTTTTTAGATGTTAGAAGTTCGAATTACGTGTTTTTAGGAAATGTCCGTATGGATGTGGATGGATGTGTGTGTATGTATACTGTGATATTTCTGAAACTACTCAGTCAATATCAAATTTGACATGCATATCTATTTTTAGATTCTAAATTCGGGAAAAACATTTATTTTTTACTTTTTTAATTGTTTTTTTTATGACCATTTTTCGATTTTCGAAAAACATTATTTTCTTTTTTTCCAATCATTTCATTATTACAAACAATTCAGTTAAAATGCATTTGCAAGATAGTAAAATGACCTATTTTTCCCTGTTTGATCGGGATTGACCACTCCGTTCGACAGATAAAATGAAAAAGGTGATTTTTTTTTAATTTATATCTCTGTAATTAAACATCATAACCTCACGAAAAAAAATATGTTGATGGGTTACGTGTCAAACTATATTCCATTAAAATTTAAGTGATTTGACCACTTATTTTTATAGTAATAAATCAAAAACTGATAAAAATGACTTTTTTTTGAGTCTCGATTATGGGCGTAGAAAGGCCTTATTGCACTTGAAATTTTAGGAAAAGATAGATCTTTTAATTACCTCAGTTAAGTTCTTTTCGCAGCTTATGAAAATGATTAGTTGAAAAGATATTAAAATACAAATTCTTTGTCTCTCACCCTATATACCCTGTATAACTGAAAATTATTATTTTTGTTAAACCTTATAACTCGCTAACGAAAACTCAGAATATTTTGACAAAATTCATGGTTTTATGAGGTTATGAGGTCTATTTGTGATATAAATTGTAATTCATTTTATTAAGAAGATCCGGAGAAAAACAAATGCATTATAAAATTAATATACTTGACGATACACACGAACAAGGTACAATAGATTAGTTTGGAGGAAGCTACGTGCCAATGAATTGGCAGCGGTTTTTTTTAAATCCTTGTGGCCCAAGCAGTCATATTTAAGTTTAGGCTCTTATCTTCCACTTTTACATTTTATGGTTTCATATTAAATCCCTGTTTATTGATGAAGCTATACATGTATGTGGTATTCAAAGAGGTAAAAAACAGTCGTAAATTAATAAGCATATATACAGGTAGCCAATACGCGAAATGTTAATGTAAATTATTTAAAGATGGTCAAGATCTTGAATGTATAAGGGGGTTTCGGGTTTTCAAACATTTGATAATCTTTGTTACGTTTAATAGTTTAGTTGTTCTCGATTTTAAATCCATGTTAGTTGCATCACAATCGAATAATCTATTACAAAATCATGCCGTTATAAAAAAAATACAGTGTACAAATAGGAAAAGTGAATTTTTCAGACCCGAATACGATACGACATTAATATGGTCTTGTATTAATAACTGCACCGAGGAAATCGGTCAGTTCGGACTGAAAGTTTCGAGTGCCGCTGTAATATATAAGCCGTGGACTCAACTTCTCGACTGTGAATATAGCTATATACACTTTCCAATTACATTTTAAAGGGCTGAAAGTTTGGCGAATAATTTCCTTCGTGCTCTAATATTGACGTTCTTTCTTTTTCTCGCTGATGTACATACTTCATTGAGGCTTGTGTCCCTTCTCTTTTGAGCGGCTCCCGTCGAATCCTTATTCCTGCGAATTACGGGCTCGCTTGGAAATTCATGACCGGAAACTTGGATGGAAGAATGGTGCAATTAATGGGCGTCATGAGTCTTCCAGCGAGAACGTGCCGGACAATCTTCCGCTCTCGGTCCTCTTTCGGGGTTAGCAGCTCTCAGGCTCAAGCTGCCAAGCGAGTTTCAATGGAATGCCCGTTTTCGGAGACGTGCTTGGATTGCCGATATTCCTCCCATATACATGGATATGTATATATATAGCGGCGGCCACTCGCTCGCACTCTCTTCGTCCCTATACTTCTATACTTATATAAGATACTATAGCTAGATATGTTGTCTTCCTTGCTTTCTTCCGCTATAGATACACATCGATTAGCGGATTCTTTCGCCGGCGTGTATATATACACACACTTGGCGTAGTATCGCGTCTCTTAATTTGTCGCGATAGAGCCTTAGCATCGCGCGCAATCGTGCGGTCACCGCACGAGACGTCGAGCGCATCTTAATATTCGCATGTCTTCATGCGAAAAACTTAGATGCCGTTAAAGCAGAACAACCGGTAGCAAAGAAATTATAGCCAAATAATAGACTCGGCTGCTACTACAGCTGGACGCCCTGCAGAGATGCAAAATAAACTATAAACGTCGCTAGCAAATGTGTACGATGGAGTAGAAGTAATTAAACATAAACCCAAACTCTGTACTCGTTTATTTCGAGATTTTCGAATAGTATTTTTATATAAACGATTGTATAGTTTGCTAGTTGTATAGAGATGTCGCCACCTATCGTACTTGCAGTGAATATCTGAGAAGCACGAAAAGCTTTATAAAAACAATTTGATCAAAAGTCCGTGAGCTATATAAAACTATATAATATACACACGTTCCGTTCGGGAAATGGGCGTATATATTAAGACCCAGCTCTTCTGTAGGAAAATGACAAAAATGTCCAAGAGCAGGCCCATGATTTAACTGCGTTAAACGAATGTAACCTAAGTAATCACCTCGAGGTCAGAGTTGAGGAAGAGAATAAGCAAGGAGGATAAGGGAACGAGCATGAAGCAGGCGACACAAATACATAAGCTCGTACGGAGCAGTCGGGGAAAATTCGCGCTGCCGTCGTCGTCGTGGCTTTCGAGGTCACCGTCGCGCGACGGGAAACGAGAACGCGCGAAGTGCACGCGTGCAAGAGAGAAAAAGGGTGAGGGGGGGGGGGGGAAAGAGCACGAGTAGTCGAGGGCATAAGGAATGCGAAGCTGGCTGCTGTTGCTTTTTTCCCTTTCTCGGGGGATGTAAATCACATTAGGTAGCTGGGAAAGAGACTCGACTCTGCTGCAGGCGAGGACCGTCGTTTTCTCTTTCCCGCTTCCATTTTCCTTCGTTAGCTGGCGCCGACGCTGCTATGCTGTTACTGTTACTATACTGATTCACTTGCAAACAAGATCGATTATATCGGACGCGCACCGAATCTCAAGCGACCGGATTAAAACGTTCGTGTTCCACTCGCGGTTTGCTCTCTTTCCTTCTGATCCCCAAATTTCTTCTTTCTGTTTTATTTGCCTCATTGCTCGCTCTTTAGGAATCTCGTTCGAGGAATGACTTTCCCGCGCGCGCGCGTACTTACACACACACACGCACATATATTAGTGATGAAGGGAGCTGCTATATACTGTATATATATAGTTGATTGCACCATGTAACGAGTGATCTTCCTCCAATGTTAATTTTCAGCTCGTATAGGTATATAATGGCGTTCAGTATTATTGAAATTTGGAGGTCCAAGTCGTTGCCATTTTTCGTAAACATGATGCCCATAATACGCTCGTTTCTTCTAGTTTCATTTAAAAAATTTACTTTATATCCCAATCTCTTGCAATTTGCCGTGTATATGGCAGTCGCAAACTGGTAAAAACCGGGGTAATCCAGCAGACTGGGATCTAAAGCAATTTTTTAAAACAAAGTAGAAGAAAAGAGTTTCCATTTAAGCCCTGGATGGTTAAAAATGATCGTTGGTTTTTGTATAGAAAGTCGCTATCTTTATGATTGTTCGTTGTTTTCGAAGGTATAGACAACTTTTCTATTTAAGGTAGTTCGTTATTAAACAATCGTGATTTGCGCTTAACAATTTTTTTCTATAACAATCAAAAATCTCCATCTTTAAAACATAATCAGCTGTATTTGATAGAAATTAACAAACAACGGAGAAAATACCATTTTCTTTTTATGTTATGTATGACATATAATACATATATGTACGTTAAGAACTATCTTGAGCAACCGACAACAACGATTTTTTTTAAATTGAAGATCTTTTCCCGTACACGTACTTTGATCTTAGTAATATGCTATTTCCGTTTGCGCCTCCAGAAATTAAGTACATGCCGTATTTCCTTGTGCTAAATTCCCATAAGACCGAATTTAAACTTAAATGGAAAAAAGTTCGACAAGCGATAAGGGGTTTCAAAAAACTGGTCTGTCAACTGTGCCCTTGAATGAAAACTTCAACTTCGTAGACACCAAGTTGTTTTGAGTTGGCCATGGATTTGCACATGTATAAGCGTGAGTTCCCTGATTTTTGCCTCGCCTATCTATACGGCGCATCGTCTGTTTTATTTTTTCCCTCGACTGCTTTCGTCGGCACACGCCTCGGGCGCACATATACACATCTGGAGTTTATACAGGCTTCCTCGCTCTCTCTCTCTCTCTCTCTCTCTCTCTCTCTCTCTCTCTCTCTCTCTCTCTCTCTCTCTCTCTCTCTCTCTCTCTCTCTCTCTCAGCGCGGTGTCCTGAGATACGTGCGGTCGAGGCAAAAGATGCCGGCGTAATGGCCGTAACGCGCGTACCCGAGGGTCTGGGAGGAGGCAAAAAAGCTTCTGAGAAATGTGTACGGGCGCATTTACGAGGCCCGAAGGTACAGTTTTCCTTGTTACCGGCGCGGCCACGGTGACGCCTATATTCCCGGCCATGATCACGCGATGGGAGTAAGGAGGAGGCAGGCAGGCAGGCAGGCAGGCAGGCAACGAGAGCCTCGTGGGCATTCACGTCTTTTTGCGCTCGCGCGAGAATATAAGCTGGCGGAACGTAAAAAATCTACGTCGCGTGGAATCCGAGTAAGCTTTACGGGCCTCGAGAAAATTGAAAAACACTGATGCAACTATACGATTAGACGCGTTCAAGAGCCGTGGCGAGAAATTATCCTACATTGATATATGTATATATTTCTATATATGTTAATTAATCTGGCACACCAATACTTGTACACGGTGGCAGGACCATGGCCACGGTTCTCTGCTTCATATTTTTTGCCGCTCGCTGGCAAAGCTAGACCGGGCCTCGAATGGTTATCGCATCGTCGATATCGGAAAAATCTCGTAGTGCAGAGATAATATCTGGCGACTCGACGAGGAAAAAAATTCAGCATTTGTATAAGACAAAGAAAATAAAAAGAAGAGAAGAGGTACATGAAAATACCGCGGTGATCCAGATCTGCATAGCTGTAAAGAAGGTACAAAATGTAGAACACGCGAGTCTTGGCGAAGGCTCCGATCGTTCGGCGCTAATGACGAATTTCTGACAAAGCTCAGCCCCGTTCAGCGGCTATACGGCTGATATTGGATGCGCATGACTCTAGATTACAGGATGAGGCTCGAGCGCGGGGGAGCTACTCTCTTTCTCTCTCCCTTATCTCGATCATCGCGGAGCATCAGAATCTGCAGGAGGATGTTATCGCTAAACGAAGCGCGTGTAGCAATTTATCGGTATAACCAACTGGGAGGGGTATCGGTTATTGTTAATCGACGAGCGTTCGTCCTTATTCGATTACACGCTAATCACTGGCTCAAGCCCATCGATTACCATTAGCCGCTCATAAATACTATATATATACACACATATATATATATATATATACCGAAGCCGCGACGACAACGAGCTGCTGCTGTTGCTGCACTAGCCGCGACAAGACCCTTTGGGTAATCGCGCAGCCTCTCGTCATTGGCCAAATAACTCGATCCTCATCCGATGGCAATTACGGGGAACACGTACATCACACGCCCAGACGATTCAAAGTTGCCAAACTGATTGTCTGCGCATAGCAAACATTGCGTTTTATGATTTGAAAATACAGAGTAGAGGCTGAAAGTCACGCAGTATGCCTACCCAATACCTAACATATTTTATACGTTCTCAGCATAACATGTTCCTGGTCACTCTCTATAGTAGAAAAAGTTAGCGTGAGTCAAAAACAATACTTCAAAAAGGTATCTCCGTAAATGTAAAACGTGCATTTTATTACAATGCGTCGAAAAATTGTCCCAAGTATGGATATCCCTGACTGTTCTGACTGTAATTAATTAAAATAATTACAGTAATTTACAAGAATTAATGAATAAAATAAACGAAAATTTTAAGTAACCTTTACTCGAACATTTTAATTATCATTATTTAAAATGCTCATTTGTAACAAAGACTCTTATACTATAAAAATGTTATAGTAAAATACTTAGCTGTACTACAAAAATTATTAAATACAAACATTCCCATATACGTTGAGAACATAAAATGAAGTTAACATAGTATTAAATTCGTGGTAAACTGCTAATGCTAATGCGAGGTGAGAGTTTACTGGATTCTCCCATTCAGAGCCGAGCCATCATCTTTAATGTTCTTGAAAGGTTTATAAATAAAGGAATTCTAAAAAGAGCGACTTCAAAATAAGCATTTTTAAGCTTATTACACACAAATTAAAATCTTTCTGGATACTTTGTTGTTTTTCTGTAAATGCAGCTTTTAACTTTTAATGTATTATGTAGCTTTCAACTTTTAATGTATTATGTAGCTTTCAACTTTTAATGTATTATGTAGCTTTCAACTTCTAATACGAAAGACAACACGAGAAAATGAAAAACCCAACGCATACATTATAATCATAGCGAGAAACACATTTCATAATTAAAATTCGAAGAAAATAAACAAAATGTTTTCAAAATTGATGCCGCTATAGCAGTTCTTGAAAGTTTCCCAGAAAAATAATAAGCTCATTGACGTATAATATGCGGGTTATGAATATAGCTTACATCTACAGTTATAGCATTCGAAGAATAATGAAAATTCGTAATTTTTACTGCTTAAAAGTCCTTTTGAATAGTATGCTGTCTGTTCTGTTTGTCGTTTAAGAGAATTTATCTTTGAGAATAAAACGGGCCTCGGAACGCATGATAAATAAAGAAAGCGTCGTCGCAATAGGGGGAAAATAAAGAGATAGAGCTCGTGGGGGTCTCTGCACTCGGCATCTGTCGCGAGATATACATAAGGAAAAAGCATTTTCCTCATCTCGGCGCGCTTGCACATATTTACACGTGTAAGTGCGTTTCGCGTTGCCTATACACAACAGTCGTCTCGAGATTCCGCTCGACTGGCTGCTGCGAAAATGGAGTGTGTCACTTTCTTCCTTTTCCTATACCTATATAAGTTATATAGCCTATAGATGGGAGGAAATTATGAGAAAATTTCTATTGAATGAACTGCTTGTCTGATAGATATTCCGCTCCGCATGAAAATTTCTCGCGCGAATAGAACTGTTCGCGAGAAATCTAGAATCCCTGTTAGATTGATTTTGCGCGGATGACTGGCAGACTTCGAGAATAAAAATGTCAAACGCGTTTGCTGACTTTCATTCGCGATCGAAAAGTTTCGAGCCTTTTCGAGCTCGCACTCGAAATTCAGACGCAAATGGGCTTAGGCTTTCGGTTCGAGCTGTCCTCGAGTGAGAACGAGAGACAGAGAGGGGAGCAGGAGTGAAAGTTTCAAAATTCGGATTGCGGCGTACAAGAAATGAAATCGGAGGCGCGGCTGCCCCCAATGGGACTGCTGCGGCAAAAGTATACATCTTCAAAGCGAAATCTAGCGACAACCCTCTACATTTGTATGTATATATACGCAAAGAATCTTCAAACTTTCAAGTACGTTGACCGAACGGACGACCCTTCTTTTCATTTTATTCCTCGAAGGTCCTCCCAAGCTCGCGTCGACCCACCCATCGTATCTACTATATATATAAAAGGTATATATATGTATATACGCTCCAGGCGTTTGGCCACCCTGGTGCATATTTTTCACTACACGCGCAACGCTCTTATTTTTAGTTCAGTACAGCATATGGACGCGCGCGATGTATAATCCGGACTACTCTCGAATCGCCGGATTATAGTCGAATCGCTGGAGCGGCAATGTGCGCGTGATTCAACGCTATATATACGGAACTCTAATAGAAGCCGCACACTCGTCATTGCATTAGACTGTGCTGCCGCGGATGAAACTATCGGAAAATTCGTAGGTGGATTTTGAGGAGTGTTATAATGCAGTTAATTCTAGACGTTTACGCCGCCGCCACCGCCGAGTAGACGAAAGTTTATCGCTCGGCGAGCTGGTGCGTATTATATATATGCACGTATATATAGTTGCGCTGGATGGCGTTAGCCGCACGGAAACAACTCTCGGCTTGTACAGGTACCTATATACGTTTCAGTTCGGCAACTTGTATAACTGCTATTTCGCGCGCAGCTCGCTGCCGATCCCGTTGATACTATCTGTGCTTCGACGAGGTAAGCGCCTGTCCAACGCTCGTTATACTGCGCGCCTACTACTACGCGCGGTATAGAGGTATATATATAAGAATCGCACTCGATGCTGATGCGCGCTGTTCGGCCGACTATACTCTTTGATTTACGGCGCTACGTGATGAGTTTTAATTACGGGGGTCCGTTTCGCCAGTGGTTCCGCCGGAAAATCGAGTGTTTTAATATTCATGAAAGGAATTGGTATTCCGCCGCCGGCGGTCTGGCTGCGACGCAAAGTTCATCGAAAAATAATCCTATTCTATACTTTTCAATTTCTCATTATACTTAATGCGAAAAACGCCCTGAGAGCTTCCGGTTTTGCGATAATTAGAGAAGTTTATTGATTTTTCCAAACATTGCCATTATTATCTCCATCCCTTATTAATATATACTTTACTTAACGAAACATTGAAAGATTTATATAGCTCTCACATTGACTTTTTTAACTAAAAGCCACAATCAGTGGAATGCGTTGTAAAGTCATACGTTGAATTGCATACTTTTTAATAATAAAAATAAAAGTGCTTTAACGGGTCGCGGAAGCGTATAGATATATGTATACAGTGCAGTAAACGCGGAAAAAATTACTTTACTGCGTATACCTCTATATCTTTGCTCCAGTGAGAGGGCCCTTGAGTATATTTTATTATTATTATTATAGCCTAATTAATAATATGGCACTCGAAGCGCGCTGCATTTTATTAGTTATATAAATTGCCGGAAGGGGAATTTTACAACATATTTCAACTTTCCTTTGATAATATTTTATTATGAAAACATCAATAAGCTGCTATATTATATTGGAGCACCGCCAAAGCTCGCGAGCGCGCGTGCGTAGTGCAGCCAGTTTCGTATAATATCGCAATACGTCGAAAAATAATTCAGTAAATTGTTTCTCTTGGCCTACATTATTTAATAAAGTGCGATCGCGCTGATGTTGTTACGCGGTATATTTATCCCGCGCGCTAGTAAACTTGGTGAAAAAAATGTCAATCACAGCGCGGGCGTCATTTGTAAGCAGCGCGCGAGCGCGTTGCAGAAGCTATTGAGTTATTAGTATAGAGAGAAGCCACGACGAGCCAACAAAGCCCCGTAATATTGCAAACTCGCGTCGGCAGCGCGCGGCTCACTACATGAGGGCAACCCCGTGCCCTGCTATTGGCGCGCTTTATCATCCCGGGGGCGGCGAGGAAAACAATGGAGGTCTATCTCGCGAGGCCCCAGAACGATGGTCGGCGCCTGGGGTCTTGATGCCGCTTCATTGTCTCCGCGCGGCGCAGCTGCAGGAAGGAATAAGGAAGGAAGGAAGGAAGGAAGGTAGGAAGGAAGGAAGTGAGCGGCGGGTATAGCTACAGCCTGAATTAAGCCTCGCTCGATGGAAATTTCGTTTTTCACGCTGCGCCTTCCCTCAGCGGCTTTTATCCTACATCAGGCTGCGTCGACTGTTGCTGGCTTTTAGCGTTATAGCGCGCAGGCAAGAACGCCTTTATGCGCGCGCGCGTGCGAGGACGGCGACTGCTCCTTAATTCTCCCGGGCGCTTGTAGACGCTGCTGCTACTGCTGCATGCACGCCGGCAATCGCTTTTAATGATCGTCTATGTATACGTGTGTGTATGTGTGTAGTGAATAATGCTTAGGGGCTGCTGCTGCATGGAGAAGCGAGCCTCCTGCGGCCGCGCACTTCATTTTGGATCCGAGGGTTTCGCTTAGCTTTTAATTATGTACTCCGGGGAAAAATCGTTGCTGCCGCTGATATGCTGTCAGCCTGTAATTATTGAGCGCTCGAAAGTCGTTTTCACGTGTTTCGCGATTTTTCCTGTGGTTTTTTTCTAGCTTCGCCAGCGCTGACTTTCTTTGATTCGATAAATATTAATAGTTTAATCATTCTCTGAGATTGTGAGAAGGAAAAGTTCATTCAGTGCAGTATAGTACAAAAGATACATATTTTCTTTTATCAAACGTTGAATGAAATCATAAAAAAAATCTCGGTTGTTTATATAAGTTCTGTTTTATCAGGCATTCTGCAGTGGCGTTTGCCAAACAAACCCACAAATTTGCCTTAGGCGAATTTTATCGCTGTTTCACGCAGTCCAAATTGCAGGCTTAAATCTAAAACTATTTTTAACAAAGGGGCCGGCTGGCAGGCCAGAAATGAGTAGTATATATTATATATATACAACATCGACGTTTGCGAGACCGCCTTCTCGTTTGCCCTCTCTCTCCCTTCATCTCTTCTTTCTGCACTATACTCGCGCGGTCGCGCATTATCTCGACAGAGAGAGAGAGAGAGAGAGAGAGAGAGAGGGGGAGGGGGCGAGAGCGCGATTTGAAATTCAATGACGCTGGACGTTAAGCGACAAGCCCTGCTCGAGACTGCACGCATATGCCGGCAACGGCTGCAAATGCGCGAGCAAGAAAGCGCCGAGGGAAGCAGGCCCTCTCTACTCGCAAAGGGCTGTCTCGTAAAGCGATGCTGCAGCAAATTTCACCGGCCGTGTGCATGCCAACTGCAAGCGTGCCTCGAGAGGAAGTGTATATATATATAGACGGGACTGGCTTCACGGCCCAAAGCGGCATCAGAAGCCTGGTGGTCGATGCATATATATATATATATATATATAAGAAGCGACCAAAGTCTGACCGACTACGTCTACACATCGGCTCCGCGAGTTTTTACGATCGCTGTAAGAAGGCTGCGCTGCCTTATCGGCGGGATGTATATATGTACTAGGAATCTTAATTGCTCATTTATCGCGAATATACAGAGGCAATAATGTTTGTCCTTTCCAATGTTGCAGATGCCGTCCATGGTTGCCTCAATACCGAAAAACTGTGCAAGCGAAGTATTATGCCGAGGCTTATTTACCTGCTGTATTTCGACTACCGTGAGTAAGAATTTATTCATTTACGCAGCATGCGATAGAATATGTTATACTATTTATAATATACATATATGTCTATTGATGTCGAGGACTGAGGTAAAGCTCGTCATCATTTTTCGCATTTTATGCTTTTGGGCTTGAGTGCGAGCTTATGAATTTTGAAGGAAAATTCAGTCGAGTCAAAAAGCAAGCAACTTTACCGCATCCCGGAAGCGCGAGAACTACTGCGATGTATAGTAAAGTCGTGCGTGCGCATGAGCTTAATCTTTAATGGATTGAATGAATATACCGCCACCGTAACAAAAGTAAAAAATCCTTCTTTTATGCATTGGGCGTCGTTATGGAGTCCAGCGGTGTCTGGTCGAATTTGCCAATGTACCTCTCTCCCAACAAGTTAAATATAGGATCGAGGTAAATAAATCAGTACTCCCCGGCATGCGGAATGAGCCAGCGAGCGCGAGTAACCTCGACACGTCTTTCGGCAGCGCGTCCGCTCCTTGCCCCCCGCTTCCGTCGGGTCCTTCCTCTCCCGTTAATCATTCAAATTCTTGATTCCCGCGAAATATTGGCTACTTTGCGTCATGCGAAATTCTCTATATAAAACAGGCGCTAAACTTTAATTTTAAAATTATTCAAGCGTGAATGTATTCATGATGAATTTTCAATTTTAAAACTTTGAGACGAAACTTTTCCGCTGCAACGCTTACGCGCACGAGAATGCGGAGAATTCGTTTCTGACGAAGACTCATTTGTATCGAGTGCAAACAAACTTTTGACCCCCACAGAATAGTCACTGTAATACTAGTTATATATACATTATACAATTACAAAATGAAAATATTATTTCATTAAAAACTGCAGGAATGTATCGCACGTATTTTTTTACATAATCGAGTACGAGTTGTGGAGGCTACACGATTGCAATAGAATCGAACGGGACAATACGTTCGCCCGATGGCGTTAATCAACAAGTGTTTTTCTGCGTGGAAACGTATGAATAAACGAATGGAATTGAACGGCGTATTGAAAAAGAAAATGTAAAAGAGCCACGCTGGACGCAGTATTAATTTGTACTCTTTTTATGCGCGCCGGGGCAAGATAAATGATTTCATTTCAGCAGTGCGGTGCTTAAACGATAGCGAAAGGAATAGTAGGCAGGGGAGGAGGCTCGTGCAGTCACGAGAGAAGGCCGTATAATGCCAAACGCAATTTCACGACGTTTGGCCCGTAAAAGGAGAGAAAAGAAAAAGAGGGTCGCTGAACCGAGGCCGGCTGGCGCTTGGCGTAATGACCGTAAAACCCTCGAGCTCTGACGCGAACATACGTGGAAGTAAGCCATTCAGGTGATTATCCACGTTATTGTGCGAGCTCTCCCCCTCCTCGCTGGGTGTATGCCGCCGCCACCGTCGGTGCCCGGTGCGGAAAAACGGCCGGAAAAAGGGCACACTCTTGGACTGATCTGAACCGAGTCCGATCGCACGTACGCTCGTACCACTGAAAATTTGTTTCCGATGCCGTAAAAGCCCGGCGGAGCTCGTGTTTACGCTGCTGTTTTGCGTAGAGCTGTGTATGTGTGTGTGTGTGTGTGTGTGTGTGTGTGTGTGTGTGTGTGTTGTGTGTGTGTCTGGCGATATTCCGCGCGAGTAATGAGTTTTAAAACTAAAGCCCTTTATTGAGCTCTAAAAACGACTACGGCGGCGGCGGCGGCCGGCTGGGCATGGAATCACACAGCGCAATTGATCTTTATACTTTATTTTCTCTTATATATATATATATATATATATAAGAAGGAAATATATAACGTCGTAATTATTCCCCGGAAGCGCTCGGATCTTGCGTGGGGATCGATGCAGCGCACGTCAGCGCATATAGAACAAGTTGCCCGCACGTGAGGCCGCCTTGGATTCTCGCGACGATAACCCAGCACCGAGGAGATTTTTCAAGCGCCAAGCTGAGTATGACAACGGCGCAAGTTGTAACACGCAGCCCGAAAATCGTATCTCGCATTACTCTCCCGCGTATATATATATAAAAGGCAGCACGGCGGCCAACTCGCCGGCGAGAAATTTATCCGGGAGACACGCGCGGATTCGAAACCGAGCAAAAGTTCGGCCCATCGACGAGCGGTATATCGCTGGTCCGATGGAAAATCTTGTAATCGCGTGGAGGAGTCCGATCGGGGCCGCCGAGAAACATACCGAAAGCTGCGCATGGACTTTGCGCGCTGCTGCTGCTGCGAGTATATGGAGCGACTTCAGGAAGGGATCTGCGCAGAAAGATAGCTGGCTGCGCGCTCACGCGAGCGCCGACTCGAGTGCTACATGCCGGCGAGAATGTTTCAAACTTAGGCAATAATGCCACAGTCAGTTCCAGAAGCCAGAGTATAGTTTGCGAAACTCGTATCGTTCGCCTGCTCTGCCCCCTCCCCCACTCCCGCCGCTACGCTGGATACAGATATATATATATATATATATACACACAACTGGATCCAGCTGTACACCCAGCCATCTCTGTGTATGACAATATACGTGCGGATTCGCTCTCGGCGAATCTGCTGTGCCCGCGTATCTTTGCGTCCGAGCTAATCTCGTTCGATTCACTCGCTTACATGATCTTACTTTCTCTCCGCGCGCGGCGGGCAAGGTATTTTTTTAATCCCGCACGCAAGATTGCCAAACTTTTCCAATTTCAGTGGCATAGCTGGACCATATATATATATATATATGTGTTTGTGTGTGTGTGTGTGTGTGTATGTATGTATACGTGCATGGGAACGGATTCACCGGAATGCTCGACGATCGGGCAAGTGCTTAATTTATATTCAGCCTGATGAAAGCTATAACGAAATCATATTCCAGGAGTTGACTACTCGGTTTGGTAAAGTTGTATAGTGTATTATCTCGCCTGTTTTGTACTGTACATCAGAATGTGCAAATCGATGAAGAAGCACGGCATAATAAGCTGTGAGGATAGTTCGGCAATTATCGCTCGATCTCGTGCTTTTTTACCGCGGGTCAGTCCTCGCGGAGCGCGAATAAAGCAATATAAGCGGACGAGACTTTCTCCTGTCTCGTTTGTACCGGGCGAGCTTAGTGCCAGCGGCGCGATAACTTGGGAGATTTCAGAGCCTGCTTAATCTTCTCGAGCAATGGAGAGGATCGAGATTTGTCAAAGCAAATGGTCATTCGGGTCTTCAGTATACAAGTTTAATCCGATAAGTACTCGAAAGAATGTAAAGGATGTGCTCCCGTTAATTCGACAACTTATTCTCTCTCGGCAATTTCATCTGCGAAACCTCGCGTCATTCATTGAAATAAAGGCTTTCGCACACAAGCCCGGGCGCACGCGTGCAGAGTGTACGTGCAGGCGCTGAAAAAAGGAAGAGAACGCGTGTGTGAGCGTGTGGAGATAGAGAGGGAGTATGTCGCTCCTGGGAAATAAATGCTGGAAGACAAGCTCTTTGGTCGGATAACGCGCGCGCGTTCCCTTGTCGCCTTTCCCGGCCGATGAAGCGAGTTGCTGCTGCAGCAGCAGCAGCAGCACCACCGCCTCTGCGGAGTGTGAAAATAATAAAAAAAAGGCGAAGATAGAGGAGGTGGAGGAGGAGCGAAAGAGTTCGTAGCGGAGGCGGCGACTATGACGTAGCAGCAGCAGTAGCAGCAGCAGCGGTGGACAAGTGGTAGTTTAAAATTTCAAATTCATTTACGTCCTCGTCGCGCAGTTTTAATCCGCTTTAATTGTGAAAAATTGTCGAGTGCCGGCGCTCGGCTCCGCCATTTTTCCCCACTTTATCTCTTTCTCTCCCGGACGAAATTCTCCACCGGCCGCGTTTTCGTTCGCTAACTCCGTTACGGGTTACGAGTTTGCAGAAAACGACAAAGCCGAGACAGGAGGAGGAAGCGGCAAGTATACATATATATCTGTATATATATCGCGCCGAAGAAAAATAAGCGTCAAATGCGCGTGAATGCAATTTTGCGCGCCCTCCTTTCTCACTCGCGCGTCTCTTTATTATTCGAATCAGCGGATGCTCGCGTGACGCGCATATGGCTTTTTATCGGCGAGAATCTCGCTCGGGATCCTCGAAACTTTCGAGACTGCTCGAGATACTGGCGCTTCGCTGCCTTCGAGACTCCCGCTGCTCCTTGTCTTCGTCGTCGTTCACTTTTATTTTATGCATCTTCAGATTAACGTCCATCGATCTTCGTCGCTGGAGACCCTCGTTTATGAGCTTGCGCCAGCTAAAGTCCAGCTCGTGCGATCGTCGGCGCATCCTCGATAATGCCTCGGCCTCAATTTTCTCGTATTCGCCCATGACTTTCTCATTCGCTGTTTCGCTGACCTGCTGATTGCATGAAAACAAGCTATATACGTTCATATTATACTATATATATATATAGAATAATAAAGATACGATAGAATATTGAGTAAGGCAATAAAAGAAGCTACGATTAAACATGACCAATTACTTGTGGAAAAAGAAACAGCGATGACTCTAAAAAACTTTGGGATCTAATAAATAGGAAATTGGGTAAAAACAAAAAACAAAATACACCAATTAGTGAAATCTATGATAAAAATAAGTAACTGGTTAATGATCTAAAAAAGATTGCAGACAATATGAATGAATATTTTGGGAATATTGGTCTGGAACTGAGCGACAAAATACAAATCTCGAATAATACATAACTAAAATTGCCGACTCTTAACCCAAAAACTATTTTTCTATATCCAACTGAATGTCAGGAAATTGCAAATATCATTAATAATTTGAAACTAAAAAAAGGTGGTGTTGATAACATGCATGCTTAATCTATTAAGACTCTTTCAACCTATTTAACAAAACCACTTGAACATGTTTTTAATATATGTATCGAGAAGTCAATTTGGCCATATGCTCTAAAGAATGCTGAAATTATTCCAATTTACAAAAACAGTGATAAAAGGTATGCTCAAAACTATAGACGAATATCCCTAATATCTAACTTGGCCAAAATATTGGAAACAATAATATATAATAGACTATATGATTTCATCATGTCCTGCAATATCATAGCAAAAAATCAAAACAAAGGAATTAAGGACGCTCTACAAAACATAACAAATAATCTTTATAATAGCTTAGACAAAAGCAAGCCTATTGCTATAACTTTCTTAGATCTAGCAAAAGCGTTTGACACAGTCAACCATAAAATATTATTAAAAAAACTATACTACTATGGAATAAGAGGCAATGCATACAAACTGATGGTCAATTACTTAAATAACAGACAACAACGAGTTAAAATTAACGATAAAGTAAGCGCTTCTTTTTATTCTCTACATAAATGACAATATGTTAAAAGAAAATATTATCTCATATGCTGACGATACAGCAATTATAGTTGAGGATAATACATGGAGTAGAGTAGAAAATAAAATGAACGATGAAATAAAAAAATGTATCAAATTTGTTTGCATTGAACAAACTATCTTTGAATCTGAAAAAACAACTTATATGACCTTCGGATATTATCAAAATAGTATTCCAACAAATTTTGTACTTCAAATTGGAAAAAAGTATTGAAAAGAACGGATAGTTCTAAATACCTAGGTATTGTTTTCGACGATAATTTAAAATGGGATAAACATATAAGTTATCTCTATAGCAGAACCAAATATCTTGTTTTTGTTTTTTATAAGCTGACAAAAGTCATGAACACTAAGACATTAAAACTAATTTATTTTGCACTCTTCAACAGTATAATTGGTTGTGGTATTATGGCATGGGGAGGGGCATATCCTAGTACCTTAAATCTAATAAAGAATCTCCAGAAGAGACTCTTCAGAATCATAAATAAAAATCAATTTGTAACCAACACAAATCTACTGAATCTCAACTAATTATATGCAAAAGAATCGCTATGCTATCACTACGATAGTCTCAGAACTATGTTCATGAAATCTGACAGCATAACTAGAAACAGAAATATCCAAATACCTAAACATAGTAAAACTATTAGTAATAAGAATAGTTATATTGTAGCAATAAGAATCTTTAATAGACTACCAAATAATATGAAAATTATTAGAACCAAAACCAGAAAGAAATTGATAAGAGAATGGATCGCATCAAATATAATATAAAAGGAAAATAAGCTATATATATATATATATCATCAAATTGTAAAGGCTGAGAAACTGTTACTTCTAATGTTATTTTATTGAGAATGTCACTGCGTATTTTATATGTTATGGATGAATTAGTTTAAGTTAGTATGTAAGTTTTTAAACCAGCCCACCAACAGGTACCCTTGTTTACCTCTGTGGGTAGTTGCGTGGATGCAAAATCTATGTAACTAAATTATCTAGTAATAAATAAATAAAAATAAATAAAAAAATATATATATATATATATATATATATATATATATATATATATATATATATATATATATATATATATATACATACACATACATATACGTATTGGCTTATTGAAAAAGTATCTCGTTACATTTTTCACGTTTCGTCCATAATTAAATTTCATTTTACTCGTTTAATTATTGTATAACATTGCAATCCTTTGAGCGGGAATTCATTAAACAAATATTAATATATACGCCCTCGCGTAATCGTAAGTTCGGTATATGAATATGAAGACCAAGAGGCAAAATGCGCTGGATTTTGAATATTTTCTCATTTGATTAGTCTAGTGCTAATGATTGAAAAGAAAATCGAAGCTTTAATAAATATACCAATGCGCGCAAATCAGCGAGAATGAAAACAAGACGAATAATGACTAGTTCGCGTGTAAATAGAGGGTAATCGGGGCGTAGCTTACATCTCCGGTGTCAGCCGTATGCAGCGAAATCAAGTCCGCGGTGGCTGACGACTTCTGGGTAGTCTTTGAGACGATGGCGGCGGCGGCAGTCAGCAATTTTTGACCCTGCTGCAGGGGGAAATTAGAGGCTAGCGCTTCCTCGAAGAGCTCTTCAGCCCTGCCAATTACGGCCTGTCGGCTGGCCTCTTTGTCGCGCGCCTCCTGTTTCAGCCTCAGCACGGGTTCGCGTCGACGCTCCAACTCCTCACCCCGCAGACCCTTCTTTTCCAGGACGGTCGTCTGCATGCGCTCGATCTCGCGCCTCACCCAGCGCGCTTGCATCTTCTCGATCAGTTGCTTGCGCCTCGTTGCCTGATGATGATTCGGATTTTGCCACTTATTATAATGTGATTGCAAGCAGATGCTGCGCGTATTTGTCGAGTAAATTTCGTTGAGCTATATTTATTTCTCTTAGTACGGTGAGATGATTTCAAGCGTTTCATCGACTTTAAGTTGAGGAGACTGTCAGGGAATCGAACTCAGATCGCCCGGGAGAGAGCCGCGCCAACTGACAGGTTAATTTCCCGCTCGAGTAGTATTAGGGATTTTTTGCTCAAGGGCATGTTTTATCGACTGCCCTTACTTATTCCCCACTTTTTGTCAAAACGACGGCTAGGATGACTTTTCCTTTTGGGAATCTAATTTTGAGAGCCTGATGAAGCGCGCTGGGTCGCCCTTTTGTGATTGTTCGCCAAAAAGTTATAAGCGTGCTAAATGAAAATTGCTTAATTTATTAGAGTAGTCGTGCCAGTTGCCATTTTGGTTGCTTGGGAAAGTCAACAAGTCAACGATCAAAAATTTACTGATTTCCGCTCAACAAAGCCAAGCTTCTTTTGATGAGAGAGAGAGAGAGAGGGGGGGTAATATAATATAATATACCGTGGCGCTTCTTGTGGCCTCCACTTTGGCGGCGTTGAGCTTCGCCCGGCTATCGGTTTTGGGTAGCTTGTTAACGTCCTCAGGCTTGGGCGCTCTCGCTTTTTCCTCGGAATAATCACCGACATTCATTTCGTTCCAGTTCTTTTGCCATGTGTTAAGCTCCTTGATCTGCACGTCAGGATGAATAGGGCAAATGTTTGACGCATCGCAAACGTACGTGTGTATATTTATATAACTACGGCGTGTTATATTCGCGTTAATTAGCAGGAATGATTGACAATTGTCAAAGCTCTCGGGGTAAATAAAGTTTGCATTTAAATTAAACGAATACGCTGTTTGGAGGCGCTTAGCCCATGCTGGTGCTTTTAAATTTAAAATAGTTTTTTACTCTGTTAACTTCTCGGTCAACAAATTGGCGCATCCATTTAACGTCACTCTCGCCGCTGAATGCGAATAAAACTTTGGGAGCGAGAAAAGTCCTGAGCGCTCCATTGTAATCGCAAAAGCCGACGCAGGGAGGATTGAGAGGCAGTTCGTGCGCATAAATTCCCGTGATTATTCGTCCAGAGAGGCTTTGAGTGATATTCGGCTCGTGGCTTTTGTTAAAAACGTCCCAGATCTCGACGGTGCCGTCATTGCGGCCGAGAATGATTACAGTCGGTTTACTGCCATCCCAGCAGCAGGCCGTGTACCTGTAAGCGCGTATAAACAAAAATAATAGCTGGCTTTTTCCGGGAAAATACTCCCGGCAAAATTCACTGCATGTGAGTTATGCCTCCCGTGTGCTCGCCCTGGCCCTTTTATATAACCAAATATCGACTGCGCAAAGAGGCGTGCTATTTTCGTTTTATTCATTCATATCTTTTTTTTTATCTAATGGAGTACTGCCCGATGAATTTATATGCTCATTTATGCCGCACAATGGCCGTATCACCCTGCTCTGATGATGATGCGAAGGTTTAATCAAATTATTACAGAATTCACAATGATCATACATATATGATATATATGCCGTGGTAGAGAGTCAACGATACGTATTAATCAAATGGAAGCATTTTCAAAATCAATGTCAAAATCTTATTAAAAGTATCGACATAAAATTATATGTCCAATTATATTGACAACAGAATATATTCTGATTAAAAAGAAATTGACTTTTTATTTTTAACACTGTAATAATGTTCTTTAATTTTCTCTACCAGTGTGAATCAAAGCATATTGTCAATACAAAATAGAGGCCGGCGAATTTCGTTTTGAGAAAATTTACCACACGATTCGCACCTGAATTCGGATTTTCTCCAAAGTATCGGATTCTCCACGTCCTCGCGCCAAACTGCAAAAATTCGTCCGCCAACCGTCAGCAGGACATCCTTTAAATGCGGCGATCTGACCGCGTGACTGACTGGCCCATCGTGCAATTGCTTCCTCCAAGTCCACTTGCAGATTTCTTTGTTCAAAGTTATACCGGTAGAAAATTCATAACCCTCCCAGGAAACGAGACCGCATTCCCCGTTGGCAGTGCCGACAAAAATTCCAGCTGTAATTTGAGCATAGGTATTCGATTACTCGATTTTTTGTTAACATTCGTTGATTACAGAAAGGGATGTACGTTAATAAAATGTCATAAAATGTAAAAATGAATTTTATTTTTATATTATCTTAAGTGATTAAAAAAAACATTTAACTCTAATGTACAATTGGGTACAATGATGTGAAAAGCATAAAACACTGTCTTTGAAAGTCAAAATTTATAATCTTCATTATTTCTGGGCAGCGAAGTATACTATATATATACAGGTGTTAAACTATTCTATGATGCCCAGAATTAATGATGATTATAAATTTTGGCCTTCGAAGACATATTATGCTGTAGATCAGGTATTGTCATGTATAAAAATGGTTTTATGGTTTTCATATCATCAGTGTACCTAAACCATACTGAGCGTAAAATACTGTTTATTTACTTCCCGTTGCCAAGGGTTAGCATACCTTACGCTTAAGATGGCAAACAGTCCAAGTACCCACAGTATTTTGCCCACTTTAATCCCTAGATGCTTAATGTACAATTTTTAACCGTTTATATATAAAATAAATACAAAAATAAAATTAATTTTCTCATTTTGTGACAATTTAAAGTGCATGTCGAGTGTACTGATCGATTCCGCTCATATCCCGATGATACTGCGCTATCAGTGCATTCCTGTACCAGGTCTGTGCTCCTCTTCCTCTTTCTCGAGTAATACTTTAAAGTGCCTCCTCTTAGTCACTGGATCGTCATCCCATGGCCGGGACTCGAGCTGCACTTTGCGGAGATCCGCTCGACGTAAACTCATCGCCGTCAGTACGGCGTTGCGGGTCTGGTTCGCCTGCTGCACGATCAGGATATACAGGGGCTTGAAAGCACCGTCGAGTATCTTGTAGGGCGATATCGACTGGACTAGACTTTGTGGCCTTTCCGCAGTTTTCTTCTTGCGAGAGCGCGACTCACCTTTCTTCTCCGTGGGTGGTCCACAACTTTTTATACGACAAATATGCAGCAAAGAATTCACAACACAATTTTATCATACAATAATTATAATAACAAATATGCGATGATTTTAATTTTCCCGATAAACTAAACTCAACCGCACACGTTGTGTTGAACTGCTCGAGAACAAGAAAATGGCGTATAAAAAAAGAAGAAAATACAAGTCTATATCTCGACAGTCGAGACAAGCTAATTTCCAAATTGAAAAGTGACACATTGAAATAAACATTAACCTGAGGTTCCAGAAGGCGATACTA